>OX377618.1:134235746-134756323 GCA_947397865.1 Polietes domitor
CGTGTCTACGCAGTCACAGCAATGTACACTAGAGCGTACCAGGTTACAAGTAAAAAAAAAAAAGTTCGCCGTACACCTTCGAATATGAAGTATTATTGAAAGGTAGTTTCAAAAAAATTTTTTTTATTTTTTTATGCCGAACGTAGGGGTCGCGCTTTTACATTTTTCTATATAACTTCTGCATTTATAAACGGATTTTAAAGTGTGATACATCGATGTTTTTGTCCGATTTTTTTGTCTTTGAAGTCATTGAGCTCAAACATGATTCATGATTTTATGCGAGCTTTAATTTTCGATTATTAGAGTGGTACATTAGGGTAGTAGCAACTGAGAAATGATGGGTAAGTACCAGAAGGGGGTGCTTGAGCTCAATGACTTCAAAGACAAAAAAATCGGCCTCGTCGAGACAAAAACATCGATGTATCACACTTTAAAATCCGTTTATAAATACAAGTTATATAGAAAAATGTAAAAGCGCGACCCCTACGTTCGGCATAAAAAAATAAAAATTTTTTTTTTGAAACTACCTTTCAATAATACTTCATATTCGAAGGTGTACGGCGAACTTTTTTTTTGAGGTACGCCCTAATGTACACACCGAATTTCATTATTCCAACTGCAACCGTTTGATTGGTACCATTTGTATCCCTTTCGCCCCATTTTCAGCCTAAAAGTACAATTTTCAAAAAAAAACTTTATGTTTCAAGTCTACACAGTCAGATAAATGCATAGATCAAATTTCATGATTTTGTCTTAAGCGGTTTGGTTGGTACCATTTTTATCCCTCTTTTCCAATTGCATACCTTAAAAGTACAAATTTCGAAAAATCTCTTTATTTTACGTGTCTACGTAATTATAGCGACGTACACACCGAATTTCATCTTTCTAGCTGTTGTCGTATCAAAGGTACTATTTTCATCCCTTTTGTCCCATTTCATCCCCTAAATATTTTTCGTACTTTTTTGTGATTACACGTTAATGGAGGAAGGTACGAAACAAATTTCAAGTGTATAAAAATCGGTAATTTTCAAAAAAATTAGGGGTATTTTCATTTCAATTTTTCCCTCTGGGCCGATTTCGATCTGCAATCATAAGACACATTTACGGTAAATTTCAACTTCCTAGCTCATTTCGTTAGCGGAAGTTAGCGTGCTTTCAACAGACAGACATATAGACAGACACACGGACATGGCTAATCGTCTTAGAATTTTACCAGGATTCTGTATATATACTTTATGGGGTCTCCGTTGAATATTTCAAGGTGTTACAAACGGAATGACAAAGTGAATATACCCCCATCCTGGAGGTCGAGGGTATAAAAATAACAAAATAAAATTAAATATTCTTATAAATTTCTTTACACAGGCTTATTATTTACTAATACGAACAACGACAAATCAAAATAAATTTCAAAAATGCCGTCATTTAAAACAAAATTGTCGAGTTACATATGTTTTGTTCACACCGATTTTTATATTTATCGTTAAAAATACCGATAACAATGAAATTTTTACATGAATGTGTTCATTTTGTTAATTATTTGAAATCTTAACGCTGTATTAATATTTATTTTAACAACATTGGTTTCTTTGTAATTCAAAATTATAAACTTACAGAGCCTATTGAAATAAGTCATCCTTTGTTGGATATGTTTTGGCCACCACTGTACAAGGAAAGGAGATATCAGATGACTTGGACAGAAATAGGTTGTCAACAGGAATAGATAAAGCTATAGAAGATAAATGAAAGGCTCTCAGACGAAGTTCAAGAACCGTTGAATGCCAGTCCATGCGAATAATGTCATTTTCAAGAATTTCACTGTCAAACAGCATTTTTGGAACAGGGTAGCGGCCCTATAAGTCTGAAATGACATTTTGAGTTGACCATTTTTGCAGAATAAACTTATAGTCCACCTGGTCTGAGTTTCTTTTTACAGTGGGTCAAAGTTTTCATTTTTCGTTGAAGGGAGCATCATACTGAGTGAAAAAAATGTTGTCAGAATTATATTGTGGAATTTTTTGAAGAAATATTTTTGTAAAAGATCTTAACCTTCTAGCTCCTCTCTTTATGGCTAAATTTGAAACTTTTTTTCGAGAAAATCAAAAAAGTCCTTTCCAAGAAACAAAAAAAAATACAAAAACAAGTAAGGAAAGGCTAAAATCGGGCGGGGCCGACTATATGATGGACCGATGATACACTTTTTCACAATGTATGTTTCCAGCTGAAATATAACTTGTTCTAATCAAAATCTTTTAAAATAAAGAAAAAGCAAAATCTGCGACTTATAAATCTGAACCGATCATTGAAATATAAGGTGTTGTGCCAAATATGATCAAAATCGGTTAATTTATGTAGTTTTAGACCACAAAAAAGGGAAGTGATATTTGTATGGGAGCTATATATAAATCTGAACCGATTTGACACAGAGATGTTTCTAGTTCAAATATAAGGTGTTGTGCTAAATTTGATGAAAATCTGTCAAAATATATGGTTTCGAGAGCAGAAAACGTCAAATCCGGTACGAAATATATGTAGAAGATATATATATATATAAATCTGAACCGATCTAACCCACTTTCCCTATAGATGTTTCTAGTTACAATATAATGCATTCTGCCAAATATAATCAAAATTGGTTAAACTATGTGGTTCCTAGAGCAGAAAAAGTCAAATCGGGAGCGAAATTTGAATGGGAGTTATATACAAATCTGAACCGATCTAACCCACTTTAATCACAGATGATTTTAGTTGTAATTTAAGGTGTTGTGCCAAATTTGAAGAAAATCGGTTAAAAGATGTGGCTTCTAGAGCTGAAAAAGTCAAATCGGCAGAGACTTTTAGAGAGATTTGTATTGGAGCTATATATAAAGCTTAACCGATTTAACTCATTTTCACCAGAGATGTTTCTAGTTCAAATATGAGGTATAGTGTCAAATTTGAAGCAAGTAGATAAAAATATATGTGGTTTGTAAAACGGAAAAAGTGAAATCGGGAGCGACATTTGTATGGGGGCTATATCTAAATCTGAACCGATCTTACCCACTTTCAGCATAGGTGTTTCTAGTTCGATTATAAAATGTTGTGCCAATTTTAAAGAAAATCGGGTACAATATGTGGTTTCTGAAGCGGAAAAAGTGAAATCGGGAGCCGCTTTCGCCACAGGTATTTCTAGTTTGATTATAAGGTGTTAAGCCAAATTTGAAGAAAATCGGGTACTATATGTGCTTTATAGGACGGAAAAAGTCAAATCGGGAGCGACATTTGTGTGGGGGCTATATCTAAATCTGAACCGATATCCTCCAAATTCAATACCGATCGTCCTTGGGCAGAAAAAATAACTTCTGCCAAGTTTCATGACAATCGGACACCAATTGCGACCTGTAGAGTGCGAACAAGCTTAGATGGACAGCAGACGGACAGACAGACATATGACTAAATCAACTCAGAAAGTGAGTTATTTTTTCAAAATTATTTTTTATTGGTGAATATACATATATGAAAAAAAAAGTATTTTTAGAGTGCAAATTGGAGGATGCCAGATATTAGAAAATAAAACAGAAAATTTAGTTTTCTATTTTTAATAGATTTTTATCGTTCCAGCAAAAAAAACGCTATTTAAGAAAAATTGAAAAGAGCTTGAATCATAGTTAAGACACTTATTCATACATATTTTTAATACACTCCACATTTTCTTTTTGAAATGCTAGCAATCAACGCAAAATATATCAGAAAATATTATACGCAGTTATTCGAGAAAATTCTTGAAAACAGTGAAGGGGTGTCATTTGTATTAAAATTAATTATTAAATTTTAAATAGGATTTCCGTGATGAAAACTCATGAAGAACATATTGACTTATGTACAGTGAGAAATCTGTTTTCATTTTATAACAAGTCAGTCGGCTAAACCGACTTACCGACTTATATACCCTCACTCTCAGAAAACATGATCAAATGAGGTAATAATGGATTTCAGGCACCGGCACTTAATTTTACCTAGGATAGAGACAATTGTGTGGGAGGTACAAGAAGGGGCGTGGCGAAAGTGTAACTGGTTTTTATGTTTAAAGTGATTATAAAATTATTTATGAATATCAAATTGCAACAGATTTCGCCACTTTGTGTGGGAGGTACCAGAAGGGGTGTGGCAATATCGCCCATATTCCATGCGAATGTAACCACTATAAAAGCATTGTTACAGTATTCCGATCATCCGTACTGAAGTTGTAATATCTTTAATTTCACGTAAGTAGTTCAAGAAGGGCGTGGCAAAACACGCCATATTTTGTACGCTTAAAGTGATTATAAAAACATTATCAAATACCAAAATAGAGCTAATTCAGAATATCCGTCTGGAATTTACATTAGTTTTAATTTGTGTGGGAGGTACCAGAAGGGGCGTGGCAATGTCGGCCATCTTCGAACTTAAACTTTAGGAAAAATATTATCAGAGATACAAGCCAACCGTTTTTGAGCCGCCGCCGCACGTTTCTGCACGAGCGGCGCCGCCGCCGATTTCATCGGCTCACATCGACTTCAACCACGCCGCCAATTTCAGCGGCTCATATCGGCTTCAACCACGCCGCCGATCTTTTTTTTTTCGAGATGAAAAAAATGAACTTCGGATTTGTACCATCGAGCTTATTAATGTGTATTTCTGCGGCCATTATTGTAGTAAAATAATTTTAATATAAAGTAAGCTTCTTGATTATTATACAAAATTGACAATGTGCTGAAGCCGCAAAATCGCATAGACAATATAACTTCCGAAATGTATTGTTAAAAATTTATTATTTGATTATTAAGTTAGATTTATATTATAAACAAATTATGCAGATTCATCAATGCACATTTTCTATATGCTTGATGGTATTTGTCGCTAAATCACCCCAATGTTTGTTTTTTAAATATTAAAAGATTTTAATTTTAGAGAATTTTTATTTTAGGATAATTAGGACAGTAATATTTAGGATAAGAATTAGGAGACTAATTTAATGACATACCAAATATGTCATTGGAGTACCATTGTATTTTAAATGTCCTAATTGTACCGAAAATGGACAACCACCAACCTGTATGTATTGAAAATATGCCGTTATTTTTGTTTTTATACCCTCCACCTCCAGGATGGGGGTATACTAACTTTGTCATTCTGTTTGTAACACCTTGAAATATCGACCTGAGACCCTATAAAGTATATATATTCTTGATCGTCATAAAATTCTAAGACGATCTAGCCATGTCCGTCCGTCCGTCCATCTGTTTAAAGCACGCTAGCATCTAAACGAAAGGAGATAGAACGTTCAAATTTTCCATAAATGCGTCTTATAGTCGTAGATCGGTTGGGATTGAATCGGGGCGAAATCGGCCCAAAGGGAAAAGTTTTTTCCTCACAAGGACTAAAAATACCCATAATAATCCCTAATATTTTAGCGTATTTAAGCATGTTTTTTTACTATGTCTGTTTATATTTGCTTGATATTTGGTATGCGCATTCCCCTCATAGCAAAAACGTGCACCATAAAGTGATTATTATTTGTAGGGGGTGAAATGGGGCAAAAAAGGGATAAAAATGGTACATATTAAACGACAACAACTAGAAACACGAAATTCGGTGTGTACATTCCTCTAATTGAGTAGATACATAATATAAAAGTATTTTTTCCAAATTCGTACTTTTAAGGGGTAAAATAGGAATAGAGGGATAAAAATGGTACCAACCAAACGGCTGTACCTAGAATAATGAAATTCGGAGTATACATTCCTCTGATTGCATAGATAAGTAAAATACACCGATTTTTCAAAATTCATACTTTTTGGGGTTAAAATGAAAAAAGGGGATAAAAATAGTACCAATATAATGACCGCAGCTAGAGTCATGAAATTCGAAGTATACATTCCTCTGAGTGTGTAGACACGGAAAATAAACTGATTTTTCGAAATTCGTACTTTTTGGGGTTAAAATGAAAAAAGGGGATAATAATAGTACCAATGAAATGACAGCAGCTAGAGTCATGAAATTCGGAGTATACATTCCTCTGAGTGTGTAAACACGGAAAATAAACTGATTTTTCGAAATTCGTACTTTTTGGGGTTAAAATGAAAAAAAGGGATAAAAATAGTACCAATCAAATGACCGCAGCTAGAGTCATGAAATTCGGAGTAAACATTCCTCTGATTGCGTAGACACGGAAAATAGACGAATTTTTCGAAATTAGTACTTTCAAGGGATACAATGGTACAGAGGGATAAAAATAGTACCAACTAAACGACCACAGCTAGAATGATAAAATTCTAATTGCGTAGAAACGTCAAGGGGGTAAAAATGGTACCAACCAAATGGGCGCAGCTGAAATCATGGAATTCGGTGTATACATTCCTCTGACTGCATAGACACGCAAAATAATTTTTTTTTCCAAATTCGTATTTTTTCTTTTATGGCAAAAATTGGTTGAATCATGAAGTTAGGTTATTTTGCACTATGTACTATTCAAATAGAATGGAAATACAACCAACTGTAGCACCCACTATCTACCAATATTTATGGCTTTGAAAATATTTTTGAAAATATAAATATAAGAATATTTATTTTTTGAATTGACGTATATTTATTTATTTATAAAATTAACTTTTCAATATTTGTATTTGTTTTAGTTTGGCTATATTAAAAAAATTATATTTTCCTGTAATATTACAGCACTTCTACGAAAACCGACAACCTCTGTGGAATGCAATCCATGGTGGAGGGTATATAAAGTTCGGCCCGGCCGAACTTATCGCCGTTTTTACTTGTGTTTTATTCCTTTTTGATCTCGAAAGAGTGAGACGCGTTCAGTGAAATAAATTGAAAAAGTGAAACTGGTAGGTTTTATTGGACATACCAAAATACCTGGTAGGTCAGGAAAATTATTATATATATATATTATTATGTCTTCGTGCATTTGTTTGTAACGCATAAAAGGAAGAAAGATGAACAATTCGTTTATTATACCGATCGACTTAGCATCACTTTATGAGCAGTTAAAGTCCGGTCTTAAAAAATGTACTCAATTAATTATCAAATTTTCTGTGAATTGTCTTACTGTCTATAGCAAAAACATAATTTATATCAGTTGATCTAAATACATTATACGTATTAATATAAAAAATAAAAAGGTATCCATTGAATTTCATCAATAGATAAAAATATATTATATTTAATTATTTAATATAATTTTTATATTATATTTATTTGTATACCCTTTGCTTTTAAAAAACCATTTCAACTGAAATAACCTAATTGCAAACGTTGTAGAATTTAAAAAGAATGATCTAATGTGACTCATTAGTTAAATTTTATTAATCGTTTTCAAAATATATTATATGTGCCAGTTAGAATGATAGTAGTGATATGCCAATATTTCTCTTTAGTTTGATCAGACCTCTAATTTAAGAACTTTTATTTTTCACATTTATAAAAAATGTACCCTTACAACTCTAATTTTATGCACACCAAAATTGTCGTGAAACGGATTTGGTCCAAACATACTTAGGGTCTTAAGTCACTCCTTCAATGCGTTACACTTCTTTCTGCCCCAAATGATATAATGAGGGTACAATTAAACTTGGAATAATTTAAACATAACCGACAAAAATTGTCTGTGGTTTAAATACACGGCACGTTAACCGGAAACGATGTTGCTGATGATCAATCACAATTTGTAATTTATTCATCAAGCCATCCACAGCCTCCATCTGAATCCGCTATGATTATTCGAAACGCAAAATCCCTCTGCACCATTAGACTTTCCGCAGAGTGACTTTAAACCCTAAACCGCCATATTTAAACATCAATTAAGCAACCCCAATAAATCCATACGTGAACCACAGAAGACAACAATAAACAACCCACTTCCATCGGAAATTCCAATCCACCCCCCACCGAGCCCAAAAAATATAAATATCGCCAAGAAAATAAAAGCGAAAATGGTCCGGCCCACTTAACAGGGATCTCGACCGACCTACAATCCACAATACGAGCCAATACAAAAGATGGGCACAAACAAAATATGCGCGAACTGACATCGGCATGTTGTTTTTGTTTTTGTTTCTGTTGCTGTCTGTTATTGTTTTAAAATTGTATTTATCATTTGGCGGGCTCCGGCCACCACCAGCGCCAACAACACAGCCGACCCATTAGCGTGGGATATATCCCAAAAACAACAACGAACGCACAGCACAACGCATAAATTGCTTATTCAGTGGAAATTGCCAACAAAGGTTTAGCCGACAACAAAAAGATGGAATCTGTTCCATTTTTTGTTGTTGTTTTGCTTCGCTTAACTGTCGACCGTTTATTGTTCGTGGCGAAAATGGAGGAAACAGCACCGAACGCAAAAAAAAGTTGATCTGATATTCCATCAGTCATTGTTGTTGTTGTTGTTTTTGTTGATGATGCTGCTGCGTTTACGAGCTGGGATAACACAATTAAAGAGGAGCTTAGTTACAAAATAAAGGACTCGCAACACATAGACATCTTGATGCGTACAAATGGCAGAAACAAAATACTTACATACAGCCACAGTCACTGAATTGGGACGGCTATGTTATTTTATGAAATCTCTCGATTAAATACAAAAGTGGCCGCACAGAAAATATGAAAGTCAAGAGATATTAAAACGAACTAGAATTTAAGAAAATTTAACTTCTCATTCCTTTTGTGAAAATCGTTTATTTAAAGTGCCCGGGTATTTTGTTGAAAATTCGCTGAAATTCGAAGGCTTTCAGAGGCCAGTAATCGATGCCCCGCCCCTGACGAAGGCTTCAGGGGTAGTCTGCACCCAAGTAATAAATGTCATCATGCCATTTGTAAATGAATTCTCATTCTATTAAATATAGATGCAAAATGTTCTTGAGCCAGGACAATATCCCAGTTCAAATCATATTTGATTACAGACCGAAATACAACAAACGAAAAATTTAAAACGAGGAAAAAGTATATTTAAAGTGCTTCCAAGTGTCTTTTAATTCAGAAAAAAAGTCATCACTAAACAATCCTAACATTATTTCCTTGAGGTGACTGGAAACTATTTTTATAGCCTCACTCTACAGAGTAAGAGAGTATATATCATTTGGAACAGAAAAAAAGTGTAACGCATTGAAGGAGTGACTTACGACCCTAAGTATGTTTGGACCAAATTCGTTTCACGACTTTTTAAGATGCTTGAGCCATGTCCGTCCGTCTGTCTGGCTGGCTGGTGTACACGATAACTCACGAAAGGAGTTAAGGAATCGATGGTAATATTTTTCCCAAACTTAGTTTAAGTTCGAAGGAGCTACTTGACCGTGTCCAGAGGAGGGCGATGGTGTTGGTAGGATATCCAATTCTATTGTTTCCCTTAAACAACGTCGTAATGTTGATTGTGCGTCCTTGTTCTATCGATACTTTCATGGTGTTTGTTCTTCGGATATTCGTGATCTTATACCGCCCGTGAGAACGTTCGGTGGAGATACGCGACTTTCCAGGAACTCTAATCCATTTGTTGTCGATCGGATAACCGACCGCACTACACATTACGGAATGAATTCGTTCATCGTCCGTACTATCCGTGTGTGGAATCGACATGCCGCAGATATCTTCACAACTATGATGTGATATTCAGAAGTTTAAAACAAAAGTCAACTACCTCTTTCCTCCTTTCAATACGATATCTTCCATCGCAATGCGCTACATTTATAGGGGACATCCCCTGACTGTTGGTTCAGCGAAAAAAAGGGAAGCCACCTTTTCACAAAAACCATCAAGATCACCAACCACGTATTACTTTGAGGTGCGGTAAACGCTAGCAACCACTAGCAAAAAGCACTTGCGAAATTTCATCAAAATCGGAGGGTATGAATATCCAAAACTTGGGCCTTTGGTTCGTTTTCTGCTGGATTTTCTCTATAGAAGTTTTAAGAATTTTTTTTTTTAGTTTTTTCGTTTGTATTTTTTGGTCTGTAATCAATATTTGATTTGAACTAGGATATTGTCCTGGCTCAAGACCATTTTGCATCTATATTTAACAGAATGCAAATTTATTTACAAATGGCATGGTGACATTTATTACTTGGCTGCAGACTACCACGATCATGATTTCGACCATGTCAAAAGTCTTTTCAAGTGGCGACTTTTCAACATCAAACCCGGCCTCTATAAGGTTATGATTCTCACAAACGAACGAGAAGCACAACTCACTTGCCGAATTTCCGTTTAAAAAAATCGCACCAAGTAATAAAGTACACATGCCATCTTACAAGCATCTCATTGAGTTGAATATTATTTTGGTACTTTTGCGAGTCATACAAAGTCGACATGGGTATCAAATGAGAGAAAAGAATATATTTTAAAATTACTTTAAATTGCAGAGCATCTATCGGTAGTAGTTTAGAATTAACAACTATTTCAAGTTTTCTTCCTAAAAGTTTATGTATTTTTTATTTTTAAGGGGGAAATTTGAAATGGGGCTAAACTTATATAGGTAGAATCACGACATTTTTAACAGATATTCTTCTTTTTCATGTGATATCCATAACTCCTTAGAATGATTCGCAAAAGTGCGAAAATTAATTAGAAAAATATCTATATTTACAGAGATTAGTATACAAACAATGTTATATCTCGTGCCAGTTTTCAGAATTATATGGACATTGGGAAAAGCAATACAAGATTTTAATTTGGTGGCAAGACGTAATATTTGGGCCAATACCAAAAATATATTTGTTTTTTTTTACTGGCAAACATAGAATATTAAAAAGTCTTCTCCGTGTACATAAACATGTATTTCTAGGTGATCCAAAACCATGCTGGTCAGTGATGATTTCTCTACCAAAGTACCAGGTCTAAAAATACAGTCCCACGGTGACTTTGGAATGGAATGTGCCAACAATGAAGGTTTCATTTCAGGTGGAACGTTGTGCATTGTTTCGCTGTTTTTGCTGTTAAAAGTTCTCAAATGCTTTACATACTTCCACTGCTCCGAAAAGAGCGCTTTGAATGGCGTGGGAAATGTTGTTCTAATTCCCAAAAAGCATCTTAAAGACTCTAAATATTCTTAGATTATCATATTTTTTTTCTTCTCCGAGACTTTAAATTTTGCTTAAATTTATGAAGAGTAAGGGATATTAGTAGGACTGAGATGTTCTCTTTGCAATATATACCCAAGTCTGTGAGAAAATAACTTCCAACTTAAGCAGAACCCTGATGACAGCCATAAAGTTTCATTCAGCCACACCAAAACCCACTTCCACTTCATTGCCTGCTCTAACTGGTGTTGTGTCCCTGCTGTTTAGCATGATAATGCTGGTGATGAGGACGATGATGGTATAAGTGCTTAACAACTATAACAATTGAAATTTAAATTGCACAAGTCTCGCAGGTGTATGTGTATTTACTTGTTTAAGTTAAATTCTTAAAGGCTTCCTTTGGTTCCTTTTTTACAGCTTACAACTGTCCCTCAGCCCTTTCTCTCTGTAACGTTTTTTCATCGTCTTTACCACTCACAAACTTGTCCAACAATTTTTGAACACACTTTCGCAAACATTCGCCAAAAAGCTTTGTGTGTCCATTGTGCCAGCATCCTTTTGGGTTATTTAGAGCTTTTTTGGCTAAGCTTTAGCTTAAGAGAGAGGCGAGCAAATCGTTTCTTGGACGGATTTGGTCACAGTATAAATTTGGCTTATTGCTGCTTTAATGCTTTAAGCCAAAATGATGATGATTTGTATTAACGGTTTTGCTTTAGGAAGCTACAGACACCTTGGATTTTGTGTATTCACATCGGTTGCTGGTTAAGTAGGTGGGATGAGAGCGTATATTTTAAAGAGGGCAAGTGAAATATCGAATATGAAGGGATGGCCAAAAGTCTGGGAAGATTGACTCTATTATATCCTACATGATAGCGATTTTCCATCAAAACTTTAAATATCAGAGGGTAATATCCCTTCTAAACAAAATTGAGGAATTCCATGTTCAATCAATGAGACAATTTAGAAGTCTTCCGATATTTGAGGTAGTGTTTGGTATTATAAAATAATTTATTTCAATTTATAAAGACCACGCTTTTTGGAATTTGAATGGGTGAACGAAGAAGAGCTTATATTCCACAATATTACCGGCAGATTAGAGGTGCTTCGGAATCAAAATCCATCGGATAAAATTCAATATCTTTTGTTCTAGTAGACATTTTTGAGTTATGTAAAAACAAAAGACCCAAGAATTGAGATATTAACATTAACAAGATAGAAGGCGTTAAGTTCGGCCGGGCCGAATCTTATATAACCTCCACCACGGAGTGCATTCCACAGTATTACCAGCAGATTAAAGGATGTCGACTTTACATAGAAGCACAGTACCATATTACGAAAATTGTGATATTTTTATGCACATTACTATAATTGTTTACTATTTCAGACTATAAAGTATACTTATGCGCACTGTTTAAAATCGACTACTATATATAAATAAAATGCTGTAATTGTGAAAGTGAACATGCCTAAACATTAGAAAGAAGTATAAATTTTAGAAGAAGTATAAATTTTAAAGATATCCCCATATTCGCCCCATTCCCCCACCAAATGTACAAATTTCGAAATACCCCTTTTTTCGAGACTTCATAGTCAGAATTTATACACAGAATTTCATGATTTCAACTTCAGCAGTTTGGTAGGTCCCATTTTTATCCCTCTTTTATTTTTATTTTACGTATCTACATAATTAGAGGGATCTACACACCGTATTTCATCATTCTAGCTGCATTCGTTTAGTTGGTACTATTTTTATCCCCTGTAGCCATTGTATCCCATTAAAAGTACGAATTTTGAAAAAACGTTTTATTTTTCGTGTCTACGCAGTTAGAGGAATGTATACTCCAAATTTCATGATTCTAGCTGCTGTCATTTGGTAGGTACTATTTTTATCCCCTTTGAACCCCAAAAAGTACGAATTTTGGAAAGTTCTTTTATTTTACATGTCTACGCAATCAGAGGAATGTATATATCGGATTTCATTATTCTAGGTGCAGTCGTTAGGTTGTTACTATTTTTATCCCTCTATCCCCATTTAACCCTTTAAATGTACGAATTTAGAAAAACTACTTTTATATTATGTATCTACTCTATTAGAGGACTCTACTACTCTATTAAGAGGAATGTACACGCCAAATTTCGTGTTTCTATCTGTTGTCGTTTGATAGGTACCATTTTTATCCCTTTTTGTCCCATATCGCTCCCTACAAATAAAAAACACTCTATGGTGCCTTTTTATACTATAAAGGGAATGCGCATTGCAAATATCAAGTAAATACAAGCTAATATGTTCAAAAAACGGGCTGAAATACTCTAAATATTAGGGGTATTTTCAGTCCTTGTGAGGGAAAAAATTTTCGCTCTGGGCCGATTTCGCCCACTTTCAATACCAACCGATCTACAACCATAAGACACATTTAGCAAAAATTTGAACCTCATAGCTCATTTCGTTCGACCGCTATCATGCTTTCAACAGACAGACAGACGGACATGGCTATATCGTCTTAGAATTTTATCACGACCCAGATTATATATACTTTATGGGGTCTCCGATGAATATTTCAAGGTGTTACAAACGGAATGACACCTCCATCCTGGAGGTGGAGGGTATAAAAATCGGGCAGTCGGATATATTTTATATTACAACAGATATTCTTTAAAATTGGCAAAACATCTTATATTTAAATAGGTCAGATCGGTTCAGATTTTTATATAGCTCCCATACAAATTTCGCTCCCGATTTGACTTTTTCTGCTCTAGAAACCACATATTTTAACAGATCTTCTTCAAATCTTGCAAAACATCTTATATTTAAACTAGGAACACCTATGGTGAAAATAGGTCAAATCGGTTCAGATTTTTATATAGCTCCCATACAAATTTCGCTCTCGATTTGACATTTTCCGCTCCAGAAACCACATATTTTAACAGATCTTCTTCAAATCTTGCAAAACATCTTATATTTAAACTAGGAACACCTGTGGTGAAAATAGGTCAGATCGGTTCAGATTTGTATATAGCTCCCATTCAAATTTCGCTCCTGATTTGACTTTTTCTGCTCTAGAAACCACATATTTTAACAGATCTTCTACAAATCTTGCAAAACATCTTATATTTAAAGAAGGAACACCAGTGGTGAAAATAGGTCAGATCGGTTCAGATTTGTATATAGCTCCCATACAAATTTCGCTCTCGATTTGACTTTTTCCGCTCCATAAACCACATATTGTATCAGATTGTCTTCAAATTAGGCGAAATATCTTATATTTGTACTAGAAGCAGCCATCGTGCTAATGGGTCACATCGGTTCAGATTTACATATAGCTCCCATACAAATTTCGCTCCTGGATTGACTTTTTCCTCCCCAGAAACTACGTATTTTCACCGAATTTCTTCAAATTGCGGATAACACGTTATACTTGAACTGGAAGAACTTATTGTGAAAGTTAGTCACTTTATTCCATGTTTGGATATAGCCCCGATACAAATACTAATTTCGATTTGACAAATTTTTGACCAGGTCATATTAGCCTGTGATTAGGAAACATACAAAAACTCTTCCGTTTTCACTTTTTTACTGAATTGAATTGTATTCGGATAGAAAGTGAAGTGTATCATACAGTCGGCCCCGCCCGACTTTAGCCTTTCCTTACTTGTTTTTATTAGAAATTGTGGTTTATTATGACGCCAAAACTATGTTTTTGCCAAATATAGTTTTTTTTTGTAATAAATATCAATAAAACTATGTCAACAGCTGAATAAATTGCTGTACTATCTGAAATCTCAAATCCTTGTGTCCTTGTCTAATTTTGGTTTTTTATAGAACTCACTGTGCGACGTTTAGTAAAATATTAGGAAAGTTGTGATATTTTATACGCAATTCGATTTCGATTTTTGTATGTACAAACTACCACGAGCGCGAATTAATGATTCTGGATTGAAAGATCTTTTATCTTGGAATCCATGTCTCATAGTGTAATATTTTCAAACCAGCTGCGGCAAAAATTGGAAGGAATAGAGCTAGGATCATGAAAAAAGTCATAAATGTATTATTTTAATATATATATATATATATATATATATATATTTTAAATTTGAACTACCGACTTTGACTTTGAAAGGTAGAATAACATTAATTTTAATTTTTGTTTTCAATTTTATGGGATTATTGTGAAATATTGAAAACTTACATCCAAAGTAGTGAGTCTTTAATGCAAACTGTAAGAAATTTACGTGTAAAATGTTCGTGTTTTCAATATGTCAATAAGCAAAATTGATGCATTGGGGGTTCAGAGAACCCACACGTAACTATTGAGAAGCCAGTGCACCTACAACGAGTCACTGTTTGGTGTGCATTTTAGGCTGGCGGCATCATATAACCATATACGGACACCACTAGATGATAAAAGACCAAAAAAAGACCCCTATCTCCCAGTTTTGCCTGTCCCAGTGCATGTCATGTCATTTTTGCAAAAAGTGATCATTTTCTCAGGCTCATATCTTGCAAGCCGTTTGGAATTTTGTAGCTCTTGTGAACATATAAAATCAAAAACACTTCGTCTTCAAGGTCAAAATCGCAAAAAACTTAAAAAAATCGATTTTTAACCTCTTTCCCCTGTTCATGTCCATAGATAGCAAACCGTTCAAAATTCAAGGAAACAATGAACTACAAAAATATACCTAAGATGTCAATAAACCACTTTCTAGAACATATGAACTTCCTAGGAATGATTCTTAACACCGTTTAGGTATGACAAATATATCTTGCAGGACTGTTTCTGTTAATGGTCAGTCCGACTACAGTGCGTATGAGTGATATTTTCCTTAATCAACAGCACGTATGCGCTACTTACACACACTACAGCCTATAAGATTTGTTCGACGACATTTGCGATTTTGACCTTGAAGATGAAGCTGTTTTGATTATATATATTCACAATTTTTGTTCTTTATGACAAGAGCTACAACTTTGCCTCAGAGAGTAAATTCCAAAAAATTCCAAACGGTTTGCCTGAGAAAATGATCACTCTTTTGCAAAAATGACAGCGAGGACCCAAATCTTTGGGCGCCCATAAAGTGCGTGTCTTTGGGCAAAATTGGGAGACACTGGTCTCTTTTTTGTCTTTTATCACATAGTGGTGTCCGTATATGGTTATATTTCCATGATTTAAAAAATTACACACAGTGTTATTAAATGACAAAGTTCAACCTTTCCAATAAAAACAGAAAGTTTTAAGAATTAATCGGTACTTTTCTAATTTTAAATGGGCCACCCCATACATTGAAACAAATCATAGGAATAGAGGGATAAAAATTGTACCAAAAAAATAACTGAACCTAGAATAATGAAATTCTGTGTATACATTTCTCTGGTGGCGTAGGATTTTTGGAAATTCGCATTTTTAGGAGGTAAAATGGAAAAAGGGGATACAAATTATACCACCAAATGGCCGTAGCTAGAGTCATTAAATTCGGAGTATATATTCTTCTGACTGTGTAGACACGAAAAATAAAAAGGTTTGACCCAATTCGAACTTTCAAGGGAAATGGTACCAACTAAACAGCTAGAATGATGAAATTCGATATGTACATTTCTCTAAATGCGAAGACACGTAAAATAACGCGATTTTCTAATGTCGTACTTTTAAGGGGGTAAAATGGAGATAAAAATGGTACCAACCATATGAACGCAGCTAGAATCATGAAGTTAGGTTATCTTGCATTGTGTACGTTAGAGATTATAGATTTTCAAACTTTGTAGTTTTTGAATTAAATGGAAATACAGCCAACCAAAAGGATGTAGCTGAATATGCACCCACTATCCGACAATATTTAGGGTATTTAAGCTATTTTGAAGATTGCTCTCTTACTTTGTACTTTTTGAATTGACTTGAAATATTATTTCGATTTAAGCGGTCACCCCCCAGAAATGATGATTGGATTGTTTAGTGATGATCTGCAAAATATTCCGTCACTGAGTCGGGGTTGTGACAACCCTAAAAATCATGTTTTTCCCGTGTAATTTTTTATGTTGCATATTTGTCCAATTTTTTCCTGAATTAATAGACTCTTGGAAGCAATTTAAATATAAATTTTTATTCATGCATTAGAATGACTCATTGGTCGTATCATTGGATGTTTAGATTGCTTTTTTGTACCTTACGAATGATTCCTAAATGGTGAATATCGACGAAAAATTACTTACATCATTGACTCAATTTTTTGTGAAATAATTTAATGCAGGAGGTGGTCTTCAGAGCCAAAATGTTCAAACTTTTTTTGCAAACCTTCCGATGTTCATTATCATCGACATCATTCGAACGGTATTGACTGCAGCCATATATTTTTATAAAATACTAGCACGAGTTTTCGTCTTCCTTATGTATGTAACTTTGTATGCTCGCAATTATTGTTTTGTATATTTTTACTTCTATAAATTAATTTAAATTAATACTTATTTATTTAAATTCATAAGTTATATTTTTAAAATATAAAAACTTCATGAAACTGTAAGTAATTTTTTCAGTGTTTCTTTAAAGAAAATGAAACATTTATTAGAGAGCTAATTAATTATGGTATTTTTTTTCTAAGAATGTATTTTGTGTCTATTAGTTAAGTTAGTCAGTATTTCATTGGAGTGCCTCGGGATACACGATATATACAATTGTTCCACCTCGTTCAAGTACATT
Organism: Polietes domitor; assembly: GCA_947397865.1. Classification (NCBI taxonomy): domain Eukaryota; kingdom Metazoa; phylum Arthropoda; class Insecta; order Diptera; family Muscidae; genus Polietes; species Polietes domitor. The sequence continues at coordinate 134,253,475 of OX377618.1, forward strand.
GAAGGTTTTGGGCTCGTGAGCAAGCAACATATAACTGACCATGTGAAAAACATGGATTTTCCAGATTCAATCCACAAACTTCAAGTGATTGCCCCTGTGCTTTGTTTATAGTCATTGAACATGCTAGGCCAATCAGAAACTATAGTCGTTTGAAATTGAATGGTATATCGGTGGGAATCATCGGAATGCGTGGTATAAGGACATCTTTTCCTTTTGATTTCCATTTAAAATCGTTGCTTCAATGGCGTTGGGCATAAGTAGCTTGACAGAAATTCTAAATCTTGAAGTGTCCGATTAAGAGCTTGCAGGGATTTCTTATGTGTCATGGTGCAGTCATCCCACACAATCAGCTTGCATGTTTTGAGCATATTCGTCATGCCTGAACTTTTTCCAATATTACAGGTTGCATATTCCATGGCAATTTCAACGCTGAATGTGCCGTTCGTCCTCCATCCAATAATGTAGCAGCAATACCGGGGGAAGCAATATCTAAAGCTATCCCATTTTGAGAGCGGATGTGCGCTAATACCAAACTGATGAGAAAGGTTTTAACTATGCCTCCTGGTGCATCGAGAAAAAAAGGTCGCCGCTGTAATTTGTTACTGCAGTTATAATTTTGTCAAAGGCCAGTTGTTGCTTTGCAATTAATAGAGGTTTTTTGTTGGGACAAACAAACGCTAGTCTTCAACATTGAATTGCCGTTCTCTTAGCAAATCTCGATCAGTAATGTCAATGGTAGAACGTTCAGGCATCACCATTCCAAGTTGATTAAGAGTTTTGTTGCTGATGGCTATGCATATGTCTTAAATTTTTATCAGCGTATCCCTGAAAATGTTAATCGCAAATGATATAGAATCGTAACGGTGCCATGATGCCAAATGTCCTCACTCATATCCTCTTTGAATTTTTCCCACAGGTCTTTTGGGTTAGATGGCGAGCAAGTTCTTAATAAAGAGTGATTTTTTTGAGGTTAGGATTTTCATGCATTAGTATTTGACAGATCACGTGGGATTTCAGACATGGTGTCAAAGAGAAAGATGCTCAGTATGCTTTGATATTTCATCATGAATCGTCTTACAAACGAACAACGCTTGCAAATTATTGAATTTTATTATTAAAATGCGTGCTCTGTTAAGAAAGTTCATTGCGCGCTTCCATTTTATGGTCAGTTTAATCGACCCACTGAAGCGGCTATTCGGGCTATTATGACTAAATTTCGCACAAAATTTACATTGTTGGACATTAAACGACCAACACGCTTACGTAGAGTGCGAACTGAAGAAAATATCGCAGCTGTATCGGCCAATGTTAATGATGACCACCAATTTTCGATTCGTCGCCGTTCGCACCAATTGGGTCTCTGTTACTCAAAAACGTGGAAATGCCAAAATTGGACTAAGCGGATGGACCACCTAAGACGCAGCCGCGGTCAACATTTAAATGAAATTATCTTCAAAAAGTAAATATCATGGACCAATCTAACGTTTCAAATAAAGAACCGATGAGATTTTGCAAATTTTATGCGTTTTTTTTTTTTTAAAAGTTATCAAGCTCTTAAAAAATCACCATTTATTATCGCAAACAAAGTTCGTATCTGGAGAGGATGACAGCTGACAGAAGCATACATTAATGTGGTCTCCCAGTTTCTGACACGCCTCTCTCAACTGGTCTTAAATTTGAAACTGAGTTGGGTCCTCTCACGTTAATAAATACAATTCTCAAATAATAACATTCTGCGTTGTTTGGATGTACGGTTTAAACACGGCCCAATGCATATGAAGCGTAAACATTTTGTTACACATCTACTGGAACACCTAGCTTGGTTCGAGTATGAGGAGACGCGCCAATTGTTCATACCATGAGCTCTTATATTCGAGAACCAAACCCTTACCTGAACGTAGCGGCAGAAAAAAATCGGCACGTGTTACTTTATAATATTGTTGTTTGGGTGGAGCCGCGTCCCTTTTCGTAACATGACCTTTTTATAGTCAAAGGTCATCCTCTGTTCGTTACAATTAAATATTCAAGTGAATCAACGTATTTGGTTATAGTTTTAAAATATAGTTTTTGTGATGCCCATTTGTCGTATCTTCCCCTATTATAGCCAGAAAACATCCCCTTTCCACAGGCTAGATACAGTAAAATTTTCAAGAGAATCCGCCATTCGTTACGTGTTTTGTGATAATTTTGATAAATAGTTGTTGTGGGCAGACCATTATACAGTCACCATACAGAAACTATCCTCTGTTCAAAAGTTAGTCACAATAAAATTTTCAAGAGAATCCGCACTTCGGAACGTGTTTTATGATAGTTTTAAAAAAATAATTTATGTGGGCGGTGCCACACCTCTTTTTCGTATAATGATCTAGTATATCCCGGAACCATACCTTGCCCAGAAGTTAGCTGCCGTAAAATTACCGAGCGAATTCACCCATCGGTATGCCTGTTGTTATAGTTTTAAAATATTTTTTGTGTGGGAGGTACCACCCCCTTTGTCCTATCACGACATAGACTATCCAGGAACCATCCTCTGTCCTGAAGATAGATAAAGTAAAATTTTCAGGCGAATCGGTCCACCGATTTGGCAACATACAGACACACATTGATTTTTATATATATAGACTACCACCAAATACGAAAAATTCTTCAGTTGTCACTGTGAAAAAACACAAAAAAATACTACAAACGTCCAATAATTCGACCAATAAGTTACTTTAATGCAAGAATCAAAATTTGTATTTTTAGTGCTTTCAAGGGTCTAGTATTTCAGATAAAAAATGTATGCCAAAAATGCAACGCAAAAAAATTACACGGGAAGACATAATGAGCTTGATCAAATCATCATTAAACAATCCACACTTTATTTTGGTGGTGTGTCTGGAAATTGTTTTTGCCATTTGTATGGCTGGCGAACCAGCCTAATAGATATATTATGAGCATGATTTGAAATTATAAAAATTGTGTATTCATTTATAAATTTACTAGCTGAACCCCGCCCGCTTCGCCAGGCAAAATACAAATGGTAAAATTAAAATCAGGTTTCATATTGATCTTATCATATTGATATTATCGTGGTTTGTAATATATAGGTTCCAATTTTCAGCCTTCTAGTTAAAAAACAGTTTTTCCTCATTTTTCCCGTGGTTAGTAATATATATTGATCTTATCATATTGATATTATCGTGGTTTGTAATATATACGTTCTAATTTTCAGCCTTCTAACTAAAAAACACTTTTTTCCCGTGGTCAGTAATATATAGGTTCCAATTTTCAGCCTTCTAGCTTAAAAATACTTTTAGCCAATTCCAATTTTCAGCCTACTACCTCTCAAAAACATTTTTGCCACGCCCACTCCGCCCACAAAGCGAAAATCCAAATTTCGCATCATATTTATCATTCTCGTGGTCAGTAATATATATGTACCAATTTTCAGCCTTCTAGCTCTCCAAAACACTTTTGCCACGCCCACGAAACGAAAATCCAAATTTCGGCATCATATTTATCTTTCTCGTGGTCAATAATATATATGTACCAATTTTCAGCCTACTACCTCTCAAAAACACTTTTGTCGCCCACTCCGCCCACAAAGCGAAAATCCAAATTTCGGCATCATATTTATCATTCTCGTGGTCAGTAATATATATGTACCAATTTTCAGCCTTCTAGCTCTCCAAAACACTTTTGCCACGCCCCAAAGTCCACGAAACGTAAATCCAAATTTCGGCATCAAGTTGATCTTTCTCGTGGCCAGTAATATATACATACATTACAATTTTCAGCCTTCTAGCTCAAAGAACACTATTGCCACGCCCACAAAACGAAAATCCAAATTTCAGCATCAAATTGATCTTTCTCGTGGTCAGTAATATATATGTACCAATTTTCAGCCTACTACCTCTCAAAAACACTTTTGCCACGCCCACTCCGCCCACAAAACGAAAATCCAAATTTCGGCATCAACTTGATCTTTCTCCTGGTCAGTAAAATATACATTCAATTTTTCAGCCTTCTAGCTCAAATAACACTATTGCCACGCCCACTCCGCCCACAAAACGAAAATCCAAATTTCGGTATCATATTTATCATTCTCGTGATCAGTAATATATATGTACCAATTTTCAGCCATCTAGCTCTCAAAAACACTTGCCACGCCCACTCCGCCCACAAAATGAAAATCCAAATTTCTGCATCATATTTATCATTATCGTGGTCAGTAATATATATCTACCAATTTTCAGCCTTCTTGTTCTCAAAAACACTTTTGCCACGCCCACTCCGCCCACAAAATGAAAATCCAAATTTCGGCATCATATTTATCATTCTCGTGGTCAGTAATATATACGTTCCAATTTTCAGCCTTCTAGCTCTCAAAAACACTATTGCCACGCCCTCTCCGCCCACAGAGCAAATTTTTAAAAATTCTATAGCCTATAGTTCCTTCCAGACCTACATCTATCTGCACTGAAAATTTCAACAACATCGGAAAAAAACCTGTCGTAACACGCTGTGTGGTAAAAATAAGACATTTTGAAATTTTGAATTTTTGACGTTTTTTTTTATTTTTTTTTTATAAAAAAACCCGTACTGAGAAAATACCTTTCTAACAAAGTATAAATCATCAAAATCGGTTTGGCCAATCTCGAGTAAATGAAAAAAGAAAATTGAAAAAAATCGAAAATAAACCTGTCGAAACACACTTGGTGGTAAAAACCAGACATTTTCAAATTTTGAAGTTCTTTTTTTATTTTTTTTTAAACCCGTGCTGAGAAAATACCTTTCCAACAAAGTACAAATCATCAAAATCGGTTTGGCCAATCTCGAGTTATGGGATTACATCGCTTCGGACACTTTCTTTTATATATATAGATTTTTTCAATATTTTATTTGTTTTGGTTTGGTTATATTAAAAAAGATTAACATTTTCCTGTACTTCTATGAGGGGGGTATACAAAGTTTGGCCCGGCCGAATTGTTATTCCTATTTTCCCACTTTACATCTTAACCCTTTCACGTCCACAGTTAAGTATATTTGCCCAAGGGTTTTTTTGCACTTGCAATTGTCCAGGTGAGTGATATACCAAATATGACCACACGAGATTTATAGAACAGGCTTGTGTACACAAATGTAGTGGGCGGCAAAATGTTCTTAGAATTTTATGTAGAATTCTATGACGATCAAGACTATATACTTTAAAGGGTCTAGGGTCGTTATTTAAATGTTTTACAACCGGAATGACATACTTAGTATACAACAATCCTTCGAATCTGATGTTGGGAGAAGCATCACTAGTAGTTCATCTCACCCCACATCATTCCAGAATAATGAAATTTTGCAGAGGCTTTTGCCAATGGCATTTTGAAAAATAATATTAATAGCATTTTTGGTTCTTTCATGTTGTGTCCAGATAAAATATTAAAATTTTTTCCAATGACTAGTCATAACTTTCCACTAGATTGGCGTTTTTAATAAACCCACAAACCGTAGAAGATATCAGCAACAACAAAATGATTAAAGGGGCAAGAGGTTGTTGGTAAATACATATGGGTGGGGGACTTACCTGCATAAAACAATGGCAGCATATTAAAAATGACCAAAAGCGATAGCAGACACTTGGCCATGCTTTGGAAATCCAAGAACAATTTGGATATGGATGATGTTGAGGTTGTTGGTGTTGCTGTTGCTGTGGCTGTTGGACTTTTGAAGTGTAGCTGTTGGCTTGCTGTTGTTTTTGTTGTTTTGGGGAAAATAGTGGAGAAATTTCGTTGTTTTTGTTGTTGTTCTGTGTTAAAGAAATCCGATAGAAGAGACATGGGAGCAGCAACGACATCGGCATCAGCAACATATTGTTGGGCATCTGTGTAGTGTTTGTTGAGGCAACTTTGTTGGGCAACATTTTTTGATTTTTGGCAGCATTGTTGGTTTGTGTTGATATCAATGGAAATGTTTGGAGTGGCAACCGAATGTTGCTGTTGTGGTTGTTGTAGAGAAGCAATGCCTGAGGCTTGTTGCAATGTGTAGTTGTGGTTGCAGTTGCACGTTTGGCTGTTTGTAGTAATGATAGTGTTGTTTTTGCTGTTGAGAGGCATTTTCGTGTTAGTTGTTGTATTTGTATTTGTTGTTGTGTGGATATTAAACTCCTCAATTCCTTTGCAATCTTCATATAAATACACCTCATCATTATTATTATTATCTGTAGAATGATGTGGCTTTCTTTGTTGTTGTTGTTGCTGTTGTATTGTCCTGTTGTTGTTGGTTGGTAAATTTCGACGACGGCGACATTTTCCGTTCTCACTGTTGTCAGCACCACCATCAGAATGTTGCCATTGAACAGTGGCATTGACATCATCTGCCTGCAATGAATGTTTGTGTTGCTGCTGCTGCTGTTGCAATTGTGTTGTCGCACCCGGCACACGGCCTGTAGTACCTCTGGTTTCCGGTAGTGTAACCAAACATGGCTGTTCTTGCTTTTGTTCAGTGTTTGCTTGAGAAATGAACACAAGTGTTGCTGTATCAATTGTTGTTGGCGTGAGCTTCGGCGTTTCTTCCTGTTGTGACGATGAAATGGTTGCTGGCGCCACTTCCAATTTGCTTTTGTACGACCACCACCACCACCAGTCCGTAACAGCGTTTTGCGCTCGCGTGTACTGTGGGTCTTTGGCGCTATCGTTATCGTTTTTGGCTGTTTGATGTTTCCGGCTGCTGTTGCTGTTGTCGTTATCGTTGTTTGCGTTTGTGTTGCTAATATATCCGGCTTTACCTTTAACTTCCGCTTCAACAAATATTGATAGTTTGTCTGCTCGTAAATGATTTTCAATAGATTGATGTATTGGTTTTGTTTCTGTTGCTGATGTTTTTGTTGTTGTATTGATATTATATAGAAGCTGTGCTGAGGCCATGTTGTGCCCTAAAATAACAATAGAAAGTTGATTTTTACTTTAAGAAATTTATTATCTTTGGTGTGTAAAGGCAATATGTGTTAGAAATTTTATAGTGGAAATGCAAAGAGCTGAACAGTGGTATTCGTAGTGATAAAAGAATTCGGGAGGAGTACACCAAAAATATACGTGTCTCGATTTTTTTATAGTCTATAGCTAAACTATGTTATAAAATAAGTAATGGAAAAAGCTGAAAGATTGAATTTTCAAAATAAATATAATTTTGGACATATTTTTTATAATTTTATATTGATATTTTTATATTAAACAAGCAAGAAAGTCGCAAGTCGGGCGGGGCCAACTATATGACATCCTTCGCTTTCTACGCCATTGCAGTTCAATTAGTTGAGGATTTTGAAAAGTCGTACATCATTCACAATATGAAATATAATTTGTTCTGATCAAAATCTGTTACAATATGTGTGTTTTCTAGAGCAGAAAAAAGTAAAATCAGTGACATTTAGATGAAACCTAATCACTGTTGTTCCAAATTTGATCGAAATCGGTTAATTTATGTAGTTTTTAGAGCAGAAAGAGTCAAATGGGGAGTTGTATAGTTGTATGGGAGCTATATATAAATCTGAACCGATTTGATATATTTTCAACAGAGATGTTTCTAGTTCAATTCATAAGGTGTTGTGCCAAATTTATGGTTTCGAGAGCGCAAAACCTAAAATCTGGAACGAAATTTGTATGGGAGCTATATATAAATCTGAACTGATCTGACGCACTTTCACCATAGATGATTTTAGTTGTAATATTGTGTGTAATGTTGTGTCACATTTGAATAAAATCGGTTAAAATGTCTGGTCTCTAGAGCAGAAGCAGTTAAATCAGGAGCGATATTCGTATGGCAGCTATTAGGGTTTGCTTCTCGGGATTTCCCGCGGGAAAAATCCAGGGAATTTGCATATTTTCAATTTTCCGTTTCCCGGGAAAGTTGTATGGGATTCCCGCGGGAATTCAGCAGAAAGTTTTACCCATTTCTCGCACATTTTTTCGCCACTTTTTCACAATAAAATTGTAAAAGGTACAAAATAATTTAAAAGTTTAATTTAATTTAGGCGATATAAATCTTCTAACTTGAATATGGTAATTCTATATAATTATTATAAACTGAATATAACAGAATAGACGGCTACAATAACGTCATTAATATTTTGAGATTATTCAATTTCAAAATTTTTGATATCTTTATGAAAAAAGTCTTGATATGCTAATATCTATGGAGAATTAAAAAATATATATAATAAATAATAAATTAAAAATATATACAATCTAAAGTAACAACTATGTTTAAAAAAATGGCTATATTACTGCCTCAAAAAATAAATTTAGGTTTTCGAAGCTACAGGAAAGGGAACTGATAATTAACGATTTACTAACAATACAACTCTCGAGTATATAATATCATATCGCGCTCACTTTCTCCAATAAAATTAGAAATAGTCTATATTATGAGTCTTTAAATGGGTTGTCTGCTTTAAAAAAATTTTGTATTTCAAAAAACCTCTTATTTACAAAATATGCCTACATTTTATACTCTACATCACTTCGTGGAATAGGGCATTGTAAGTTTGTTTCACGCCAAATGTTTGTAATACAGAAATATAATAATTTTCTTTATTAAAGTTCGAATGTTTTATACGAAAAAAAATAAGTTTTATATAGAAAAAAATATTTTGACGATTTCCTGTCCTGTCCCGGGATCCCGGGAAATCGGAAAAATAAATCCCGTGTCCCGGGAAATAAAAAAGTACGGGAAAATGCAAACCCTAGCAGCTATATATATAAATCTTAACCGATTTGACTCATTTTTACCAGAGAAGTTTGTAGTTCAAATTTTGAAGAAAATCTGTCCAAACATATAGTTTCGAGAGCGCAAAACGTCAATTCGGTAGCGAAATTTGTATGGTGGCTGTATATAAATCTAAACCGATTTGCTTCAAATTAAATAGCGACCGTCCTTGTCCCGCAAAACTTAATTTTGCCAACTTTCGTAAGGATTGGACAATAATTGCTAAATCGACTCAGAAAGTGATTCTAAGCCTGATTCTGTATAATAAACGATGAGTCTATATTTATCTTATGTTTTGAAATTGAAAGTAAACACATTGGGCTACTTCCCTAGAAAAAATTAATTAAATCCAAAAAGGGTATTATTAGTTCATTAAAAAATAAATATATTTTTATTGTGAAAAATAAATGTATAGTTGGTCTGTTATGTTGTATGTGTTGTCATTTATTTTGGTTTAAAACCGAAGGTTGTGCTGAAGTCTTCAGCAGAACCCAAAAATTGGCAAAAAGGCAAAGTGAGACCTTTATTGTTGCAGCTAAAAGTTGACTGTGCAGTTTCGATGGGCGCTACCCCATCTCGTCAGAACTTTCGCAACGAATGCATGTCTTTGACTTAAATCAGGGTTCATATTAGTACCAGCGGTCACATATCACAAATGAGAAGCGCTGATAACAAAATATTTCACCGAACTAAATATTTCACACACTAAAAATTGAATTGGCAAAGTGAGATTTTAGATTTATTACTTCACTTAAATCGATTGCATAGCCCACAAAATTAAACGGCCAAGTAGTTGAGTTGGTAGTGTGATCGGCTATTAGTGTACGGATCGTGGGGTTGGATTTCAAAATATCTGCCATAAAACTCTACTCTCTGAATACAACAAAACTCAAAACACAACTTAAATGCCACAAACACAGGGTGGGCCATTTGTAATTTTAAATTTGACTTTGAAAGGTAGAATAACATTTATTTTTATTTTTATTTTCAGGTTTATTTTTGACATTTGAAAAATGGGACGACTAAAATTGGGAAATATTAAAAACACATTTCCAAAGTAGTGAGTCTTTAACGCACACTGTAAGAAATGTATGTGGAAATTTTTCGTGTTTTCAGATGGTGCTCATTTTCATCTCGGTGGCTATGTCAATAACCAAAATTGTTGCATATGGGATTCAGAGAAACCACACGTGACTATTGAGATGTCAATGCAGCCACAACGTGTCAGCGTTTGCTGTGGATTTTGGGCTAGCGGCATCATTGGGACATGCCGAGCCAGTCGTGGTAGTCATATGAGTGATATTGTGTTGCATTATTAAATGACAAAAATCAATCTTTCCAATAAAAGAATTAAAAAACAAGTAAGGAAAGGCTAAAGTCGGACGGGGCCGACTATATAATACCCTACACCACTCCCTGCGTATGTACCTCGCTTTGATTACTAAACCCAGGTATTTCATGGAAGCAATTTTATGTAGTTCATATAAATTATACAGTTACTATAAATTCATCTTTAGTCATATTTAACGAATATGGTAATTGATCCAATTATCCGACAGACAAATACAAATTAAAATTAATAGGATGTATCGGACCGACATTTCAAAAGGGAGCCTATAACAACATTTTGGGCCTGGTCCAAAACATGGGCCTATATATTTCTCATTCACGGTAGGTATTCCTAGTTGAAAGATATCATGATCTGCAAAATTGAAGATCCGATGTAAGATGTAGTTTCTAGAGCTGTAATAGATCAGAATGGGGCCCCATTTGGGTTATACCAAAGTATGGACATATGGGCATCTCCCAAACAAGTATGGGAAGGCTAAAGACGGACGGACTTTCTATCTCATTACAATTCAATTCGGTAAAAAGTGAAATCGGGAAGGATTTTTGCATCCTGCAAATGTATGTGTTTAACAAAAAATGTTAAATCGGAAAGGACACTTGTATGGGGGTATATTGAAACCTGGAACGATGTGACCCGCTTTCACCATGTATGTTTATTGACGAAATATAATATGTAAAGTTTGACCAAAATCGGTTTAACATTCGGGAGCAACATTTGTATGAGGGCTATATCTAAATCTGAACCGATCTTACCCACTTTCACCATAAGTGTTTTAAGTTAGAATATAAAATGTTGTGCCAATTTTAAAGAAAAACGGGTACAATATGTGGATTTTAGAGCGGAAAAAGTCAAATCGGGAGCGACATTTGTATGGGGACTATATCTAAATCTGAACCGATCTTACCCACTTTCACCATAGGTGTTTCTAGTTGGATTATAAGATGTTGTGCCAAATTTAAAGAAAATCGGGTACAAGATGTGGTTTCTAAAGCGGAAAAAGTTAAATAGGGAGCGACATTTGTATGGGGGCTATATCTAAATCTGAACCGATCTTACCCACTTTCACCATAAGTGTTTTAAGTTAGATTATAAAATTTTGTGCCAATTTTAAAGAAAAACGGGTACAATATGTGGATTTTAGAGCGGAAAAAGTCAAATCGGGAGCGACATTTGTATGGGGACTATATCTAAATCTGAACCGATCTTACCCACTTTCACCATAGGTGTTTCTAGTTGGATTATAAGATGTTGTGCCAAATTTAAAGAAAATCGGGTACAAGATGTGGTTTCTAAAGCGGAAAAAGTTAAATAGGGAGCGACATTTGTATGGGTGCTATATCTAAATCTGAACCGATCTAACCTGTTTTCGCCACAGGTATTTCTAGTTTGATCATAAGGTTTTAAGCCAAATTTGAAGAAAATCGGGAACTATATATGCTTTATAGGGCGGAAAAAGTCAAATATGAGCCACATTTGTATGGGGGCTATATCTAAATCTGAACCGATCCAAATTCAATACCGATGGTCCTTGGCCAGAAAAAATAACTTCTGCCAAGTTTCATGACAATCGGACAACAATTGCGACCTGTAGATTGCGAACAAGCTTAGATGGACATCAGACGGACGGACAGACAGACATCGTTAAATCGACTCAGCTGGTGATTCTAAGCCGATCGGTATACTTAAAGGTGGGTCTAGCTCGATTATTTCTTGGCGTTACAAACATTTGGCGCGAAACTAACTTATTATACCCTAGTCCACGAAGTGGTGTAGGGTATAAAAACAATAATCAGTACTTTATATGACTGATTCCAATTTTAAATTTTAAATGGCCCACCCTTTAAACTCCAGAGGAAACATTTTTCAGTCCAGCACAACTTCGGCAAACACACGATATCTTTACTCTGTCATATCTGCTTTGGTCATATCCTATATGATAAAATCTTTGGGCGCTGCCGAGTGCTGGCAACGAATGGAATGATAAGAGTCTTTGGAAATACTTTAAAGGAGAAAATGTGCAAGACATGAAATCAATACAACATATTAGATCCTTCATTTGTTAAAACGGTCACTCTTTGTGGGTGCATTGTTTTTTCGACAAACACTCTTGGATTATCATTCGCCCAAATGCGGCATTTCTGCGTATTGACGAATCCACTGAGGTGAAAATGTGCCTCATCACTGAAGATGAAAAAAACCTATGGATATATATAAGTTATGGTCTTCTTGTAAGGATTTAAAAAAATGGGCTCACACCATCGGTCAACAGGGAAAATTTCATCAACATAAATTCAGTTAGATGATTAAAGTTTTGCAGAAATATTGTAATACGCCTAAAATAGTGGGTCACAAAATGTCTGCCATTATTTGTACCGTTTTCTGACAACTCGCAAAATCTCATAGTTGTGATGCAATCCTATTTTTTTTCAAAGCACCACAAATATAGCGATTTATAAGCTTGCTTGATTTCTTGTTAGAATCATCAGAAGAAATTATAGAATGAAGCCCTTGTGGCATGGGTTTACGAATCGCATAAGCCTTTAATGACCTTAATAACACTTCAACTACGCCCAGTCATGTGGAGTATCATTTAAATCTGTCAGTTCCATAAGAAAGCTCTGATTTCCTTCATGTGTAATCGAAGACGAAATATTCGCGCGAGCTGGCCAATTAATAAATACTGAAATGTATGCAAGTTTATAACCCCCCAACGTACATAATTGTGGTAGTTGTAATACAAATAAAACCTTCAACCCGAATTGTAGTCAATGGAGTCATTCACATTAACAACAGTACCAGCTTTCCCCCTTTCGGGGGGAGTGGTGGCAGTGCCTGAAAGGATTCGATAGCATAGATTGAACACACAGCGTTAACACCCCCGTAATAGACAACTTACAGTTCAATTCATTGATGGCATAACCCAGCAAACAATTGCGAACCCCTGCCGGCATTTATGAACTTTTGGGGGATAAACAACGTTGACTCGCATTGAAAGCTACAAACATCTATGATGGGTTGCTAAAAAGGATGCTGGAATGTTTTCGTGATGGAACCATTAATATCACAACGAACCGACTCATCGAACCGAACCGCATCATTTAGCTAAGATTCTTGGCAATTGAGATTTTTCAATTTATTTACTCCAGAACATAAATACATACATACATGTTTCTGCACATACACACATACATACATATTGAGATATATTATTTTTTGGGTTTAGCACCCCCTGTTTCAGTGGCAGATAAACAATTTTAGTTCAATGTTTGCATTTTATTTATTGGACTACGTCACAGAGGGTGAGGCCCACAAACAAAAAAAAAACACATACGCATTCACAAGGACCTCAAATATCTAACTCCTTTTCATGTCCCTGTTAGCAAGTCTTTTGCCCGTTTTCTTTGCTCGTCCTTTATAATGACACACATGCAGACATGTAAACATGCGGTGGTGTGTTATATGATTTTCTTCCAGGGATTATCTTAAATAACACATGATGTCACTGGGAACACCATGATGAACATCCCAGCTGTGGAAATTTGGAGACATAAAAATCAGAGTCATATGAAAATTATTTTGTCTCGGTTCGAGATGGAACGACTCACATAATTTTATAATTTTATAATTTTATAATTTTATAATTTTATAATTTTATAATTTTATAATTTTATAATTTTATAATTTTATAATTTTATAATTTTATAATTTTATAATTTTATAATTTTATAATTTTATAATTTTATAATTTTATAATTTTATAATTTTATAATTTTATAATTTTATAATTTTATAATTTTATAATTTTATAATTTTATAATTTTATAATTTTATAATTTTATAATTTTATAATTTTATAATTTTATAATTTTATAATTTTATAATTTTATAATTTTATAATTTTATAATTTTATAATTTTATAATTTTATAATTTTATAATTTTATAATTTTATAATTTTATAATTTTATAATTTTATAATTTTATAATTTTATAATTTTATAATTTTATAATTTATAATTTTATAATTTTATAATTTTATAATTTTATAATTTTATAATTTTATAATTTTATAATTTTATAATTTTATAATTTTATAATTTTATAATTTTATAATTTTATAATTTTATAATTTTATAATTTTATAATTTTATAATTTTATAATTTTATAATTTTATAATTTTATAATTTTATAATTTTATAATTTTATAATTTTATAATTTTATAATTTTATAATTTTATAATTTTATAATTTTATAATTTTATAATTTTATAATTTTATAATTTTATAATTTTATAATTTTATAATTTTATAATTTTATAATTTTATAATTTTATAATTTTATAATTTTATAATTTTATAATTTTATAATTTTATAATTTTATAATTTTATAATTTTATAATTTTATAATTTTATAATTTTATAATTTTATAATTTTATAATTTTATAATTTTATAATTTTATAATTTTATAATTTTATAATTTTATAATTTTATAATTTTATAATTTTATAATTTTATAATTTTATAATTTTATAATTTTATAATTTTATAATTTTATAATTTTATAATTTTATAATTTTATAATTTTATAATTTTATAATTTTATAATTTTATAATTTTATAATTTTATAATTTTATAATTTTATAATTTTATAATTTTATAATTTTATAATTTTATAATTTTATAATTTTATAATTTTATAATTTTATAATTTTATAATTTTATAATTTTATAATTTTATAATTTTATAATTTTATAATTTTATAATTTTATAATTTTATAATTTTATAATTTTATAATTTTATAATTTTATAATTTTATAATTTTATAATTTTATAATTTTATAATTTTATAATTTTATAATTTTATAATTTTATAATTTTATAATTTTATAATTTTATAATTTTATAATTTTATAATTTTATAATTTTATAATTTTATAATTTTATAATTTTATAATTTTATAATTTTATAATTTTATAATTTTATAATTTTATAATTTTATAATTTTATAATTTTATAATTTTATAATTTTATAATTTTATAATTTTATAATTTTATAATTTTATAATTTTATAATTTTATAATTTTATAATTTTATAATTTTATAATTTTATAATTTTATAATTTTATAATTTTATAATTTTATAATTTTATAATTTTATAATTTTATAATTTTATAATTTTATAATTTTATAATTTTATAATTTTATAATTTTATAATTTTATAATTTTATAATTTTATAATTTTATAATTTTATAATTTTATAATTTTATAATTTTATAATTTTATAATTTTATAATTTTATAATTTTATAATTTTATAATTTTATAATTTTATAATTTTATAATTTTATAATTTTATAATTTTATAATTTTATAATTTTATAATTTTATAATTTTATAATTTTATAATTTTATAATTTTATAATTTTATAATTTTATAATTTTATAATTTTATAATTTTATAATTTTATAATTTTATAATTTTATAATTTTATAATTTTATAATTTTATAATTTTATAATTTTATAATTTTATAATTTTATAATTTTATAATTTTATAATTTTATAATTTTATAATTTTATAATTTTATAATTTTATAATTTTATAATTTTATAATTTTATAATTTTATAATTTTATAATTTTATAATTTTATAATTTTATAATTTTATAATTTTATAATTTTATAATTTTATAATTTTATAATTTTATAATTTTATAATTTTATAATTTTATAATTTTATAATTTTATAATTTTATATTTTATAATTTTATAATTTTATAATTTTATAATTTTATAATTTTATAATTTTATAATTTTATAATTTTATAATTTTATAATTTTATAATTTTATAATTTTATAATTTTATAATTTTATAATTTTATAATTTTATAATTTTATAATTTTATAATTTTATAATTTTATAATTTTATAATTTTATAATTTTATAATTTTATAATTTTATAATTTTATAATTTTATAATTTTATAATTTTATAATTTTATAATTTTATAATTTTATAATTTTATAATTTTATAATTTTATAATTTTATAATTTTATAATTTTATAATTTTATAATTTTATAATTTTATAATTTTATAATTTTATAATTTTATAATTTTATAATTTTATAATTTTATAATTTTATAATTTTATAATTTTATAATTTTATAATTTTATAATTTTATAATTTTATAATTTTATAATTTTATAATTTTATAATTTTATAATTTTATAATTTTATAATTTTATAATTTTATAATTTTATAATTTTATAATTTTATAATTTTATAATTTTATAATTTTATAATTTTATAATTTTATAATTTTATAATTTTATAATTTTATAATTTTATAATTTTATAATTTTATAATTTTATAATTTTATAATTTTATAATTTTATAATTTTATAATTTTATAATTTTATAATTTTATAATTTTATAATTTTATAATTTTATAATTTTATAATTTTATAATTTTATAATTTTATAATTTTATAATTTTATAATTTTATAATTTTATAATTTTATAATTTTATAATTTTATAATTTTATAATTTTATAATTTTATAATTTTATAATTTTATAATTTTATAATTTTATAATTTTATAATTTTATAATTTTATAATTTATAATTTTATAATTTTATAATTTTATAATTTTATAATTTTATAATTTTATAATTTTATAATTTTATAATTTTATAATTTTATAATTTTATAATTTTATAATTTTATAATTTTATAATTTTATAATTTTATAATTTTATAATTTTATAATTTTATAATTTTATAATTTTATAATTTTATAATTTTATAATTTTATAATTTTATAATTTTATAATTTTATAATTTTATAATTTTATAATTTTATAATTTTATAATTTTATAATTTTATAATTTTATAATTTTATAATTTTATAATTTTATAATTTTATAATTTTATAATTTTATAATTTTATAATTTTATAATTTTATAATTTTATAATTTTATAATTTTATAATTTTATAATTTTATAATTTTATAATTTTATAATTTTATAATTTTATAATTTTATAATTTTATAATTTTATAATTTTATAATTTTATAATTTTATAATTTTATAATTTTATAATTTTATAATTTTATAATTTTATAATTTTATAATTTTATAATTTTATAATTTTATAATTTTATAATTTTATAATTTTATAATTTTATAATTTTATAATTTTATAATTTTATAATTTTATAATTTTATAATTTTATAATTTTATAATTTTATAATTTTATAATTTTATAATTTTATAATTTTATAATTTTATAATTTTATAATTTTATAATTTTATAATTTATAATTTTATAATTTTATAATTTTATAATTTTATAATTTTATAATTTTATAATTTTATAATTTTATAATTTTATAATTTTATAATTTTATAATTTTATAATTTTATAATTTTATAATTTTATAATTTTATAATTTTATAATTTTATAATTTTATAATTTTATAATTTTATAATTTTATAATTTTATAATTTTATAATTTTATAATTTTATAATTTTATAATTTTATAATTTTATAATTTTATAATTTTATAATTTTATAATTTTATAATTTTATAATTTTATAATTTTATAATTTTATAATTTTATAATTTTATAATTTTATAATTTTATAATTTTATAATTTTATAATTTTATAATTTTATAATTTTATAATTTTATAATTTTATAATTTTATAATTTTATAATTTTATAATTTTATAATTTTATAATTTTATAATTTTATAATTTTATAATTTTATAATTTTATAATTTTATAATTTTATAATTTTATAATTTTATAATTTTATAATTTTATAATTTTATAATTTTATAATTTTATAATTTTATAATTTTATAATTTTATAATTTTATAATTTTATAATTTTATAATTTTATAATTTTATAATTTTATAATTTTATAATTTTATAATTTTATAATTTTATAATTTTATAATTTTATAATTTTATAATTTTATAATTTTATAATTTTATAATTTTATAATTTTATAATTTTATAATTTTATAATTTTATAATTTTATAATTTTATAATTTTATAATTTTATAATTTTATAATTTTATAATTTTATAATTTTATAATTTTATAATTTTATAATTTTATAATTTTATAATTTTATAATTTTATAATTTTATAATTTTATAATTTTATAATTTTATAATTTTATAATTTTATAATTTTATAATTTTATAATTTTATAATTTTATAATTTTATAATTTTATAATTTTATAATTTTATAATTTTATAATTTTATAATTTTATAATTTTATAATTTTATAATTTTATAATTTTATAATTTTATAATTTTATAATTTTATAATTTTATAATTTTATAATTTTATAATTTTATAATTTTATAATTTTATAATTTTATAATTTTATAATTTTATAATTTTATAATTTTATAATTTTATAATTTTATAATTTTATAATTTTATAATTTTATAATTTTATAATTTTATAATTTTATAATTTTATAATTTTATAATTTTATAATTTTATAATTTTATAATTTTATAATTTTATAATTTTATAATTTTATAATTTTATAATTTTATAATTTTATAATTTTATAATTTTATAATTTTATAATTTTATAATTTTATAATTTTATAATTTTATAATTTTATAATTTTATAATTTTATAATTTTATAATTTTATAATTTTATAATTTTATAATTTTATAATTTTATAATTTTATAATTTTATAATTTTATAATTTTATAATTTTATAATTTTATAATTTTATAATAATCGCCTCTCCCTTGTCAATGTTACAAACATCAACGACATTTGCACAGTTATGTTGACTAAGAATATCGCATTTATATGATTCCGGTTAAGTGTATTCAATAGCTTTAATATTTATTGAAATTTGACCTTTTTCAACCTTGCGAATAGTTGTTACATGGAAGACATATCCATTCACACTCGCTGCTCGTAGATTCCGACAATGCCCATAATTGTCAGTTAAAAGATGTGCTTTTAACGTCAGTTTAAGGAGACATCAGTTTTATGAGAAACGAAAAAGGGATATGTGTTCCGCATAGAGCCGAAAAAAGGACGAGACGTTTGTAATAAAAAGTATTAAACGTCTTTACAAAATAAATTCCCAGCTCAATAGATTTGTTGGGTTTTTATATATAGAAGACAAGTTACAACATAAAAGGTATATTGGCATTCTGTCCCATGGGAAAATTGCTATATACACTGAAAGGAAAAAGTCTACAATGAAATGAATTGAATACATCAATGAAACATGTTATTACTTGTATTGAAATAACGTCAAATATTTCTTGGAGGTAACCATGAAAAAACACTGTTTCACTCCCGGTGGAAAATTTAAAAGATTTGTTACTACGTTGCTTTAAAACAATTTCAGTGTTGTTAAAAATTGGCAAAGATGCACTTATTTATGAGAATAAAATCAATGAAATTCAAATAAATGCCGATACTTGTGAAAAAGTGCCACAACATTGGCAAAATTGACTTTTAGAATATTTTGCATAAAACATATCAACGATTAATTTTACTCGAATACATCCGGAAATTAAATTAAAAAATTATGATTATTAAAAATATAATTTGCGTCTACTAAGAGTATCATAACTTCTAACGCAGAATCCATAGATTTTATACATAAAAACATTGTTTTTGCTTTAAAATGTTAGCTATTAAATAAAAATAAAAAATACCTAATTCCTACTTTTTTCATTTTTTTATGCCAAATTTATTTATTAATGTTTGGAGACTGTTCCCAAATCACTCTTTCTATGAAAAATATTTGTAGCCATCTGGAGTACCCCTAATTTAATCTATAACATGGTGTTACCGGATTTATATTTCCAAAACGAGAGTACACATATTTAAGGTACCCAGCCAAAAGAGAGCACCCAAAGAAGTGAAAACCATTATCATCTTGTGTTTAGGAAGTAATGAAAATAACATATAACATGGAATATTGTAGGGTACTAAACGTACATATATGTATGTAATCATTATTTATCACAGTTATATTCAACTCTCTAATATATATAAATAATAAGTATCTTAAGCAATCAAATATGCTTTGTATTTATAAATTTTGTTTATCAATTTGTTTCCGGAAAATATTTATTCATTCAGAATTTATACATCAAATAAAACAGAAGTTTTCTTATAAAATATAAAATAAATTTATATCCATCAACCATCCCCACAAATATAACAATGAATATAACATGGAGTTGTCATTGGAGTGATGTTCCTTATTTTGAAAGTCTATATTTGAAAATGTTTTATAGCTCAAAAAAATATTTATGTTTTAGACACGCCCCTTCTTGTACCTCCCACACAATTTTTTCTATTCTAGGTAAACTTAAATCCTTTATAATTTCTATAACGGTACCTTAAATCTACTATGACTTCATATTTGATCATGGCTTTAAAACTATTTACGAATGTGGAGGCTAGGTCTATTTGTCACCAACCTTCTAGTAATTCCCACAAAGTAAAATTTAAGTACTATACTGGTTCTCTGAGAGTGAGTCGGTTTAATGGACTTAAACTTACTACTTGTTTAAAAAGAGTTTTGGGTCTGAAATATGTTTTTTCGCGATCTATCCTAATATACATATATGCATTATAAACGACTTTCACATGAAATTTTGCACATCTCATTATACGATAAATCAGAAATATAATAGAGATTTCAAATTGAAATAGATATATTAAAAAAGTAAAAACGGCGTTAAGTTCGACCGGGCCGAACTTTATATACCCTCCACCATGGATTGCATTCCAAAGAGGTTGTCGGTTTTCGTAGAAGTGCAGTAATATTACAGGAAAATATAATTTTTTAATATAGCGAAACCAAAACAAATACAAATATTGAAATGTTAATTTTATAAATAAATATAATATTTTAATTATTTCAAACCACGCTTATAAGGCAATGCTACCAATACGTCAATTCAAAAAATAAATATTCTTGTATTTATATTTTCACAAATATTTTCAAAGCCATAAATATTGGTAGATAGTTGGTGCTACAGTTGGTTGTATTTCCATTCTATTTTAATTCCAAAGGTACAAATTCTTAAAATCCATTATCAGACGTACATAGTGCAAAATAACCTAACTTCATGATTCAACCAATTTTTGCCGTAAAAGAAAAAGTACGAATTTGGAAAAAAACTTTTTATTTTGCGTGTCTATGCAGTCACAGGAATGTATACACCGAATTCCATGATTCCAGCTGCGCCCATTTGGTTGGTACCATTTTTACCCCCTTGACGTTTCTACGCAATTAGAATTTTATCATTCTAGCTGTGGTCGTTTAGTTGGTACTATTTTTATCCCTCTGTACCATTGTATCCCTTGAAAGTACTAATTTCGAAAAATTCGTCTATTTTCCATGTCTACGCAGTCAGAGGAATGTATACTCCGAATTTCATGACTCTAGCTGCGGTCATTTGATTAGTACTATTTTTACGAATTTTGAAAAATCAGTTTATTTTCCGTGTCAGAGGAATGTATACTCAGAGGAATGTACACTCAGAGGAATGTATACTCCGAATTTCATGACACTAGCTGCGGTCATTAGATTGGTACTATTTTTATCCCCTTTTTTCATTTTAACCCCAAAAAGTACGAATTTCGAAAAATCAGTTTATTTTCCGTGTCTACACACTCAGAGGAATGTATACTCCGAATTTCATGACACTAGCTGCGGTCATTAGATTGGTACTATTTTTATCCCCTTTTTTCATTTTAACCCCAAAATTACGAATTTTGAAAAATCAGTGTATTTTACTTATCTATGCAATCAGAGGAATGTATACACCGAATTTCATTATTCTAGGTGCAGCCGTTAGGTTGGTACTATTTGTATCCCTCTATCCCCATTTTACCCCTTAAAAGTACGAATTTGGAAAAAATACTTTAATATTATGTATCTACTCAATTAGAGGAATGTACACACCAAATTTCGAGTTTCTAGTTGTTGTCGTTTAATATGTATCCTTTTTTATCCCTTTTTTGTCCCATTTCATCCCCTACAAATAATAATCACTTTATGGTGCACGTTTTTGCTATAAGGGGAATGCGCATACCAAATATCAAGCAAATATAAACAGACATATTCAAAAAACATGCTTAAATACGCTAAAATATTAGGGATTATTATGGGTATTTTTAGTCCTTGTGAGGGAAAAATGTTTCCCTTTGGGCCGATTTCGCCCCCATTTCAATCCCAACCGATCTACGACTATAAGACGCATTTATGGAAAATTTGAACGTTCTAGCTCCTTTCGTTTAGATGCTAGACGGACAGACGGACGGACGGACGGACATGGCTAGATCGTCTTAGAATTTTATGACGATCAAGAATATATATACTTTATAGTGCCTCAGGTCGATATTTCAAGGTGTTACAAACGGAATGACAAAGTTAGTATACCCCCATCCTGGAGGTGGAGGGTATAGAAAGTAACACATCAAAATGTCAACCCCTAGCGGCAGCTGACGTACGAACTGATGTTCTCAAAAGAGGGAGGACTGACGTAAATTCTCAGTTATTTGTATGTGAGTGCAACGGTTTTCTATCGTCATCTACGGAGAGCTTTCATATTACTGTGTTAACAGACAGACAGATATAGACAACGTAAATCAATTCTATAGACTTTGGAAAAAATCTCTAGGCGGTTCAACCGACTGAAACACTATTATTTGACATGAATGTCTACATAACATTGTGGATGGTGTTTTTAATTCAAGACACTACAATCTATCTCACTGCCAATACCATAATTTGTGAGAGTTTTATTTATTCAAAATCCAACTAACTTCTTCCAAGTCGTAAACCATGGTGAATTACGTTTGCTAACCGTTATACAAATGTATTCTTGTTATAACAAATTTAAGAGCAGAAACTATTGCCTCATTTTTTGTAAATCTAGTTTTTACAAAAACAATTTACATAAAATTTAAATAACAGAAAGCTCACGTTTTACAAAATGCTGGGATATCTAACCACCAAAGATAATATTTCACAATACGTAAAACTTTATCGTTTTGTCCCCGTTTTTACTGCGACTAAGACACAAAATAATGTGCTTATGGAATATAAGCTGTAAGCTCACCATCTCTGATGGTTGAATACATAAAACTTTGACGGCATGTTTCGGTATCTATGCTGTAGGTTTCCGTGCTCTCTGAATAATTTGCGAGCGAGTACGTACGTCCATTACGAATGAGAATAGTAAAAATAATTAACGATTAAATCATTTTTCAAATACGTCTTTGACGACATCAATTTCAGTTATTTTGTTTTTCTAGTCTATTAGACTTTAATTTAATTTAGTTCTCACAGTTGTGTATTAACAGTTCAGTATACGTTGAGTATATGAAATTGTCATTTCAATTTTCTTACGCCATCTACAGAGAGCTTTTGCACTAGTCACATTACATAAACCGTTAATGGTATACAAGCAAAGATAATACTGGTCAAGTATTTGATTTAAATTTCAATTCGTTTGTGTGCGACTGCGTCCAAAGACCTAGAAGCATAAAGACTTTCTCACGTGAGAAAGCCTTAAATATAGATGGCACAAAACTTGCAAATGTTCACCATCTTTAGGGGCTGACTATTTCAACTTTCCAATGATACTATGAGGAGAGCTAATACGTCATGCTCAGTCTTAATGCTTCTAGGTCTTTGCTGCATCGATTCACTAACGCCATCTTCCGAGAGCTTTCGTAGTATTGTGTTAAAGTACGGCATCTATATTAAATTGTATGGTCTGTGGTAACACCACAAAAGCTTTGTAGCGAAAAAGCTTCGTGGAAGTTAGCACAGACTTCTATCATTTAGCAACATAATTATGGCTGTTTTTCTTTAAGACTGGATAACTAAGTTGCGATAACAAAAATCTAAATAAAATGTTAAAATTTCACTCAAAATAAAAAAATTCTTTTTTAAAATTGTCGCCAAAAGCAATATCAATATGTATGTGAAAAAAAAATTTGAAAAAATAATTTTGTGTTAAAAAATTTTGACATATCCTGGATAATTATCCAGTGTAAGTCAAAATAATGGATATCGAGGCTAAGTCCAATAAAATCGACACAAATTATTTTTTTGAAAATTTCTTTTGGTACATATATTTATTATTTATTTATTTATTATTTGGGGACAATGTGAAAAAATAATTTTTTATTTTGATCAAAAAATTAAATTTTTGAACCCTGATTAAAGTCAAAGACATACATTCGTTGCGAAAGTTCTGACCAGATGGGTAGCGCCCATCGAAACTCCGCAGTCAACATTTAACTGCCACAATAAAGGTCTCACTTTGCCTTTTTGCTAATTTTGGGTTCTGCTGA
This sequence comes from Polietes domitor, assembly GCA_947397865.1. Taxonomy (NCBI): domain Eukaryota; kingdom Metazoa; phylum Arthropoda; class Insecta; order Diptera; family Muscidae; genus Polietes; species Polietes domitor. The sequence continues at coordinate 134,277,985 of OX377618.1, forward strand.
AGACTTCAGCACAACCTGTGGTCTTAAACCAAAATAAATGACAAAAAAATTTTTAAAAACTCTAAAAATTCTAGCGGTCGATTACGTACAACCTCAATTTCTTAAAGGTAATTGAAATAACCTTCAAAACAAGATATAGTAAATTAAAATCAGTAAAGAATTTCAGGAGTTACAGGCGACTGAATGAACACACCTTTTTTTGAAAAAAAAACCTAATTTCATCACAATTATATTGGTCATAATTGCGATACACAATATTTTATGAGAAGAATCTATATATATAAAAGAGTTGCGTTACTGACTGACTGACTGACTGACTGACTGACTTATCATTGACCAGCCCCCAGACCAAACGGCTGAAGCCAGGGTCATGAAATTTTCAGGGTAGTTCCCAAATATGACGTAGACGTCGACTAAGAAAGGGTTTTACGAAATTCGTACTTTTAGGGGATAAAATGGCCCAAAAAGGGATAAACATCGAACCTTCGTCCTGACTAAACGGCAGTAGCTATAAACATGAAATTCGGTGAGTTCCTTGCAATGACCATGCAGACGAGCTACAAATAGGGATTTTTCGAAATTTGTACTTTTAAGGGACGAGAGGGAGAAAAAGGGATAAAAATGGTACCAACTAAAGTATTACAGCTAGAAACGTGAAATTTGGTATGTAAATTCCTCTGACCATATAGAAACGAAGTAAAATTGGATTTTTCGAAATTTGTACTTTTAAGGGACGAGCGGGACAAAAAGGGATAAAAATAGTACCAACTAAAGTATTACAGCTAGAAACGTGAAATTTGGTATGTAAATTCCTCTGACCATATAGAAACGAAGTAAAATTGGATTTTTCGAAATTTGTACTTTTAAGGGACGAGCGGGACAAAAAGGGATAAAAATAGTACCAACTAAAGTATTACAGCTAGAAACGTGAAATTTGGAATGTAAATTCCTCTGACCATATAGAAACGAAGCAAAATTGGATTTTTCGAAATTTGTACTTTTAAGGGACGAGCGGGACAAAAAGGGATAAAAATGGTACCAACTAAAGTATTACAGCTAGAAACGTGAAATTTGGTATGTAAATTCCTCAGACCATATAGAAACGAAGTAAAATTGGATTTTTCGAAATTTGTACTTTTAAGGGACGAGCGGGACAAAAAGGGATAAAAATGGTACCAACTAAAGTATTACAGCTAGAAACGTGAAATTTGGTATGTAAATTCCTCTGACCATATAGAAACGAAGTAAAATTGGATTTTTCGAAATTTGTACTTTTAAGGGACGAGCGGGACAAAAAGGGATAAAAATAGTACCAACTAAAGTATTACAGCTAGAAACGTGAAATTTGGTATGTAAATTCCTCTGACCATATAGAAACGAAGTAAAATTGGATTTTTCGAAATTTGTACTTTTAAGGGACGAGCGGGACAAAAAGGGATAAAAATAGTACCAACTAAAGTATTACAGCTAGAAACGTGAAATTTGGAATGTAAATTCCTCTGACCATATAGAAACGAAGCAAAATTGGATTTTTCGAAATTTGTACTTTTAAGGTACGAGCGGGACAAAAGGGGATAAAAATGGTACCAACTAAAGTATTACAGCTAGAAACGTGAAATTTGGAATGTAAATTCCTCTGACCATATAGAAACGAAGCAAAATTGGATTTTTCGAAATTTGTTGTTTGTATGTAAAAATGGTACCAACTAAAGTATTACAGCTAGAAACGTGAAATTTGGAATGTAAATTCCTCTGACCATATAGAAACGAAGTAAAATTGGATTTTTCGAAATTTGTACTTTTAAGGGACGAGCGGGACAAAACGGGATAAAAATGGTACCAACTAAAATATTACAGCTAGAAACGTGAAATTTGGTATGTAAATTCCTCTGGCCATATAGAAACGAAGTAAAATTGGATTTTTCGAAATTTGTACTTTTAAAGGGACAAAAAGGGATAAAAATGGTACCAACTAAAGTATTACAGCTAGAAACCTTAAATGTTGGTATGTAAATACCTCTGACCATATAGAAACGAAGTAAAATTGGATTTTTCGAAATTTGTACTTTTAAAGGGACAAAAAGGGATAAAAATGGTACCAACTAAAGTATTACAGCTAGAAACGTTAAATTTGGTATGTAAATTCCTCTGACCATATAGAAACGAAGTAAAATTGGATTTTTCGAAATTTGTACTTTTAAGGTACGAGCGGGACAAAAAGGGATAAAAATAGTACCAACTAAAGTATTACAGCTAGAAACGTGAAATTTGGTATGTAAATTCCTCTGACCATATAGAAACGAAGTAAAATTGGATTTTTCGAAATTTGTACTTTTAAGGGACGATCGGGACAAAAAGGGATAAAAATGGTACCAACTAAAGTATTACAGCTAGAAACGTTAAATTTGGTATGTAAATTCCTCTGACCATATAGAAACGATGTAAAATTGGATTTTTCGAAAATTTGTACTTTTAAGGGACGAGAGGGACAAAAGGGATAAAAATAGTACCAACTAAAGTATTACAGCTAGAAACGTGAAATTTGGTATGTAAATTCCTCTGACCATATAGAAACGAAGTAAAAAAAGATTTTTCGAAATTTGTACTTTTAAAGGGACAAAAAGGGATAAAAATTGTACCAACTAAAGTATTACAGCTAGAAACGTGAAATTTTGGTATGTAAATACCTCTGACCATATAGAAACGAAGTAAAATTGGATTTTTCGAAATTTGTACTTTTAAGGGACGAGCGGGACAAAAAGGGATAAAAATGGTACCAACTAAAGTATTACAGCTAGAAACGTGAAATTTTGTATGTAAATTCCTCTGACCATATAGAAACGAAGTAAAATTGGATTTTTCGAAATTTGTACTTTTAAAGGGACAAAAAGGGATAAAAATGGTACCAACTAAAGTATTACAGCTAGAAACGTGAAATTTTGGTATGTAAATACCTCTGACCATATAGAAACGAATTAAAATTGGATTTTTTCGAAAATTTGTACTTTTAAGGGACGAGAGGGACAAAAAGGGATAAAAATAGTATCAACTAAAGTATTACAGCTAGAAACGTGAAATTTGGTATGTAAATTCCTCTGACCATATAGAAACGAAGTAAAATTGGATTTTTCGAAATTTGTACTTTTAAGGGACGAGCGGGAAAAAGGGATAAAAATGGTACCAACTAAAGTATTACAGCTAGAAACGTGAAATTTTGTATGTAAATTCCTCTGACCATATAGAAACGAAGTAAAATTGGATTTTTCGAAATTTGTACTTTTAAGGGACGAGCGGGAAAAAGGGATAAAAATGGTACCAACTAAAGTATTACAGCTAGAAACGTGAAATTTTGTATGTAAATTCCTCTGACCATATAGAAACGAAGTAAAATTGGATTTTTCGAAATTTGTACTTTTAAAGGGACAAAAAGGGATAAAAATGCTACCAACTAAAGTATTACAGCTAGAAACGTGAAATTTTGGTATGTAAATACCTCTGACCATATAGAAACGAAGTAAAATTGGATTTTTCGAAATTTGTACTTTTAAAGGGACAAAAAGGGAAAAAATGGTACCAACTAAAGTATTACAGCTAGAAACGTGAAATTTGGTATGTAAATTCCTCTGACCATATAGAAACGAAGTAAAATTGGATTTCTCCAAATTTGTAGTTTTAAGTGGCGAGCGGGACAAAAAGGGATAAAAATGGTACCAACTAAAGTATTACAGCTAGAAACGTGAAATTTGGTATGTAAATTCCTCTGACCATATAGAAACGAAGTAAAATTGGATTTCTCCAAATTTGTAGTTTTAAGTGGCGAGCGGGACAAAAAGGGATAAAACTTTTACCAATTTTACTATTACAGCTAGAATCGTGAAATTTAGTGTGTAAATTCCACTGATCATATAGCAGCGCAGTAGTTTGATTTTTCGAAATTTGTACTTCTAAGGGGTGCGCGGGACGAAAAGGGATAAAAATGCTGTACAATCCTGTGTTACCAAATAAAGTACATATTTTTAGGGGAGCAAAAACACATGTTACCTATAGTGATTTTTCAAAATGTGTACTTTTTGGGAAAGAGGTGCAAAAAGTTATAAACTGGCTGGCTGAATCTAGAAACATGAGATCGAGGATATAAATGGTTCTAATTTTTTGTTCAAATCTTAGTAGAAAACTATACATACGAAGTAGTTCAGCTAAAATAGTGCATATCGACAAGGACATTCCTTTGACTGTGTGTGAGTGCTAGCTAATAGGAGCTTACCAAATTACTATTTTAGATTTATCTATATCCACCAAAAGAAAATTAAATAAATACTATCCAAAAACAGAGACGGATAAAAATAACGAATAACTTGCTTTTTCGCGTGCGAAGCAGCGGGTACTGCTAGTATATATATATATGAGAAGAATATATACACCAATTTTTATACCCTCCACCTCCAGGATGGGGGTATATTCACTTTGTCAATCCGTTTGTAACATCTTGAAGTATTCATCGGAGACCCCATAAAGTATATATATTCTGGGTCGTGGTAAAATTCGAAGACGATATAGCCATGCCTGTCTGTCTGTCTGTTGAAAGCACGATAGCGGCCGAACGAAATGGGCTAGGAGGTTCAAATTTTCCCTAAATGTGTCTTATGGTTGGGATTGAAAATGGGCGAAATCGGCCCAGAAGTAAAAACATTTTCCCTCACATACCCCTAATATTTAGAGTATTTCAGCATGTTTTTTGAACATATTAGCTTGTATTTACTTGATATTTGCAATTCCCATTCCCTTTATAGCATAAAAGGATAGAGTGATTTTTAATTGTGGGGGGACAAAAAGGGATAAAAATGGTACCTATCAAACGACAACAGATAGAAACACGAAATTTGGCATGTACATGCCTCTAATAGAGTAGATACATAATATAAAAGTATTTTTTCTAAATTCGTACATTTAAGGGGTTAAATGGGGATAGAGGGATAAAAATAGTACCAACCAAACGGCTGCACCTAGAATAATGAAATTCGGTGTATATATTCCTCTGATTGCGTAGACACATAAAATAAAGGAAATTGTCGAAATTCGTACTATAAGGGTGTAAAATGGGAAAAGGGATAAAAATTGTACAAAACAAATACATGCAGCTAGAAACATGAAATTCGCTGTATACATTCCTCTTACTGAGTAGACACGAAAAAAGGTTTTTCCAAATTTTTGATTTGAACTGGGATATTGTCCTGGCTCAAGACCATTTTGCATCTATATTTAATAGAATGCAAATTTATTTACAAATGGCATGGTGACATTTATTACTTGGCTGCAGACTACCACGATCATGATTTCGACCATGTCAAAAGTCTTTTCAAGTGGCTTCGCAACGACTTTTCAACATCAAACCCGGCCTCTATAAGGAGATGATTCTCACAAACGAACGAGAAGCACAACTCACTTTCCGAATTTGCGTTTAAAAAATCGCACCAAGTAATAAAGTACACATGCCATCTTACAAGCATCTCATTGAGTTGCATATGTAAGTATGTGTATATGCAGGTATAGTTACCCAGCAATTTTTTTTTTATTTTTTTCAGTTTTTCCAAATTCGTACTTTCAAGAGATTCAATGGGAGCCGAGGGATAAAAATGGTACCAACTGAAAGAATACATAGTATTAAAGAGTATAATGCGAAAAAGGGGATAAAAATTGTACCAACAAAATGGCCGCAGATAGTATCAAGGAATTGGGTATATACATTCCTCTGAGTGCATAGCCACGTAAAATATTTTTTTTTCAAATTCGTACTTTATTTTGTTGCTTTTACGTCAAAAAATGGTAGAATCATGAAGATGTCTTATAATGCGTACGTGAGAGATAAGGTATTTTCAAAATGTATACTTTTGATGGAAAACCAAAGGACTGCAGCTGAAAATGCACTCTCTATCCCCCAATATTAAGGGTATTTATGAGTGCTGCCTTATATTTACTTTATGAATTGAAGTATTATTTCCATTATATATATACATAGTATAAACATATTGGTAGCCTTGGTTTATTAATTAAATTTCTGATTTTCATACATTTGAAATTTGTTGCGGACATTGCTCTTGTAGCTTGGAAGCTCCACAAAGAAATAAATAAAATAAAATATGGTACCAATGATACGACAAATAGAGGGATTTTTCGAAATTCGTACTTTTAAGGGATATAATTGAAAAAGAGGGATGAAAATGGCACCTTCCAATCCGCTGAAGTTGATATCATGAAATTCGATGTATATATTCGGTGTTTTGACTATGAAGACTCGAAACAAAAAGGTTTTTTTCGAAATTTGTCATGCTTCTTTCTAATGGCGACTGACAATCGCCTAATATTTAGGCATGTTCACTTTCACAATTACAGCATTTTATTTATATTGTAGCCGATTTTAAACAGTGCGCATAAGTATACATTATAGTTTGAAATAGTAAACAAATATAGTAATGTACATAAAAATATTACAATTTTCGTAATATGGTATTGTGCTTCTATGTAAAGTCGACATCCTTTAATCTGCTGGTAATACTGTGGAATGCACTCCGTGGTGGAGGGTATATAAGATTCGGCCCGGCCGAACTTAACGCCTTCTTACTTGTTTCATTTATTTTGCAATTATTGCTTTTATCTCACCCTGTAGTAGTGGGCTCTTTTGTGAGTTGATATCTGACAATATTTGAATAGTCGCTGTAACAAAATATTAGTTTTTCTTGTCGAAATACTGGCACTGATATTACATTCGGTCCTAAAACGTTAAAATGGCAAAATTTTCTACGGTGTTTATAAAAAAGGTACTGATTATTTTTTCAAATTTCTGGTTTTATTGGTGAGGTTGGACTTTGTAATTTAATAGTGCAACACAATATCATTAATATGACTACCACGACTGGGTCGGCACTACCTCATCCGATGAACCCATTTTTCAGTACATGACCCAATGAAGCCGCCAGCCCAAAATCCACACCAAACAGTGACTCGTTGAGGATGCATTGGCTTCTCAATAGTCACGTGTGGGTTCTCTGAACCCCATATGCGGCAATTTTGCTTATTGACATAGCCACCTAGCTGAAAATGAGTTTCATGCTGAACTGAAGGCCGATAAAAGATAAGTTCCACAGAGAGAGACCATATCACATCTCCCTTTTTCAATGTTCGCCGTGTCGATATCATCGTCCACAGATATCAATTTCAAAAGTATTTAAAATTAAGTTGGCGTATGTTTCACACGTAGGGTGTCTGTTTGTCTATCTGTCCGTATTGATTGCTGAAAAGGGGACCATTAAAAATGTCCACTTATTTTGATGTCTTCCATAAAAATAAAAAAATATATGTATACGAGTATGTACACACATATATGACATTTTTAATAAATATTGTTTTAAAACTCATTGTTAATAAAGTGATATCAAATCCGAATGTGTTTGAGTGTACGCGTGTGTGCGCTGACAGTAAACTCTGGAGAACTATTAAACAAAATTGAAAAGCATTTTGATTATTTTGATATGTTTTGTGTATCAGTGTTCAGGAAATCGAAATTGAATAGACAAAAAACGGCACTAGCAAAAAATGCCTCCATCCTTGGGGATGGGGAAGACGGCGCACAGTGTATTATCAGCAGCAAAAAGTCCCAAATTTAAACTTTGTTGATTGAATTCGGCAAAGAACATTCCAATTAACCATATGATTCATTCCATGTCAAGCGGTCCGATTTTGTACCTCTATAGCAGCGACTGCTTTGAAAGTTTATATATGTGAAATATAAAGTGTATAGTTTGGCCAAAATCGGTTAAACTTTTGGGAGCAACATTTGTATTTGGGCTATATTTAAATCTGAACCGATCTTACCCACTTTCACCATAGTTTTGTTTAGTTGGACTATAAGATGTTGTGCCAAATGTGGTTTCTAGAGCGGAAAATGTCAAATCGGGAGCGACATTTGTATGGGGGCTATATCTAAATCTGAACCGATCTTACCCAATTTCAGCATAGGTGTTTCTAGTTGGATTATAAGATGTTGTGCCAAATTTAAAGAAAATCGAGTACAATATGTGGTTTCTAGAGCGGAAAATTTCAAATCGGGGGCGACATTTGTATGAGGGCTATATCTAAATCTGAACCGATCTTACCAAATTTCAGCATAGGTGTTTCTAGTTGGATTATAAGATGTTGTGCCAAATTTAAAGAAAATCGAGTACAATATGTGGTTTCTAGAGCGGAAAATTTCAAATCGGGGGCGAAATTTGTATGGGAGCTATATATAAATCTGACCTATATTCACCATGGGTGTTTCTAGTGGAAATATAAGATGTTTTAACAAATCTGAAGACAATCTGATACAATATGTGGTTTCTAGAGCGGAAAAAGTAAAATCGGGGGCGAAATTTGTATGGGGGCTATATCTAAATCTGAACCGATTTAATCCATTTTCAACACAGATGTTTCTAGTAGAATTATAAGGTAATGCAAGGTAATTTGAAGCAAATCAAGTGAAATATGTGGTCTCTAGAGCGGAAAAAGTCAAATCGGGAGCGAAATTTGTATGGGAGCTATATATAAATCTGAACCGATCTAACACATTTTTACCATAGGTGTTTCTAGTTGAAATATAAGATGTTTTGTCAATTTTAAAGAAAATATGTTGTAATATGTGGTATCTAGAGTGAAAAGAGTCAAATCGGGAGTGAAATTCGTATGGGGGCTATATCTAAATCTGAACCGATTTTCTTCAAATTAAATAGCGTTCGTCCTTGTCCCGAAAAACTTCATTGTGCAAAGTTTCATTTAGTTGTATCTACAATTGCGACCTGTATCGTGATTACAAGAATAGATGGACAGACGGACGGACGGACGAACATTGCTAAATCGACTTAAAAAGTCGATCGGTATAATTAACAATCGGTCTATCTCGTCTCCTTTTGGGTGTTACAAACAAATGCACAAAGACATAATACTCTCGTGGAGTGTATAAAAATAAAATGTTTCAAATAGGTGTGTTCATTAAATCGCATGTAACTCCTGAAATACTTGACCGATTTTATATGTACTATACCTGGTTCAGAAGACAATTTCAATTAAGTTGAAAATATTGAAGCTGGATTAGAGATGGGCGCGACTCACGTGAATTGCGTGAATCACGTGATTCACGCGTGAATCACGCGTGATCGTGAGCAAAATTTATTTTACTCACGTGAGCGTGCGTGAACGTGAGGAGCGAAAAAATGTTCGTGCGTGAATGTGCGTGAGTCGAATTTCTGCGTGAGTCACGTGATTTTTGCGTGAGTTGTACATAATTTTTCATATATTTTTTTCGTTTTTTCCACCATATATTTTCATTCATTTTGTTGGATATTTTCTATTAGATTGTTTTCATGTATTAGATTAGATTGTTCCATGTATACATAGGTATAGGTAGCAACTTTAATACCTGCGAAAAACAAAGTCAAACTAAATACTATTTCGCGGAATAAAAGCTTTGAGAATATTTATATATTTTTCGTTCAATATGTAATTTACTAAATTTTTCCTTCAAAAAAGAGACTAATACGATATAACACACATTTTAATTTGTATACTACTTTAAAAATGTGAATTTTAGATTAAAATTGTAAAAGTAGTGTGATTTTAATAATACAATTTTCGGATTTGCGCGGCATTTACTCATTTGGATTTAAATTTGTGGAAATTGTTTGCGTGATTTACGTGAATCACGTGATTCACGCGTGAATCACGCGTGATCGTGAGTAAAAATTATTTTACTCACGTGAGCGTGCGTGAACGTGAGCGACGAAAAAATCTTCGTGCGTGAGCGTGCGTGATTCAAAATTTTCCCTTCGTGAGCGTGCGTGAACGTGAGTCAGAAATCACTCACGCGCCCATCTCTAAGCTGGATGTTCTTATAATTTTATTTCTTTAATTTTTATTTTCAAATTGATTACATTATTTTTTATTTTTAACTTTAAAGTAGTGTTCTTAGACTTATTTTTAGGGACAGTGTGAGTTTGAAAATGATGAAATGATAGCTTCTAATTTTCATGTTTTTTTCAGAATTTCTGCCCCAAGGAGGCCCCTAGGGGACTCACCTTAAGGGTTGAAGATAGAAAGTAGATATGTTCAGAGAAAATGCAGGGATTGAACTAATATTGGGGGTCGGTTATACATTTCACTCCACTAGCGGCCTCCTTGTGCCAGTAATAGCGGTGGGAGCTTAATTTACAACTTTGGTGCCTTTGGTGGCCCCCACTGAAATTGCCCAGCATATTTTTTCCTAGAACATTTGAATCGTTACATGTTCTTTTTGAAAGAATTTTTTTATTTCCTCGAACAAATGGTCAAATTGACCCATAAAGAGATGAGCTATAGGGTTAATATCTTCCACAAAACTGATCCTCATGAAATTCCAAAATATAGTTCTGCCAATAAGAATTCTCTCAGACATTAGCTTACAACATTTTTATACACTCCACAAGAGTATTATGTCTTTGTGCATTTGCTTGTAGCACCCAAAAGGAAGCGAGATAGATCCATCTTATAATCCAACATCTCACAACATCTTATAATCCAACTAGAAACACGTATGCAGAAATTAAATAAGATCAATTCAGATTTAGATATAACCCCCATACAAATCTCGCTCACGATTTGTCATTTTCCGCTGTAGAAACGACATATTGTAACCGATTTTCTTTAAATTTGATCGGTTCAGATTTAGATATAGCCCCCAAACAAACGTGGCTCCCGATTTGACTTTTGCCGCTTTAGAAACCACATATTGTACTCGATTTTCTTTAAATTTGGCACAACAGCTTATAATCCAATTAAAAAACCTATGGTGAAAGTGGCTAAGATCGGTTCAGATTTAGATGTAGCGCAAATACAAATGTTGCTCCCAAATGTTTAACCGATTTTGGCCAAACTATACATATTATATTTCACCTATTTCGTTCCAGACTTCAATATACCCCCATACAAATGTCCTTTCCGATTTAACATTTTTTGTCAAACACATACATTTACAGGATACAAAAATCCTTCCCGTTTTCACATTTTCACCGAATTAAATTGTATTCAGATTGAAAGTGGAGTGTATCATAGAGACGGCCCGCCCGACTTTAGCCTGTCCTTACTTGTTAATTATACCGATCGCCTTAGAACCACTTTTTGAATCCATTGCAATGTCCGTCTGCCCACCTATTCTTGTAATCAAAGTACAGATCGCAGTTGTAGCCGGAACCAAATGAAACTTTGCATAACGAAGTTTTTCGGGATGAGGACGAACGCTATTTAATTTGAAGAAAATCAGTTCAGATTTAGATATAGCCCCCATACGAATTTCACTCCCGTTTTGATTCTTTTCACTCCAGATACCATGTATTTTAACAGATTTTCTACAAAATAGGCGAAACATCTTATATTTCAACTAAAAACGCCTGTGGTGAAAATGGGTCAGATCGGTTCAGATGAGATTTATATATAACTCCAATAGAAATGCCACTATCGATTTGACTAGGATTTTTGTATATTTCCTAATCATAGGCTAATATGATCTGCCCCAATTAGTCAAATCGAGAAGAATATTTGTATCGGGACTATATCCAAATATGGAATGAAGTGAACCACTTACACAGTTCAAGTATAACATTGACTATAATATTTATATTAATTCTACAAAAATGTTCTACTCAACATGCCCTTTCAAAATTACAGGGTAGCTACTCTGTTCCCAAAATACCTTTGGACAATGTCATTTAACTAATTTTCAGTTCAATTGAAGTTCAGTTTTTCTTATGTTAAAATATTTAACTTAACCCTTCTGCAGTGTTCCAATTTATGCCACACATGTAGTGTTTTGGGTCAATTTGATCCAACCATACTAAATCTGTGATATATTAAATAATATGTTAACAAAATATATATTATAGCTCAGTTTTATTTATTAGACAGGAAATAAACGATATGTAATGAATTTTGAAGTAAATCTGTGTTTAATCTTTCTTTGGCACACTTTACTCACTCACTGATTACTTGTGATGTTGTGTTCTTTGTCAAATTTCATAAATTGGGTCAGAAGGGTTAATGCCAATTCTCCTCAGTTAATTTAGACCATATTTGGTTCCCTTAATGACAGTTATAACGACCTTTTGTAACTCTCTGTAGAAGGCCTGCCAATTTATGTCATTGTCCAAAGCCTGAGTCAGAGCAGTTGACACCATAGTTTCCCAGTTAACACATTTGTAAATCAAAATTCAACCTATTTTTACCATCCTTAAAAATCTTCCACTCATCTGTTGAGGTAGTACATTTGCGAATGTGTAAATGCCCTTTCAATCATAAAGAAAGAAAAACAAGAGGACCAAATGAATGTAATCACACTCCAGTTTTGATATGTGATGTGATTGTATTCGACCAACTGCACTCCCCCTCACATGAGACAATGATAGTGGCTGTGGTGACTCATTCAATTTGGTTACATTTCTAGTTTCTGTCAATTTCTCTCTATTGTTGTTGTTGTAAGTCAAGGCTCGTTTGTGGGTCTGTGTGGTCAGTTCTAATTGAAGTCATTTCAGGATAAATATGACAAATGTTGTCGTTATTACGAATCGTCAGTGTCTGCATCTATATCTGCATGTCATACACATGATACTGTCTTGCAGTGCACAGTGTTTCATGCAGAGAAAAACTGAGAGGATTCTTATTGTCACAACTATATTGTGGAATTTTATGGGGATCATATTCGTGGAAGATCTTAACCCACTTTTTTCGAGAAAATCAAAAAAGTCCTTTCAAAAAGGACATTTAAGGATTAAAATGTTATACGAAAAAAATTGCCGGAAAATTTCAGTGGGGGTCACCACCGGCACCAAAGTTGTAAATAAAGCTCTTTACGCTTAAATATCACAATTACACGCCAACTTATCTACAACAAGTAAGGTTGGTTAAAGTCGGGCGTGGCCGACTATATGATATCCTACATCTAGTCAATATACCCTGTGGTGTAGGGTATAAGAAGGTCGTTACATTTCATCCTGGTATACTACAAATTTCATACTTTTATCTGTATTTGTAAGGAAAATTTAACACAAACTTTGAATGTTAGCTATATATAAATCTGAACCGATGTGACCCACTTTCGCCATAGATGTTTGTAGTTGAAATATGAGCTGGTTTGCCAAATTTTTAACATATCTGTTCAAATATGCTATTTCTAGAGCGGAAATAATCAATTAAGTGGCGGAATTTGTATTGGAGCTATATATATATAACTGAACCGATCTGGCCCATTTTTACCAGAGTTGTTTCTAGTTGAAATATAAGTAGTTTTGCCAAATTTGAAGAAAATCGGTTAAAATATTTGGGTTTTACAGCGGAAAGAGTCAAATCGGATGAGACATTTGTATGGGAGCTATATATAAATCTGAACCGATCTGGCCTATTTTTACCAGAGCTCTTTCTAGTTTAAATATATGATGTTTTGTTAAATTTGAAAGAAATCTGTTGAAATTTGTGGTTTTTAGAGCGGAAAAAGTAAAATCGGAAACAAAATTTGTATGGGAGCTATATATAAATCTGAACCGATTTGCTTCAAATTAAATAGCGTTCGTCCTTATCGCATAAAACTTCGTTGTGCAAAGTTTTATTTAGTTTTAGCAACAATTGCGACCTAGACTTTGATTACAAGAACAGATGGACAGGCGGACGGACGGACGGAAGGACATCGCTAAATCGACTCAAAAAGTGATTCTAAGTCAATCGGTATAATAAACGATGGATCTATCTCGTTTCCTTTTGGGTGTTACAAACAAATGCAAAAATACATTATACCCTGTGGTTTAGGGTATAAAACTGATCTACTCAACGTGCCCTTTGTGAAGTATAGGATCACTACTCTGCTCCAAAAATGCTTTTGGACAGTGTTATTATTTAGCTTAAAAATATCGAAATAATTAAAAATTACATTCTCTGAAGTGCTTTTTTCATAGAAAAATGTTTCGTCTGATGTACATGGGCTTTCTAAACATGAAACGATTTAAGTTTATTATGGAATTTTGTTTTTTTTTTCGTTAATTTTTTTAATAAAATTCCAATTTTCTCCCAAAGTACCTTTAATATTCCGCTTATATCATCATCATCGTGATTCATCGTGAGGTTTAATTCAATAGACTCTTTTTGACAGATCACGCATGACTCACATTAAACTGCTTTGTCACTTTTGTTCAGTATCGTTTGGCAAGTCATCGTGGAAAGACTCAAAGACCGGGGCGAATCGATTCGGCATCGTTCTCTGCAGCTTGGCTTGTCATATTCGACGTAATTTACATAAGGATCTCTACCTTAAATCGTACCAAATTCAACTTGTACATGAATTGAAGCCAGGCGACTTAAATTTGCTTGTTATTTTCAGTGAATGGGCTCTCCAGTCGCTATGTTCGAACGAGACGCCCAAAATAGGACCCTCAGACGTAGTCATTGCCAACATTTACACGATATCAAACAATCATTTTCAACCGATAATAAAAATGTTAAGATCACTTTCACATTTATGTGTTTTATTTTACATTACAAATGTTTAAAGATTTTTTACACTATGTATAAATGTAGAAGTTATGCTACTCTTGGTGGACGCAAACGAATTAAGAAATAATGTTTTTTTAATTTTGGTTTAAATAGCACGAAAAGTCCCATTACAAATTATATAAACGAATATATTGTCTCAGTCTGTAATAGCTAGTTGACGAAGAAAACTAGGCATTTTTGAAGAAAATCTATGAAAAAATGTAGAAGTTATGACCCTAAACAAACAGCTGACGCGCGTTTCGTGTTTTGTTTCACTGTCAAACATCAGTTTGGTCTATAATTTAACCATGAATCGTCTTACAAACGAACAACGCTTGCAAATTATTGAATTTTATTATCAAAATGCGTGCTCTGTTAAGAAAGTTCATCGCGCGCTTCCATTTTATTTGTAGTTTAATCGACCCACTGAAGCGGCTATTCGGGCTATTGTGACTAAATTTCGCACCAAATTTACATTGTTGGACATTAAACCACCAACACGCTTACGTAGAGTGTGAACTGAAGAAAATATCGCAGCTGTATCGGCGGCCAGTGTTAATGATGACCATCAATTATCGATTCGTCGCCGTTCGCAGCAATTGGGCCTCTGTTACTCAACAACGTGGAAAATTTTGCGGAAGGATTTAGGTGTGATGCCTTTCAAAATACAGCTGGTGCAAGAATTGAAGCCGAACGACCTACCGCAACGTAAAATTTTTGGTGAATGGGCGCTTGGAAAGTTGGCCGAAGATCCACGTTTTTACCGAAAAATTGTGTTCAGCGACGAAGCTCACTTTTGGCTCAATGGGTACGTAAATAGGCAGAATTGTCGATTTTGGAGTGAATATCAGCCAGAAGCATTGCAAGAGCTACCAATGCATCCAGAAAAAGTCACAGTTTGGTGCGGTTTATGGGCTGGTGGCATCATTGGACCGTACTTCTTCAAAGATGATGTGAATCGTAACGTAACTGTGAATGGTGAGCGCTACCGTGAGATAATAACCAACTTTTTTTTTGCCCAAAATGCAAGAGCTTAACTTGCATGACATGTTGTTTCAACAAGACGGTGCCACATGCCACACAGCACGCGCAACAATGGACTTATTGTGAGGAGAGTTCGGTGAACATTTTATTTCACGTTCGGGACCGCTCAATTGGCCACCTAGATCGTGCGATTTAACGCCTTTAGACTATTTTTTGTGGGGCTATGTTAAAGCTCATGTCTATACGGACAAGCCCGCATTTATTCGTGAGATACCGGCCGAAATGTTGGAAAGAGTATGCCAAAATTGGAT
This sequence comes from Polietes domitor, assembly GCA_947397865.1. Taxonomy (NCBI): domain Eukaryota; kingdom Metazoa; phylum Arthropoda; class Insecta; order Diptera; family Muscidae; genus Polietes; species Polietes domitor. The sequence goes on from OX377618.1 coordinate 134,293,854, forward strand.
GGATTGGATGGACAATTTGAGGCGCTGTCAAGGTCAACATTTGCATGAAATAATCTTCAAACATTAAATTATACGGACCAAATAAAGATTTCATGCATTTTTCAGAATTGTATATGTTTTTTTTAACTTTCCTATAGCTTTCAAAAAATCACCCTTTACAAGAAGGACCATAATTTCCACGTTTTTTCGTAGATTTTCTTTAACAAAGTCTTGTTTTCTTTGTTACGATGCTATTACTAAAGGGTGGTTAAATTGTAAGGGTCAATGTTGAATGTGAACCACACCTAAACGTCAAGTTTTTTTCTGCATTTCATTTGACATTTCTCAATTTTAGACTAACTGTGAACCAGTGAACGCTCGTACTGTAGAAAATATTGCTGCTGTTCGGGATAGTGTGGCTGAAGAGCCGTCCACCTCAACTCGTCGTTATGCCCAACAATTACATCTCTCACGCTCGTCGTTGATGAACATTATGCATAAAGACTTGCATTTACACGCTACGCTTACATGGTGCAATTGACTCAAGAACTAAAGCTGCTTAACCATTCCAAACGTCGTCAATGGTCAGAATGGTGGCAAGAAATGGCAACAGTGGATGATAAATTTTCGAAGAAAATCATCTTCAGTGATGAGGCACATTTTCACCTCACCTGGATTCGTCAATAAGCTGAATTGCCGCATTTGAGCGAATGATAATCCAATAGTGATTACCGAAAAACCAATGTGGCTGTTTACGCTATCGTGAGATGATAACGAACTTCTTATGGCCCGAATTGCAAGATATGGATGTGGAAGATATGTTTTTCAACAGGACGGTGCCGGTATCGAAACAATGGCTCTTTTGCGCGACAAATTCAATGGCCGTGTTATCTCACGTGGTGGCGATGTCAATTGGCCGCCAAGATTGGACTTCTTTCTTTGGGGTTATTTGAAAGAAAAGGTGTACGTCAATAAGCCAGCAACAATTCAAGAGCTAAAGGTTGAGATAATTCGGCACATTAACGGCAGGGCACCTCAATTAGGCCTCAGCGTCATCGAAAATTTGCACCATTGGATGGAGGTGTGCCGCCGAGGTCGCGGCGGCCCTTTGGCCGATATTTTGTAATTTGTGTTTTGTTCAAAATCAACATCGGCCCTTCATATTTAACCACCCTTTATATAAAAATGTATCTATAGATCTTATGCACAGTTTTCTTCATTAGAATGTTATCTATTCAAAATTAAGCAAACAATTTGTCCTGATTTTATGAATCAGTGTGCTTCATTGTACACATTAAACAGCTCAAAATAATATCAGATTCCAGATTGAAAATCTATCAGAATTTGCCTCGAAATTCTGGCAGAAATCCGTTCGACCAATCGGCACATGTTTCGAACTTCCCAAGGACAAATCGAGCCTAATTATTTCCAGACACTAGAAACATACACTGGCTGATCTACTAGCAGCAATTAGTGGCATGTGCCGCATGTATCCGAAAACAAATCAAACAAGTCAGAAGGCGTTAAGTTCGGCCGGGCCGAATCTTATATACCCTCCACCACGGAGTGCATTGCACAGTATTACCAGCAGATTAAAGGTTGTCGACTTTACGAAAATTGTAATATTTCTATGTACATTACTATATTTGTTTACTATTTCAAACTATAATGTATACTTATGCGCACGGTTTAAAATCGACTACTATACTAAACTACATGCCTAAATATTAGGCGATTGTCAGTCGCCATTAGAAAGAAGCATTTTCAGATACAGACAAAGTGATAAGAAAAGTATAAATTTTAAAGATATCCCCATTCGCCCCATTCTCCGCCCAAATGTACAAATTTCGAAAAAAAAAACACTTTTTCGAGTGTTCATAGTCAGAATGTATACATCGAGTTTCATGATTTCAACTTCAGCGGTTTGGTAGGTCCCATTTTTATCCCTCTTTTCAATTATATCCCTTAAAAGTACTAATTTCGAAAAATCCCTCTATTTTACGTGTCTATGCAATCAGAGGAATGTATACACCGAATTCCATGATTCTATCAGCGGCCATTTTGTTGGTACCATTTTTATCCCCTTTTTCCAATTTTGCCCCCTCAAGAGTACGACTATCTAAAATCTCTTTATTTTACGTATCTACACAATTAGAGGGACACACTGAATTTCATCATTCTAGCTGTATTCGTTTAGTTGGTACTATTTTTATCCCTCTGTAGCCATTGTATGCCTTGAAAGTACGAATTTGGAAAAAACGTTTTATTTTTCGTGTCTACGCAGTCCGAATTTCATGATTCTAGCTGCTGTCATTTGGTAGGTACTATTTTTATCCCCTTTTTCCATTTGAACTCCAAAAAGTATGAATTTTGGAAAGTTCTTTTATTTTACGTGTCTACGCAATCAGAGGAATGTATATATCGAATTTCATTATTCTAGGTGCAGCCGTTAGGTTGGTACTATTTTTATCCCTCTATCCCCATTTAACCCCTTTAAATTACGAATTTATAAAAAAAGACTTGTATATTATGTATCTACTCTATTAGAGGTATGTAACGCCAAATTTCGTGTTTCTATCTGGTGTCGTTTGATAGGTACTATTTTTATCCCTTTTCGTCCCATTTCGCCCCCTACAAATAAAAATCACTCTATGGTGCCCTTTTATGCTATAAAGGGAATGCGAATTGCAAATATCAAGTAAGTACAAGCTAATATGTTCAAAAAACATGCTGAAATACTCTAAATATTAGGGGTATTTTCAGTCCTTGCGAGGGAAAAATTTTTCCATCTGGGCCGATTTCGTCCACTTTCAATCCCAATCGATCTACAACCATAAGACACATTTAGGAAATATTTCAACCTCCTAGCTCATTTCGTTCGACCGCTATCATGCTTTCAACAGACAGACAGACGGACATGGCTATATCGTCTTAGAATTTTACCACGACCCAGAATATATATACTTTATGGGGTCTCCGATGAATATTCCAAGGTGTTACAAACGGAATGACAAAGTGAATATACCCCCATCCTGGAGGTGGCGGGTATAAAAACATGATTTTGTAAATTGTGTTGAAGGCGTATTATAAACACATGTTGAGTTAAACACACAAAATAATTGCACAAATCGTGTATTTTGAGAGATAATAAGTTTTACATAACCTGGAGTGGCCCCATAAATACAAAAGTGTGTTCAAAGCGACCTTTTGCGTAAATATTTTTTTTGTTAAAATACAAAAATGACACACAGAATTGCCCCAAAAAAAATGAAAAAAAAAATGTGCTAAACGCAAATTTTGTGTGTGTGTGTGCTTAAAATGACCTTTATTAGACTCACAAAATATTTACACAATAATGTGAGGTAATAAGTTTTACATACTATGAAATAGCTCCACAAGTGCAACATTTTGTGTCAAACGTTGTTTCTAGTTCCAGCATGGACAATGCCAGGCCAAAACATTAACAGGGTGTTTAGACACACCACATATTTGGACATTAACATTAACAGGGTGTTTAGACATACTAACACATTTGGGCGAAAATGTGTTGTGCAAAATGTGCGGTAATACGTTGTACATACTCTGCTGTTGCCCCACAAATACAAAACATTCTTCAAATCAACTTTTTGCACAACTAATTTGCGCAACTCGTTTTTGCCACAAATAATATTTGGTGTGTCTAAACACCCTGTTAATATTTTGGCCTGGTATTGTCTGTGCTAGAACTAGACGTTGTCCATCATAAAACGTCCACACACACATTCACAATACAAACTGAGAAATTACACTAACTCACGCACGAACACACATATACACGTCCAATGCCCCCATACACACACATGTGATGATGACTCCTGATGGTGATGTTGATGCTGATGCTGATGGTGATTCTAATGCTGAAATGCCGAATGCTGCTGCTGGTAATGGCCGGGCCATGATGTTTTACGTCCACCATGCATTTGCTATTCCATTTCCATCGGCATGTCTGCCTCCATGTGTGGCTGTTTCTGTTTCTGTTTTCTGTTTAGTTGTTAATCTTCGTTAATATTTATTTTTGCTTATTTTGCACAAAGCAAACAACAACACAGACGCGCACATACAACTACAATTACAACAACGACGTGTTATGCAGAAATGGCAACAACTACCCCAGCCATTGGGTGGCATCATCAGCAATGCCAGCAGCCAGCAATGCGACGATAACAGCCACAGCTACTGCTACAACTACTAAACGCCCGTGTGCCACACGGAGTGTTAGTTGGTAAACTCAGTAAACTCGTAATTTGTTACGTTACGTTGTCTGCTGCTGCCGCTGCTGTGCGTTGCCTTTATCCATCCCCACAGCACCCCACACCACCCCCAACATTCGCACACACACACACATTTTATCATTCGATGTCTTCTATTCACGCACGAGTGGATGACATTTGCATGACTGCGTATGAGTGGTTCCATAGAAAAACAAAAACTAATTAATTATATCTCCCAAAGTCTGTAAAATGTTTTTCAAAATTATAAATACTGAGAACTGCAAATTCTCTAAAATGAATGCAACAACAACAACATTTTCCAAAGTGCTACATATAATATTTTCCAATGTAGTTTAGCTTTCTAAAATCGCAAACGATATTTTTTTTATAAAAATTCAAATTTTCACCTCAGTGATACTCAAATTTTCACCTCAAATAATCGTGTTATTTTTTTTTACGAAGTTTGAGTTTTATTCATACGTGCCGACAACATGTTCTGTCATGACAGAAGAGCCATAACATCTATATTTATATATAGATTTTCTTAAACTAGGCCTTGTTTAAGAAATATCATTCGTTTGTATTTTATCGGAATCAGTAGTTTCCTATTCTCAATTGTAAGTAATTGATAATTTATTAATTAAACTCGATTTTTTGTTCGATCTATTCTCATTATGATGTATTTTCAATAAGCAGACCACATGACGTATGAGTGTTATTAATAAGATCATCTACTGTGGCGTATAATAGTTATGACATGCAATATAGCTCATACGCACCCATCAACCTTCATTAATTGAATGCACAGATTTGTGCGTTTTTAACACATACTTTCTTTTTCTCCCCCTTATCGATTTCGAATTTAGGCCAGTAGATTATATTACAAACTTATCCCAATTGGCCACCTATCGTCGCCAATCATTTTGAAATTTTACTTGAAGAAAATCTACAGATAAATGAAGAAGTTGTGATGCTACTACTACATTAGTAAGGGATTTTCCAAAAATTCTGTCACGTAGTTTTGGTTTTCTTCATCTTTAGATTTTCTTCAACTAGGCCTTGGTTTCTTCGTTAAGTATCCAGCTATTATAAAATACAACTCTCACGTCCATTTGTATCATGACCACTGTATAGTCACCACTCAGAAACTATCCTCTGTTCAGAAGTTAGTCACAATAGAATTTTCAAGAGAATCCGCACTTCGGAACGTGTTTTATGATAGTTTTAAAATATAGTTTGTATGGACAGTGCCACGCCTCCTTGCCCAAAAGTTAGCTGCAGTTTGCCAATCGAACACTCTTCCCCTGACATTTGAAGTTAGCATCGGCTATAAAAAGTACTGATTATTTTTTTCAAATTTCTGGTTTTATTGGAAATGTTGAACTTTGTCATTTAATAATGGAACAATATTATGTTCATATGACTAGCACGACTGGCTAGGCAGTACCCCATCTGATCAAACCAATTTTTCAGTACATGGCGCAATGATGAACTCGTTGTGGATGCATTGGCTTCTAAATAGTCACGTGTGAGTTCTCCGGACCCCATATGTGGCAATTTTGCTTATTGACATAGCCGCCGAGATGGAAATGAGCTTTATGAAGGCTGAACTGAAGGCCGAGCTCTTCTCGAAAATTTCCCACATAAATTTCTTACAGTTTGCGTTAAAGACTCACTACTTTGGAGGTAAGTTTTTAATAATTCCCAATTTTGTTCGAGCGTATGCGTCCCATTTTGCAAATGTCAAACATAAATCTGAAAATAAAAATGTTATTCTACCTTTCAAAGTCAAAGTAAATTTAAATGGCCCACCCTATACTTGCAAAATACTAATAATCCTCCAATCATCTTCCAGGCGTGCCGAGGTAGTAACTTCTGCGCGATACAGATCAAAATACACGTCCAAATGTTTGTTCCAGGATGGTACGGCCCCAGTATGTAAAAAGCTTTCCTAACTATTGTACACACACGAGTATTATCTGAGTATTGGTTTCAAGTGTTTCCTGAACATTCCACGAATTAGTTCGGTTCGACCAGCTTTATTTAAATTGTAACGATTTTTGTTTGTTTCTGGTGAATGCTTAATTTTCCCCTGAAAGTAACATTATTCATACCCATTATTCAACCGCACGTTTCCCATATATGTTTATATGTTTCCCATATGATTAGTTTCAGGGAAAAACTTAGACAGGGAGAAGTTGTGAAATGAAATCAGAATATTTTCATTTTAGATCCAAAACAAAAACACAAACTGATGATGGATTGAATCTCAATGGTCTAACAATATTAATTACACTGTCCAACAAATTAAGACTTTTTGATTGGAACAGAATAGCGAGCCTATAATTCTCAAAGAGCATGTTGAGTAGACCAGTTTTGCAGAACAAACTTATTGTCCAGGTGGTCTGAGTTTCTTTTTACAGTGGGTCAAATTTTTCATTATTTGGTCGAAGGGAGCATTATACTAATTGAGAATATTGTCAGAACTATATTGTGGAATTTTATGAGAATCTTTTTTGTAGCAGATCTTAACCCTCTAGCTCCTATCTGTATGCGTCAATTTGACCTTTTTTGAGAAACTCAAAAAAGGACTTTTAAAGATTAAAATGTTCTACAAAAAAATCCGGAAAATGTCAGTGGGGTTCACCAAAGTTGTATATATAACGCTCCTCACGCTTAAATAACAAATTTGCACGCCAACTTACCCCTCAGGGTCAGCGAAGTAACTAGTTCTGGCCATGTGTCGCTATTGCCAAAACTAAACGAAGAACGGAATGTGTTCGAAATTTTTATAATCGACCCGTTCATTAAATATCTCGGTCTCAGACCGTGAACCAGTTGCACATCAAGTAGCACTACACTCACCCCTCTGAGTCAGGGAAGTAACTAGTGAGTGGGCTAGTGACACGGTAGCATTTGACTTGCATGTCATTCGGCCGGGCGTTTTTTTTTTCACTTGATCTCTTTATATGATTATATTTTTTCACACACACTCATACGATGTGCGTGTGTCTGTGTATTGGCGGTTGGTGGTTTGCGCTGCACAAATAATGCAATTCCATGAGTTTGACTTTGTTGCGTTGCCTTTGATGTTGGTTTATCGATGCACGTTGATTTTTTTTTTTTGCGAGTTTCCGCAAAATGCAATTAGTTCGGATTAGTTCGGCGAATGTAAACATTCAAACAAGCATGTTCATGTCAAACTGTCCAACTAGCATTCAGAAAAAATAATAAAAAAACAAATTTATTTAAAAGCTTAACACATTCACCGACACTGGTCACTTTTTGGTCTTTAATGGACAACATTGCAGCAGGCGCTTGCGTAGGATTTGAGTTTTTACATCACGAAATGTATTCTTTTTTACTAACCTCCATAGTGAAGAGCAGAAAAGGGACGGAAGTACAGCCTAGTAAATCTTAGTGCGGTCACAAAAGAGAATTTTCCAACTGAATTGAACAATTTCCATTTTAAATTGCAAAAATTCCAATTGAAATTGGCAATTTTCATTTTACATTCAGAAAATTCCAATTTCCAAAATTGAGAATTTCCATTTCAAATTGGGAAAAAATCTATTTGAAACTGAGAATATTTTTATTGAATTTGAGCAAATTCAATCTTCGGATGAATATTTTTTTAAATAAAGCTCATATATTTCGTTTTTGATATATTTTAAAATTTGCTTCATACATTTGTTTAATCCCTACACCACAGGATGGGGGTATACCACGTTTTTCATTCCGTTTGTAACACCTCGGCCTGAGACTCTACAAAGTATATACAGGGTTTTCCAACAAGAGGTGTTATTTTGAATTACCAGGTATTTCGGTAGCTGTCACTTTTGAAGCTTTTATTCTTTGATATTTGACAAGTAGAAACTACGCCATTACTAACAAGTAAGGAAGGTTAAAGTCGGTCGTGGCAGACTATATTATACCCTACACTTAGTCACTATACCCTGTGGTGTAGGGTGTAAAAACGTCGTTACATTTGAACCGGGTGATCTAAGAGAAGAATGTACTACAAATTTTATACTTCTATCTGCATTTGTAAGAAAACTTGAACGCAAACTTTGAATGGGAGCTATATATAAATCTTAATACATCTGACCCATTTTTGGCATAGTTTTTCTAATTGATATATAAGACGCTTTCCAAAATTTGATGGAAATCTGTTAAATATGTGCTCTTTAGAGCGGAAAGAATTAAATCACGGGAGTCATTTATATGGGAGCTATATATAAATCTGAACCGATGTGACCCACTTTCGCCATGGATGTTTACATTTCAAATATTAGCTGATGTGCCGACTTAGAAGAAAATCTTTTAAAATATGTTATTTCTAGAGCGGAAATAATCATTCGTTGGCGAAATTTGTATTGAAGCTATATATATATATATATAAATATATATATGTATATATATATATATATATATATATATATATATATATATATATATATATATATATATATATATATATATATATATGAACTAATCTTTACCATTTTTACCAGAGCTGTTTCTAGTTGAAATATAAGTTGTTTTGCCAAATTTGAGAAAAATCTGTTGAAATATGTGCGTTCTAGAGCGGAAAAAGTCAAATCGGAGGAGATATTTGTATGGGAACTATATATAAATCTGAACCGATCTGGCCTATTTTTGCCAGAGCTATTTCTAGTTAATACATATGACGTTTTGCCAAATTGGAAGAAAATCTGTAGAAATATGTGGTTTCTAGAGCGGAAAGAGTCAAATCGGGAGTGAAATTCGTATGGGGGCTATATCTAAATCTGAACCAATTTTCTTCAAATTAAATAGCGTTCGTCCTTGTCCCGAAAAACTTCATTGTGCAAAGTTTCATTTGGTTCTGTCTATAATTGCGACCTGTATCGTGATTACAATAATAGATGGACAGACGGACGGACGGACGGACATTGCTAAATCGATTCAAAAAGTGTTTCTAAGTCGATCGATGGGTCTATCTCGCTTCCTTTTGGGTGTTACACACAAATGCACAAAGACATTATACCCTGTGGTGTAGGGTATAAAAATGGAACGATACACGCTTCAACAACGCATTGAAATTATTAAAATTCATGAATGAAAATGATCCGGAATTCCATCGAAAAATCATCTTGACTGATGAGGCCCATTTCCACCTCGGTGGCTACGTCAAAAAGCAAAATTGTCGCATCTGGGCCTCGGAAAACCCAAGAGTTATTGTTGAGAACCCTCTTCATCCTCATCGTGTGACTGTTTGGTGATTGGACCTTACTTTTTCGAAAATGAGGTTGGATCAACTGTTACGGTGAATTTTATGGTCGGAGTTGGATGGTATTGATCTGGACAACGTTTACGCTACGTGCCACACAAGCAACGAAACCATTGCTCTTTTACGGGAAAAGTTTCCGGACCGTGTTATCTCTCGAAGAGGTGATCTTGTGATTTAACACCTTTCGACTTCTTCCTTTGGGGCCACGTGAAAGATAAGGTCTACGCCAACAGACCTGCGTCTACTCAAGACCTCAAAGATAGAATTCGTGAGCCTATCGAGGACATAGGGCAGCCACTTTGCGTTTAGGTTATGGCAAATTTCATGAAAACGATATGGTCCTGTTAGCGTGGTCGTGGTGGCCATTTGACTGATGTTGTTTTTCATTATTAACGGCATATCTTCCTCTTTATTATGAAATAAACATCCGATCATTTATCTCAAAAAATGGCATTTTTTTAATACCAAAATAACACCTCTTGTTGGAAAACCCTGTATATTCTTGATCACCATAAAATTCTAAGACAATCAAGCCATGTCCGTCTGTTGAAAGCATGCTAGCATCTAAACGAAAGGAGCTAGGAGGTCCACATTTTCCATAGTCGTAGATAGGTTCGGATTGCAACTGGGCAAAATCGGTCCACAGAGAAAATTTTTTCCCTTACAAGGACTGAAAATATCCCTATAATCCCTTTTATTTACAGTATTTAAGAATGTTTTTCAATATGTATTCTTATATTTACTTCATATTGGTTATGCGCATTCAACTAATAGCAACAACGTGTACCATAAAGTGATTCTTATTCGTAGGGGATGAAAAGGGGCCAAAAGGGGATAAAAAAGGTATCTATCAAATGACACCAGCTGGAAACACGAATACACAATATAAAAGTATTTTTTCCAAATTCGTACTTTTTATGGGGTGAAATGGGAATAGAGGGATAAAAATTGTACCAACGAAACTACTGCAGCCAGAATAATCAAATTCGGTGCATACATGCATCTTATTGCGTAGACACATAAAATAAAGGGATTTGTCGAAATTCGTATTTCTAGGGAGTAAAATGGAACAAGGGACTAAAACTTGTACCAACCAACTGGCGGCAGCTAGAATCAATAAAATAGGTGCATACATTCCTGTCACTGCGTAGACACGAAAATATAAATGTTTTTCCAAATTCGTACTTTCAAGGGATACAACGGGAACAGAGGGATAAAAATGGTACCAACAAAACGACTGCAGCTAGAATGATGAAATTCGGTGTGTACATCCTTCTAATTCCGTAGACACATAAAATAAAGGGATTTGTCGAAAGTCGTACTTTTAAGGGTAAAATAGGAAAAAGGGGATAAAAAATGGTCGCAGCTAAAATCGTGGAAAATAAAAAAATCGCAAAAAAAATATTTTCCAAATTCGTACTTTATTTTGTTGCTTTTACGACAAAAATGAGTATAATCATGAAGTTATGTTATCTTTCACTATGTATGGCGTAATGGATAATGGATTTTCAAAATTTATATTTTTGGAATTAAAGTAGGATGCAAATATAACCTACGAAAATGCACCCACTATTCTCCAATATTTAGGGTATTTACTTTTGAAGATTGCTGCCTTACTTACTTTTACTTTTTAAATTGATTGGTAGCCTTGTTACTCAAATTAAAATTTTATTATTGATTTGAACTGGGATATTGTTGTGGCTTAAGACCATTTTACATCTATATTTAATAGAATGCAAATTTATTTACAAATGACATGGTGACATTTATTACTTGGCTGACTACCGCTATCTTGATTTCCACCATGTCTAAAGTCTAAAGCTTTCGTTCAGGTGGCTTCGCAGCGACTTTTCAACATCAAACCCGGCCTCTTTAAGGCAATGATTCTCACAAACGAATGAGAAGCACAACTCACTTGCCGGATATGCGTTTAAAAAATCGCGCCAAGTAATAAAACACACAGAATAATACCTAGAAAACAAACTAAGAACACCAAATATTTCGTGTAGAAATAATAATGTAGGATGATGTAGTGTTGGATGTAAGCGAATGTTTACAGGAGTTTGGAGCGTCATTAATTTAATTTAAATTTATATTGATAGCATTAGACATTACAAAATAATAACAAATTCATTGTAATACTGTTTTTTTTTTGTCGATGACACTTTCCTCTTTCATAGCATTATGATAATTTCTTTTCTGGCCAGGATAAGATGGTCGTCACCGACCAAAATCATAACAAAGGTAGTGAGCATGCAAGTAATAAATTTGTAGACATTTGTAAATAAATATGCTTTCCCAGTTAAAATCAAATACTAAATATTTTTCGAAGTAATTCGAAAAATTTTTGGAAAGCCCCACAAAAATCCCCTGTCCCCAATTCACATTTTTTGTCCTTGTGACCGTCATAAAATACACATGGCTGGGTGCAAATCCTAACATCTGGCAAGCCTAGTCATAATTTATATCTCATATGTAATCTCATGCAATTGAAATAGTTCCACTGGTTTATATCTGATATGTAATCTCATGCATTTTCTTTTTAGATTTTTGTAGCGGTCGAAATAATAGAAGTTTTAACAAGTAAAAACGGCATTAAGTTCGGCCGGGCCGAACTTTATATACCCTCCACCATGGATTGCATTCCACAGAGGTTGCCGGTTTTCGTAGAAGTGCAATAATATTACAGGAAAATATAATTTTTTTAATATAGCCAAACCAAAACAAATACAAATATTGAAAAAATAATTTTATAAATAAATATAATATTTTAATTATTTCAAACCACGCTTATAAGGTAATGCTACCAATACGTCAATTCAAAAAATGAATATTCTTATATTTATATTTTCAAAGCCATAAATATTGGTAGATAGTGGGTGCTACAGTTGGTTGTATTTCCATTCTATTTGAATTCCAAAAGTACAAATTTTGAAAATTCATTATCAGACGTACATAGTGCAAAATAACCTAACTTCAACCAATTTTTGCCGTAAGAGAAACGAATTTGGAAAAAAACTTTTTATTTTGTGTGTCTATGCCGTCAGAGGAATGCGCCCATTTGGTTGGTACCATTTTTACCCCCTTGACGTTTCTAAGCAATTAGAATTTTATCATTCTAGCTGTGGTCGTTTAGTTGGTACTATTTTTGTCCCTCTGTACCATTGTATCCCTTGAAAGTACTAATTTCGAAAAATTCGTCTATTTTGCGTGTCTACGCAGTCAGAGGAATGTATACTCCGAATTTTATGACTCTAGCTGCGGTCATTAGATTGGTACTATCTTTATCTTTTTTTTTCATTTAACCCCAAAAAGTACGAATTTTGAAAAATCCGTGTATCTTAATTATCTATGCAATCAGAGGAATGTATACACCGAATTTCATTATTCTAGGTACAGCCGTTTGGTTGGTACCATTTTTATACCCTCCACCTCCAGGATGGGGGTATATTCACTTTGTCATTCCGTTTGTAACACCTTGAAATATTCATCGGAGACCCCATAAAGTATATATATTCTGGGTCGTGGTAAAATTCTAAGACGATATAGCCATGTCCGTCTGTCTGTCTGTTGAAAGCACGATAGCGGCCGTACGAAATGAGCTAGGAGGTTCAAATTTTTCCTAAATGTGTCTTATGGTTGTAGATCGGTTGGGATTGAAAGTGGGCGAAATCGGCCCAGAGGGAAACATTTTTCCCTCACAAGGACTGAAAATACCCTTAATATTTAGAGTATCTCAGCATGTTTTTTGAACATATTAGCTTGTATTTACTTGACATTTGCAATGCGCATTCCCTTTATAGCATAAAGGGCACCATAGAGTGATTTTTATTTGTAGGGGGCGAAATGGGACGAAAAGGGATAAAAATGGTACCTAACAAACGAGAACAGCTAGAAACACGTGTACATTCCTCTAATAGAGTATATACATAATAAAAAAAGTATTTTTTCTAAATTCGTACTTTTAAGGGGTTAAATGGGGATAGAGGGATAAAAATAGTACCAACCTAACGGATGCACCTAGAATAATGAAATTCGATATATGAATCCCTCTAATTGTGTAGATACGTAAAATAAAGAGGTTTTAGATAGTCGTACTCTTGAGGGGCCAAAATGAGAAAAAGGGGATAAAAATGGTACCAACAAAATGGCCGCTGATAGAATCATGGAATTCGGTGTATACATTCCTCTGGCTGCATAGCCACGTAAAATCTTTTTTTTCCAAATTCGTATTTTAGTTTTAGCTTGTGAAATGAGACAAAAAAGGATAAAATATAGTACCAATGATACGACAACAGCTAGAATCATGAAATTCGGTGTGTACATCCCTCTAATTGCATAGACACGTAAAATAGAGGGACTTTCGAAATTCGTACTTTTAAGGGATATAATAACTAGTAAATCAAAAAAAAATTTTTTTTCAAATCCATGCTTTATGCAAGCAGAATTCTATTGGGCCTAGAAATTCTTTTTTAGTTATCTTTTGTAGAAGGAAAAATTACTGCAAAATTTCAGTTTTTTATCTGCCATAGAACGGCATATATTCGAAAATGGGTTTTAACTTCGTATGGGAGGTGCCACGCCCACATTTCCAATACCGCCCATTTTTGTCACAACTACGCACATTAATGCTAGATGCACTTACACAAAATTACAGTAGGTGTAATTTTGGTTTTAACTTCATATGGGAGGTGCCACGCCCACTTTTGCATTACCGCCCATTTTAGGCGCAACTACGCACATTGATGCTAGCTGCACTTACACAAAATTTGAGCACTATACGTGTCATAGAACTGACAATATTCAATAATAGGTTTTAACTTCGTATGGGAGGTGCCACGCCCACTTTTCCAATACCGCCCCTTTTTGGCACAACTATGCGAATTGATGCTAGATGCACTTACACAAAATTTCAGCACTCTAGGTGTCATAGAACTGACAATATTCAATAATAGGTTTTAACTTCGTATGGGAGGTGCCACGCCCACTTTTCCAATACCGCCCCTTTTTGGCACAACTATGCGAATTGATGCTAGATGCACTTACACAAAATTTCAGCACTCTAGGTGTCATAGAACTGACAATATTCAATAATAGGTTTTAACTTCGTATGGGAGATGCCACGCCCACTTTTCCAATACCGCCCATTTTTGGCACAACTATGCGAATTGATGCTAGATGCACTTACACAAAATTTCAGCACTCTAGGTGTCATAGAACTGACAATATTCAATAATAGGTTTTAACTTCGTATGGGAGGTTCCACGCCCACTTTTCCAATACCGCCCATTTTTGGCACAACTATGCACATTGATGCTAGATGCACTTACACAAAATTACAGCACTCTAGGTGTCATAGAACTGACTATATTCAATAATAGGTTTTAACTTCGTATGGGAGGTGCCACGCCCACTTTTCCAATACCGCCCATTTTTGGCACAACTATGCGAATTGATGCTAGATGCACTTACACAAAATTTCAGCACTCTAGGTGTCATAGAACTGACAATATTCAATAATAGGTTTTAACTTCGTATGGGAGGTGCCACGCCCACTTTTCCAATACCGCGAATACCCAATGGGGCGAATGGGGATATCTTTAAAATGTATACTTTTCTTATCACTTTGTCTGTATCTGAAAATGCTTCTCCCTAATGGCGACTGACAATCGCCTAATATTTAGGCATGTTCACTTTCACAATTACAGCATTGTATTTATTTATAGTAGTAGATTTTAAACAGTGCGCATAAGTATAGTTTATAGTTTGAAATAGTAAACAAATATAGTAATATAGTGCATACAAATATCACAATTTTCATAATATGGTACAGAACTTTTATGTTAAGTCGACATCCTTTAATCTGGTGATAATACTGTGGCATGTACTCCTTGGTGGAGGGTATATAAGATTCGGCCCGGCCGAACTTAACGCCTTCTTACTTGTTATCTCTCTATTCCTATTTTACCCCTTAAAAGTACGAATTTGAAAAAAAAAATACTTTTATATTATGTATCTACTCAATTAGAGGAATGTACTCACCTAATTTCGTGTTTCTAGCTGTTGTCGTTTAATATGTACCATTTTAATCCCTTTTTTGCCCGATTTCACCCCCTACAAATAAGAATCACTTTATGGTGTACGTATTTGCTATAAGGGGAATGCGCATACCAAATATCAAACAAATATATTCAAAAAAACATGATTAAATACGCTAAAACATTAGGGATTATTATGGGTATTTTTAGTCCTTGTAAAGGAAAAATTTTTCCGTTTGGGCCGATTTCGCCCCATTTCAATCCCAACCGATCTACGACTATAACACGCATTTATGGAAAATTTGAACGTTCTAGCTCCTTTCGTTTAGATGCTAGCGTGCTTTCAACAGACGGACGGACGGACATAGCTAGATCGTCTTGGAATTTTATGACAATCAAGAATATATATACTTTATATGGTCTCAGGTCGATATTTAAAGGTGTTACAAAGGGAATGACAAAGTTAGTATACCCCCATCCTGGAGGTGGAGGGTATAAAAAGTATCGATTTGATTTTATGTTATAAGTGAGATATTATGAAATGTACACTACTTCTGAAATATTATTGTTTTAATTTTCTTAATAAGTAGGGCGAGGAGAGCATTGTAATGAAGATCGAATCGAGTTCATATAAAAATGTTGAAATCTGAGGGAAAATCATATAGTGACGTTCAAGATTAATTCCAGCGTTCTGCTAAATTCATCACAAATTCGATATTATATGAAGACAAATCTAAAACAAGCAGCACAATTACCCAAAAACACACAAGCCAATAATATGGGAATCTAATAAAAAATTTGAAGTGCGACACGGGAAAAAGTGTCGCATGAATGATACAAAAGACTAGTCAACCCCATGAAACGACGTTGTGCAGCAGTGATAAGCATTAAATTCAAGGAAATGTCGTTATTTAAATTATTATTCAAAAAATCGTATATTCAAAGTTAAAAAAAAAAAACTTTATTATACACTCCACGAGAGTATTATGTCTTTGTGCATTTGTTTGTAACACCCAAAAGGAAGCGAGATAGACCCATTGTTAATTATACCGATCGACTTAGAATCACTTTTTGAGTCGATTTAGCCATGTCCGTCTGTCTGTCCGTCCGTCCGTCTGTCCATCTATTCTTGTAATCACGATACAGGTCGCAATTGTAGCCAGAACCAAACGAAACTTTGCACAACGAAGTTTTTCGGGATAAGAACGAACACTATTTAATTTGAAGAAAATCGGTTCAGATTTAGATATAGCCCCCATACGAATTTCACTCCCGATTTGACTCTTTTCACGCTGGATACCACATATTTTAACAGATTTGGTTCAAATTTGGTAGAACATCTTATTTTTGCAATATAAACACCCATGATAAAAATGGGTCAGATTGGTTCAGATTTATATAAGGCCCCCATACAAATTTCGCTCCCAATTTGACTTTTTCCGCTCTAGAAACTATATATTTTATCAGATTGTTTTTAAATTTGGCAAAAAATCGTATATTTAAAATAGGAACACCTGTCGTGAAAATAGGCAAGATCGGTTCAGATTTAGATATAGCCCCCATACAAATGTCGCTCCCGATTTGACTTTTTCCGCTTTAGAAACCACACATTGTACCCGATTTTCTTTAAATTTGGCACAACATCTTACAATTCAACTAAAATACCCATTGTGAACGTGGGTAAGATCGGTTCAGATTTAGATATAAATGTTTTTATATATAAACAAATGTTGCTCCCAAATGTTAAACCGATTTTGGCCAAACTTTACATACCTAGTGAATGCGGGTCACATGGATCCATGTTTCAATATACCCCCATGCAGATGTCCTTTCCGATTTACAATTTTTTGTGAAACAGATACAGTTACAGGATACAAAAATCCTTCCCGATTTCACTTTTTAACAGAATTAAATTATAATAGGATAGCAAGTGGAGTGTATCATATAGTCGGCTCCGGCCGACTTTAGCCTTTCCTTACTTGTTTTTTATTTCAATTACCCTAAAAACTTTTAAGGTTTTCCAAGTAAAACTAATATGATTCTTTGTCGACAATTTTTATCTCGTTGCTGCTACTTTTTTAATTTTTTTATTACGCGAATCTTTTTCAGAAACACCTTTAACAACTTTTGCGAAAAGCGTATTTATACTACTTTCAAAAATTGCTGCATATCTTATCGATGTTTTGCCATTGTCCGCCCCCCTTCGTCATGCTCCAGCAACTTTTAATTGTCTGTTGTGTGTTATTTCATTGTTGCTTTCACTTTGCTTTGTTGGCTATTCCCATATTCTGTGTAAACTGTCATGCCTTGGCATATTTTCTATGTACTTTTCATTATCTATCTTTTTTTTACTCTGTCTGTTGGTATTTGTATGTGGGTGGACATGTCTAACATGCATTTGTGTGCGTCTGTGACATATATTAGTAGCATTTCCACTCGAACACACACACACTTGGCCAGAGAATACGAATTTACATTGACATCAGCACAAAATGTTCAATTGTCCTGGAACACAAACGAACACAACCACTGCCACGATCGTACATTTACGACATACAATCACATTCTGTTATGGACTGGTTATGTATAGATACAGTGGCCCAGAAAATTTCCAATCATACTGATTTCAGTACGCAAAAATTGTAGTTCATATTGTACCATAACTGAGAGATCATTCATACATATACGTTGGCCGAAGATTTTTGTTTTGGGGAAATTTGCTTTTTATACAGTCCACGAGAGTGTTATGTCTTTGTGCATTTGTTTGTAACACCCAAAAGGAAGGGAGATAGTCCCATTGTTAATTATACCGATCGGCTTAGAATCACTTTCTGAGTCGATTTAGCAATCTACGTCTGTCCATCTAAACGAAACTTTGCACAACGAAGTTTTTCGGGACAAGGACGAACGCTATTTAATTTGAAGAAAATCGGTTCAGATTTAGATATAGCCCCTATACGAATTTCACTCCCGATGTGACCCTTTTCACTCTAGATACCACATATTTCAAAAGATTTTCTTCAAAATTGGCAAAACACCTTATATTTCAACTGGAAACACCTGTAGTAAAAATGTGTTAGATCGGTTCAGATTTATATATAGCTCCCATACAAATTTCGCTCCCAATTTGAATTTTTCCGCTGTAGAATCCACATATTTTAACAGATTTTCTTCAAAATTCGCAAAACACCTTATATTTCAACTGGAAACGCCTGTGGTAAAAATGTGTTAGATCGGTTCAGATTTATATATAGCTCCCATACAAATTTCACTCCCAATTTGAATTTTTCTGCTCTAGAATCCACATATTTCAAAAGATTTTCTTCAAAATTGGCAAAACACCTTATATTTCAACTGGAAACACCTGTGGTAAAAATGTGTTAGATCGGTTCAGATTTATATATAGCTCTCATACAAATTTCGCTCCAAATTTGAATTTTTCCGCTCTAGAATCCATATATTTTAACAGATTTTCTTCAAAATTGGCAAAACACCTTATATTTCAACTGGAAACGCCTGTGGTAAAAATGTGTTAGATCGGTTCAGATTTATATATAGCTCCCATACAAATTTCGCTCCCGATTTGACTTTTTCCGCTCTAGAAACCACATATTGTATCAGATTTGGTAAAACATCTTATATTTCCACTAGAAACACCCATGGTGAATATCGGTCAGATCGGTTCAGATTTATAGATAGCTCACATACAAATTTCGCTCCCGATTTGACTTTTTGCGCTCTAGAAACCACATATTGTATCAGATTGTCTTTAAATTTGACACAACATCTTATAATCTTACTAGAAACACCTATGCAGAAATTGGGTAAGATCGGTTCAGATTTAGATATAGCCCCCATATAAATGTCGCTCCCGATTTGACTTTTGCCGCTTTAAAAGCCACATATTGTGCTCGATTGTCTTTAAATTTCGCACAACATCTTATAATCTAACTAAACAAAACAATGGTGAAAGTGGGTAAGATCGGTTCTGATTTAAATATAGCCCAAATTCAAATGTTGCTCCCATAAGTTTAACCGATTTTGGACAAACTATACATTTTTTATTTCACCTATTTCGTTCCAGGTTTCAATATACCCTCATACAAATGTGCTTTCCGATATAAAATTTTTTGTCAAACACATACATTTACAGGATACAAAAAACCTTCCCGTTTTCACTTTTTCATCGAATTGAATTGTATTCGAATTGAAAGTGGAGTGTATCATAGAGTCGGCACCGCCCGACTTTAGCCTTGCCTTACTGGTTCAATTTAAATTTTTGTTTTCTCAATTTCAATTTACATTACTCAATATCAATTTGTATTTATCAAAATAAATGTATCAATATATATTTTTATTTCTCAATTTAAATTTTTATTTTCTCAATTTCAATTTGCATTTCTGGAAAGCAATTGTTATTTTCTCAATTTCAATTTTTATTTTGTCAATTTTAATTTACATTTCTCAACTTTAGTTTTAATACCCTCAATTTTAATTGGCGAAAAGAAACCACCATATGGACCACCCTGTTTGTATGTGCGATTTTGATTCTTCATTTTAATAATATTCTTGTCTATGGATATGTGCACCCCACCCATTGTCGTTATCCTTTGAATTAAGCAATTTTTATTTATTGGATAGCGTGGTGTGAGCTGCATACATAAATGTATGCATGTGTCTATGTGTGTGTGTTTGTAGTGCTACAATTGTGTAAAGTTTTAATTAAAATCTACAACAATGAAATAATTTATGATGCGACGAAGCGAGTTTAATTTCACGGTTATCCAATGAATGGTGAGTGTCCTCTTCATGTTGTTCATGTGTCCGTGTGAATAGGCTTGAGTGTGTGCGTGTGTGTGACTATGCTAATGTGTGCGGTGTATGTGTGCATATGCAAATTGAAACAGTTGCAGTTGCAACTAAATCCGGTCGATCTTGTGGCAGGCGATGTCATCGCTGGATCTGCCTCTCATTGACACTCAACACACGGAATATGAAGTATTTGAGGGATGGGCGATAAACTGATGAGGGCAGCCACAGCGCGCTAATGGAGGGCGCCGCCGGCGAGTGTATTAGTGGCAAGAGGCTGGCTATTGGTAATTGTTTGTGTTCATATCATGCATTTGTGGCAGACAAGAACCTATGACTTTGATGTCATTAGTGTGACACCGCAACACTAATACAGACCGACGACACATGAAACCTTTTGTTAGCGGCAGCCAATTAACATTTTTCCACTTCCGCTGGTAATTTGTTTCAACATTTTCTCGCCACATACACGCGCTTGAATGTAATGCTTCCGAAACTTTGAAAATCTAAAATTGTCAACACGAAAAAAACTCGTACAACTCGACTATGTGGCAGGATTTGTGGGAAATGGTTTTTGTTTATGTCCAGGATGGGCTATAAGGATGTGCAGCGAATTATGTAGAGAGCGAAAGCGTGTGATTCAGATTCACATTAAAATTTATTGATTCCCATAAACTTAAAGATGTGATTACAAGTAACATTTCAACTTAATTTTCGCACCAATTCCAATTGAACAACTTTAACTTGAGAAAGTAAAATTGAAATTCATAAATGTAAATTGAAATTGAAAAAAAAAATACAAATTGAGAAATATAAATTGAAATAAAAAATAAATATTGAAATTGAGAAAATACAATTTGAAATTTAGCAATGTGAATTTGAGCATTCAGAATATACAATGTGATATTGAGAAATAAACAATGGAAAATGAGAACATTCAAATTGAAATTCAGAATAGACTGTCTGATATTGAGAAATAATATGTAGATGTGAGGTAAAGTAGAATTTAGATAGAGAAATGAATATCATCATAACACATGTGGATGATTCAGATGACAACTACTGCCCAATTTCATTTTCGGGAGTTAAACTGAAAAAATAGGAGACATGGGTCATTTAAGGCCAGAGATTGGGTGAGGGAATTACTAAATAGATGGGATGAACTCGGAACTTACACAGAAAAATGTGCACATGGCAGTTTCAATGAAAAAAGTTGTTGCAACAACAAAAATATACGAACCAACATTTATTTGAATTGTTGAAAAGTTTAGTCAAAATTAGAAACTGCTAAAATAGCACCCAATTAAAATATTTGACTACAACTTTAGTCAAAAGCACAAAATTTTTATAAACTCCACGAGAGATGTATTTGTACATTTGTTTGTAACACCCAAAAGGAAGCGAGATAGACCCATTGTTAATTATACCGATCGACTTAGAATCACTTTTTGAGTCGATTTAGCAATGTCCGTCTGTCCGTCTATTGATGTAATCAAATTACAGGTCGCAATTATAGTCCGATCTTAACAAAAATTGGCACAAATAAGTTTTGTGGATCAAGGTCGAACGCTATTTAATTTGAGACAAATCGGTTCTGATTTAGATATAGCCCCCATACAAATGTCGCTCCCGATGTGACTTTTGCCGCTTTAGAAATCAAGTATTGTACTCGATTATATTTAAATTTGCCACAACATCTTATAATCCAACTAGAAACATATATGCAGAAATTAGGTAAGATCGGTTCAGATTTAGATATAGCCCAAATACAAATGTTGCTCCCAAATGTTTAACCGATTTTAGCCAAACTATACATATTATATTTCACCTATTTCGTTCCAGATTTCACCTATTTCCCCCATATGTCCTTTCCGATTTAACATTTTTTGTCAAACACATACATTTAAAGGACACAAAAATCCTTCCCGTTTTCACTTTTTCATCGAATTAAATTGTATTAGCCTTTCCTTACTTGTTTAATTATAAATTTAATTGGAAATTATATTCTGACACTTCATGAAATTGACAAAATCGCAACGTCATGCGCGCCGTCGCCTTATATTCAACTTTATCTTAATTCTCCTTTTCTTTCTTAATTATACCCTCACTCAACAGAGTAGGAGAGTATATATCATTTAGGACAGAAAAAAAGTGTAACGCATTGAAGGAGTGACTTAAGACCCTTAGTATGTTTGGACCAAATCCGTTTCACGTCCTTTTAATATGTTTGAGCCATGTCAGGAGTTAAGGAATCGATTCAAACTTTGCAAATCATAATTTTTTTTTCAAACTTAGTTTAAGTTCGAAGATGGGCAAAATTGCCACGCCCCTTCTGGCACCTCCCACACAAATAGCCTATATTCCAAGCTTAACTTAAAACCCATATAACTTCCACACAACTAATCGGTATCAGCTATAATTTGGTATTTGATAATGTTTTTATAATCAATTTAAGTGTACTAAATATGGCGGGTTTTGACACGCCCCTTCCAGTACCTCCCACACAAATCAGGCAAAACTACGTAAAATTAAAGCTGTTATAACTTCTAAACTGATGATCGGAATATTGTAAAATATGATATTTAGCAATGCTTTCTTAGTGGTTACGTTCGCATGGAATATGGGCGAAATTGCCACACCCCTTCTGGTACCTACCACACAAAGTGGCATGAACTTTGGTTACAATAAAACCGACATAACTTCTATACGGGTAGACAAAATCATCTGAAATTTGATATTTAAAAATGTTTTTATAATCACTTTCAACCTAAAAAATATTTACGCTTTAGCCATGCCCCTTTTTGTACCTCCCACACAATTGTCCCTATCCTAGGAAATATTAAATCCTTCATAACTTCTATACTGGTGCATGGAATCCACTATGACTTGCTATTTTATCATGTTTTTACAATTTTTTCCATGCTTTATATAAGGTTACTTTCTATATATGTTTGTGTGCCACAAAATTTGAAATCAATTTTTGAAAGCTTTTTTCTCAACCAATTTTGCTCAAATTTTGCACACTTAATCATTTTCGATGACAATACAAGGAAATGGAAAAATTTGACCAATTGCACAAAGGGGCGTGGTACCTCACATACAAACCACAAATTAAAAATCTATTATTTCTGCTCCTGATAACGGTATTTAAACAAAATTTGGTACGTCGGTTTGGTGTGCATGTTGTAAGTGCTGCTGCAAATATGGGCGGGATTGTACAAAGGGGCGTGGTACCTCCCATACAAACCACAAATTAAAAATCTATTATTTCTGCTCCTGAAAACGGTATTTGAACAAAATTTGGTACGTCGGTTTGGTGTGGATTTTTTAAGTGCTGCTGCAAATATGGGCGGGATTGTACAAAGGGGCGTGGTACCTCCCATACAAACCACAAATTAAAAATCTATTATTTCTGCTCCTGATAACGGTATTTGAACAAAATTTGGTACGTCGGTTTGGTGTGCATTTTTTAAGTGCTGCTGCAAATATGAGCGGGAATGGACAAAGGGGCGTGGTACCTCCCATACAAACCACAAATTAAAAATCTATTATTTCTGCTCCTGATAACGCAGTAATTTTTCCTTCTACAAAAGATAACTAAAAAAGAATTTCTAGGCCCAATAGAATTCTGCTTGCATAAAGCATGGATTTGAAAAAAAAAATTTTTTTTGATTTACTAGTTTATAAATGTGGAAGCTGGGACCATGTGACACGAACCTTCTAGCGTCTTCCACACAAATTATCCTGCCCTACATAAAATGGGCGTTCAAATCAAAATGCATATCGTACACTTCGTGATTTTTTTCGGTCAATTTAATCGTCCATTTTCACCTCAGTGAATTCGTCAATAAGCAGAATTGCCGCATTTGGGCGAATGATAATCGAAGAGTGATTGTCGAAAAACCAATGCACCCACAAAGTGTGACTGTTTGGTGCGGTTTATGGGCTGCCGGCATCATCGGACCGTATTTTTTCCAAAATGAGGCCGGTCAGGCGGTTACTGTGAATGGTCTTCGCTATCGTGAGACGATAACGAACATTTTATAGCCCGAATTGGAAGATATGGATGTGGACGATATGTGGTTTCAACAGGACGGTACCACTTGCCACACAGATAATGAAATAATGGCTCTTTCTCACGTGGTGGTGATGTCAATTGGCCGTCAAGATCGTATGATTTGACACCGTTGGACTTCTTTCTTTGGGGTTATTTGAAAGAAAAGGTGTACGTCGATAAGCCAGCAACAAGTCAAGAGCTAAAGATTCAGATAATTCGGCACATTAAAGGCATAGAACCTCAATTATTTGGACCATCGGATGGAGGTGTGCCGCCGAGGTCGCGGAGGCCATTTGGCCGATATTTTGTTCCATACATAATTGAACCATACCAATATTATCATAATAAAAAGAAATGACAATAATTTCCTAAATAATTTGTGTTTTATTCAAAATCAACATCGGCCCTTCAAATTTAACCAAACTTTTTAAACGTAATTTTTCCAAATTCGTACTTTTAAGGCGGCAAATGTTAATAGAGGGATACATTCCTCTGACTGCGCAGGCATATAAAATAAAGGGATTTTTTGAAATTCGTACTTTTAGGGGGGCGCAGCTAGAATCATGAAATTCACTGTATACATTCCTCTGACTTCGTAGACACGTAAAATAAAAAAGTTTTTCGAATATCGTACTTTCAAGTAGAGTGATCAAAAACCCGGGTTTTCGGGTTCTTCGAAAACCTTGATTTCAAAAAACCCGATTGCCCGGTTTTCTTTTTGTAAAAACCGGTCGGACCGGGTTTTCATGAAACAGTAAAAAATGGGGAGATTATTCATTATAGGGTAATTCCACAAAATGTTGACCCATTGTGCATACTCGTTCCTGGGGATAGGACAATTCTGATATCATAATCACTGAAATCTTTCGAAAATGACTCTAAACATTCCTGCCTGAATTAGCAACATTTTGGTCCATTGCCAAAAATTCATTTGACGTTTTTTTAATAACATTTTATTTTATTTTTTAATTAATAATATGTCAACCCATCATTACTACTATTATTCCCAAAATATCAGTTTGGAACAGGTGTGAACACCGTAATAACAAACATTTTGTCTTGCTGAAATCGTTTTGAAAAACAGCTATTTTTCTGGACCTATTACCCCATTCTGCGATTCTGATATCTTGTAGCGAATAAAATAAGCTAAAATAGTATATAAAACTAAACAAGTAAAAACGGCGTTAAGTTCCTAAGGCCGGGCCGACCTTTATATACCCTCCACCATGGATTGCATTTCATAGAGGCTGTCGATTTTCGTAGAAATGCAGTAATATTACAGGAAAATATATATATTTTTTGAATATAACCAAACCAAAACAAATACAAATTTTGAAAATCCAGTATCTCAAGTGCAAAATAACCTACCCTCATGATTCAACACATTTTTGCCGTAAAAGTACGATTTTGGAAAAATCTTTTTATTTTGCGTGTCTTTGCAGTCAGAGGAATGTATTTTATGTTCTAGCTGCGGTCATTTGGTTGATACCATTTTTATCACCTTTTTCCTATTTTACCCCCTTAAGAGTACGACTTTTTAAAATCTCTTTATTTTAAGTGTCCACGCATCATCAGATGTACACACCGAATTTCATCATTCTAACTGTAGCCGTTAAGTTGGTACTATTTTTATCCCTCTGTACCTATTGTATCCCTTGAAAGTGCGAATTTGGAAAAACACTTTTATTTTTCGTGTCTTTGCAGTCAGAGGAGAGAGGTCATTTGGTACTATTTTTATACCCTTTTCTATTTTAACCCCAAAAAGTACGAATTTCGAAAAATCCGTGTATTTTACGTGTCTATGCAATCAGAGGAATGTATGCACCGAATTTGATTATTCTAGGGGCAGCAGTTTCGTTGGTACCATTTTTATCCCTCTATTCCCATTTTACCCCTTAAAAGTACGAATTTGGAAAAAATAATTTCATATTTACTTTTTGAATTGAATTGAAATATATTGGTGGCATTGATAAGGCAATGGTTTAAGAAAATTAAAATTTTATATTTAATTATAAAATTTATTTTTTTCCAATATTTTTGTTTGTTTTGTTTGGCTATATTAACAATATATATATATAGTGACATATTTATATTATATTTGTATTATAATTAAAACGAGCTTCTTCCAAGAATGACACATATTTAAATGATTTTGGCCAGACGTTGCCACAAGTTATTTTCCATCCGGGAACATCTGCAAACTGAATGCAATCTGTGGATGCCTAACAATATTTTAATTTTTCCATTTTTTTTTCATTAGCTGCAGTAAAATTGATGCCAACTCAGATGGCGAAATTTTTGACATATCGAAAAATAATTGTCCATCTTCCAAGGATGCTCACTTCACTTTTTCACCACATGTCATGTGTCACAAATTATGTGGCCACTCGACACAACACTATTTGCAAATCCCATTTTCCTACTTAATGTCCAACTTAGGGGACTTATGCCAAATTGTCAGCAACCAAACTGTGCCACCACTTTCAGTTGCAGACATGGTTTGTGTGGCACTCACTTGTCATCTAATTTGAACTCAATTTTTGTCAACAATTTGTCACATAATGTTGCACAATGTTGTTATGCCACAAATCCTATTTTGCATATGGCAAATCAAAATCTTCCTCGCACGTGTATTAAAATGGGTCGCGAGTTCGTTCATACAGAGAAATACAAGTTTTCCTAGTTAATCATTGGGAATGCAATTTTATGAAACCAATTGGTAAAATTACAGATAATTCACATTTTTAAATTATATTTGCAAAAATATGGAATAGAAGTAGCTTTAAAAATTTAAAATTGATTTGTTGTCTTTCACAACAATAGGCAAATTTAATTTTCGATCTTTATCGCTATACAATTAATTTTTAGACCCACTCTAACGTATATGTTAACGAAGCAAATGTAAAATCTTGCCAAGATTTTTGGCAATGACACATCCATCGGATGATAATGCTGATGCAGATGCTGACATACCAAATGTGCATTTACTTAAGTCCTTTCTAATATGCATGAGCATTAGTGTGTCCCGAATACATGTACATTAGGCTGGGTCGTCGTCCATATAAATTCCAGTCACCCCACGAAAATTTGAATTTTTTATTTAAAGTACTCCCAACGGTCTATTAATTCAGAAAAAAAATGTGGACAGAAAAGCATCACAAAACAAGTAAGGAAAGGCTAAAGTCGGGCGGGGCCGACTATATAATACCCTACACCACTCCCTGCGTATGTACCTCACTTTGAGTACTAAACCCAGGTATTTCATGGGAGCAATTATATGTAGTTCATATAAATTATACAGTAATACTATAAATTCATCTTAAGTAAAATTTAACGAATATGGTAAATAATTGATCCAATTTTCCGGCAGACAAATACAAATTATACAGTAGTAATAGGATGAATCGTAACGACATTTGAAAGGAGGCCTATAACAATATTTTGGACCTTTTCCAAAACATGGGTTATATGTTTCTTATTCACGGTAGGTATTCCTAATTGAAAAATATCATGATCTGCAAAATTTGATGAAGATCCGATGTAAGATGTAGTTTCTAGAGCTGTAATAGATCAGAATGGGGCCCCATTTGGGTTATACCAAAGTATGGAAATATGGGCATCTCCCAAACAAGTAAGGAAAGGCTAAAGACGGACGAACTTTCTATCTCATTACAATTCAATTCGGTAAAAAAGTGAAATCGGGAAGGATTTTTACATCCTGTAAATGTATGTGTTTGACAACAAATTTTAAATCGGAAAGGACATTATATACATATACCCCCATACATATTGAAACTTGGAACGATGTGACCCCTGGGGGGGTTTCATCTACACTCATAAAAAAAATAACCCTATAATGAGTTAAAATTAACTAAAATTTAGGAAACCAGGTACATTTTTACTAAATATAAGTAGAATTTTGCTGAAATTTTCCTAAATCTAAGTAAATTTTTCCTAAAACCAAGTAATTTTTTACAAAGTTAAGCAACATTTTCCTAAAACTAAGCAAATTTTTACTAAATCTTATTAAAATTTCCTAAAACTAAGTAAATGTTTACTCAAATCAAGTAAACTCAAACTGAGGACAATTTTGCCGATTTTTTCCTCAAAACGAGTAAATTTTTACTTAAACTGAGGAAAATTTTATTTTATACGTGGAAAAAAGGTGAAATTAAAATAAGTTCAATTTAACTGAAAAAATCAAACAAATAGTTTTGCTTCAGAGTATGCAAAACTGATACAACAAATGACAACATGAAATATTTCTCAAAAGTTTCATAATACCTGAAAGAGCAAATTTTCTGCTGTTAAAAAAGAGACAGCAGATTTGTATCTGCTGAGATGGTAAACAGCTGTTTGCTGTTTTTAGCAATATATGTGATACGCATATTGTCCCAAGCTAATATAAAAGAAAATTCGAGCTAAACTCGCTTATGAACGCTTATCTATTTTTATATTTTAATTAACAACAGCCAATTTTAGCAGACTGCAAACTCTTTAGCAGAAAACTGCTGTTATGCCAAAAAACAGTTGTAATAGCAGAAAAATCGCTGCTTTTATTAACAGACTTGTTCTCTAAGTGTAGAACTTTTTTTAAATAGTTGCTTGAAATTACATACATACATATCGAGGGTTTATATTCATAAGTGGCTATGAACAAAAACATAATTTTTCACGACAGCGAAAAAACTGATTTTCTTCTTACAGTTTAATCTAAAAAGGATTACTAATTGCAAGAATTAAAAAGTTTTCGAAATTTCCTATTATTCGCGGTTTCATGGTTCATAGCCACTTTTGTATGTTTAAAATTGAGCACTATGAATGTTGAAATAAGAATACGCTTTAATGTAAACTCCATAACTTGACATGAAATCTTGGCAATGTTGTATAGAAAACGTGATGTACACAGCGAATTTAATGATTCCAGCTTCATCCGTCAGATTGGTCGCTTGTAACATATATGTAGCCAATCGCTGCAATTGATGAAAAATCCAAAATTCGCCGTTGCAATTCCTTATATTTTATATTTCTTTTTCATAATTCTTTTCATACACAAATATTCCCCACGAAGTCAGCAATCACATGCCAAAGAAATATTTTGGTATTCTCAATATGATCAAAAGTTACGCGGGTTTTTCTAAAGATACTTTTTTCAATTCACAATTTTTGACTTTACTGCCACTATTTATCCTATTTTAGCCTGATAACTTAGGAATCAGAATGCTATTAACGCGAAATGATGGAATTTGATAGTACGATATGCCCTAAATCTAAAAAAATGTTTTAAACAAAATCGTTGTACCGAATTATAACCTTCGGTTTTATGCTGCTCCATTGTTGAACTATTTTATTTCTATTATTTGTATGTTCATAGCCACTTATGCAGTCACAAACTAACGTGCGAGTTGATAGCCAAATCAGATATTAAAAAAAATGGCTTTAGAAAAAATCTATTCCAAATTTATATGACAGATGACATCCAAATCTGAGAATAGTTTGACATTAAAAACTCATTTCCACTTTTGAATATAAGCCCTCGATATATACTTGAAGAAATATTACAAAAAAAACAATCAAATTACCCTTCAGTCCCGCACTTTTTCTATGATAAATGCAGAAAATTGGATATGCTTTTTGACAAAGTATGGGTCTAAATAAGATGTCTAAAGATTTTTTGGGTTTTTAATTTATATAGGATATGAGTAACAGGATGTTTACTCAAAATCTTTATACGCATATTCCGATTAAATAAAAAATATTTGGAAATGTTTCTTCATTTTTATAATCTTAAATATGTATAAATTCGAATAACAAAAACAGTTTCTTTTTGTATTCGATGAAATGCAAGAAGAAACAACTAGACAGTTTAATTCCAAAAAAACAAATAATTGGTATTTTAGAGTTTCGTTTTCCTACGTAGATCCAAGTTACTAAATTTGTTATTTCTCTTTTGAATAATACTTGTTACATATGTACAAAAAGTACTTACTTTGAAAAATATTTGACATAAGTGATAAATATAACATAAATTTTAGTAAGTTAACACGCATTTCTTATTGTTTCGCACCTTTAAAGAATATTTAAAAATAGAGACCTACACGCAGAGAAAAAATGCATTTCGTGGAAACGAAATTTTAAACACGTGAACATCATATTTGAGTATCTTTTGTGGAAAAAATTAGTTTGTTTGCGGTAAACATGTCAGTTGTTGTAAATGAACAAAGAGAAATAAGTTTATGTATATCAAACAGTTTTCTTCGTTTGTCGAAATGGATTTGTATTATAATTGAAAACTCCCAAATCATTGGAAGTAACAGAAACCGTTGTTGTTGCTTCTGTGATGAAAATAGGACACATCGGTTCAGATTTAGATACAGCTGCATAAAAATATCCAATCGCAAATGTTACATCTTTGCGCTCTACAAGCATCAAACAAATTATTTGCTTTTATTAAGAATATTTTAGATTTCATTATGATATCATAGTGATTCTTATCTACACTTTTTTTAAATTACTAAACGACACAATTAATTAAAAGTACATAAGATATAGCTCTAGTCGAATGTCAAGAAATTGTATCGGTTAATAAAAATGAAAATTTTCCGAACAATTTGGTGTCCATTAGCAAAATTAGCACTACATAATCTTGAAATTTGCACAATTCGCTTAGTTTGTTTGTATTTTTCATAACCTTTGTCCGAAATTCAAGAAAGTGACCACGATTTTTTATGTAATTTTCGTGTATTCATGATTTTACTGCAAAATTACTATTTCGGGCGAGTTATTTTAAAAAGACCTTAAAAATTCTATATTTTTTGCTTCAGAAAGTCTAGAAGATTTTAAAAAGTATATGTTCGAAACCTCTCTGGGGGGGGGTTTGAACCCCCAAACCCCCCCCCCCCCCTGCGCACGGCCCTGATTATAAGATGTTGTACCAAATTTAATGAAAATCAGGTAAAATATATGGTTTCTAAAGCGGAAAAAGTCAAATCGGGAGCGACATTTGTATGGGGGCTATATCTAAATCTGAACCGATGTAACCCACTTTCACCATGGGTGTTTCTAGTTCGATTATAAAATGTTGTGCCAATTGTAAAGAAAATCAGGTACAATATGTGGTTTCTAAAGGGGAAAAAGTGAAATAGGGAGCGACATTTGTATGGGGGCTATATCTAAATCTGAACCGATCTTACCCAAATTCTGCATAGGTGTTTCCAGTTGGATTATACGATGTTGTGCCAAATTTAAAGAAAATTGGGTACAATATGTGGTTTCTAAACCGGAAAAAGTGAAATAGGGCGCGACATTTGTATAGGGGCTATATCTAAATCTGAACCGATCTCTCCCACTTTCAGCATGTTTGTGTGTTTGTGTTTCTAGTTTGATTATAAGGTGTTAAGCCAAATTTGAAGAAAATGTGGTACTATATGTGCTTTATAGGGTGGAAAAAGTCAAATCGGGAGCGACATTTGTATGTATGTTGTTGTATGTTGTTGTTGTAACTCCTGCCAAGTTTCATGACAATCGGACAACAATTGCGACCTGTAGAGTGCGAACAAGCTTAGATGGACAGCAGACGGACGGACGGACGGACAGACGGACAGACAGACATCGTTAAATCGACTCAGCTGGTGATTCTAAGCCGATCGGTATACTAAAAGGTGGGTCTAGCTCGATTATTTCTAGGTGTTACAAACATCTGGCGCGAAACTAACTTATAATACCCTAGACCACGAAGTGGTGTAGGGTATAAAAATTACACCGGAAAGACATGATCTTTAGAGGTGTTTTCAGGAGCGTTTAGCTCACAGATGGCTTGACCCAGTGACGAAATACTTTGCAGATCATCATTAAACAATCCAATCTTCATTTTTGCAATTTATTTTCGTTACCCAGCCTAATGTACATACATATATATGTATGTATTTGAATGCATGTGAATTTTGATTACATTTTCAAATAATACGTCTCTCAAGAAGCACAATAATCTCAGGATTGCGAGAAAAGCAAGCAAAGGAACACGTTGAACGGTGGGATATTTTGAATTAAATTGGGAGAGGATAGGGGTGTACTAAGTTTGTCATTCCGTTTTTAATACCTTGAAATATCGACCTGAGACCCTATAAATATATTCTAGATCATTATAAAATGCTAAGATGATCTAGCCATGACCGTCCGTTCGTCTGTACGTCTGTTGAAAGCACTCTAGCTTTTACACGAAAGGAGCTAGGGCGTCCAAATTTTACACAAATACGTCTTATAGTCGTAGATCGGTTTGGATTGCAACTGGGCGAAATTGCTTCAAAGGGCACAATTTTTCCCTCACAAGGACTGAAAATACACATAATAACCCCTAACATTTTAGAGTAATTAATCATGTTTTTTCAACATATCTGCTTGTACTTATTTGATATAGGGTATGTACATTCCCCCTATAAAAAAACGTGCACCCATACAGTGATTATTATTCGTAGGGATTGAAATGGAGCAAAAAGGGATAAAATGGTACCTATCAAACTAAAACAGCTTGAAACACGAAATTTGGTGTGTACATTCCTCTAATTGAGTAGATACATAATATAAAAGTATTTTTTCCAAATTCGTACTTTTTAGGGATACAATGGGAATAGAGGGATAAAAATGGTACCAACTAAACGGCTACATATAGAATAATAAAATTCGGTGTATACATTCCTCTGATTGCGTGGACACGTAAAAAAAAGGAATTTTCGAAATTCGTACTTTTTGGGGTCAAAATGAAAAAAGGGGATAAAAATAGTACCAACCAAATGATCACAGCTAGAGTCGTGAAATTCGGAGTATGCATTCCTTACTTTTTAGGGATACAATGGGAATAGAGGGATAAAAATGGTACCAACTAAACGGCTACATATAGAATAATAAAATTCGGTGTATACATTCCTCTGATTGCGTGGACACGTAAAAAAAAGGAATTTTCGAAATTCGTACTTTTTGGGGTCAAAATGAAAAAAGGGGATAAAAATAGTACCAACCAAATGATCACAGCTAGAGTCGTGAAATTCGGAGTATGCATTCCTTTGACTACGTAGACATGGAAAATAAAAGGTTTTTTTCCAAATTCGTACTTTCAAGGAATACAATGGGTACAGAGGGATAAAAATGGTACCAACCAAACGACTACACCTAGAATAATGAAATTCGGTGTATATATTCCTCTGATTGCGTAGACACGTAAAATAAACGGATTTTTTGAAATTCGTATTTTTTGGGGTCAAAATGAAAAAATGGGATAAAACTAGTATCAACCAAATTC
Organism: Polietes domitor; assembly: GCA_947397865.1. Classification (NCBI taxonomy): domain Eukaryota; kingdom Metazoa; phylum Arthropoda; class Insecta; order Diptera; family Muscidae; genus Polietes; species Polietes domitor. Next base: position 134,327,554 of record OX377618.1, read on the forward strand.
GGAGTATACATTCCTTTGACTACGTAGACATGGAAAATAAAAGGTTTTTTCCAAATTCGTACTTTCAAGGAATACAATGGGTACAGAGGGATAAAAATGGTACCAACCAAATGGCCACACCTAGAATAATGAAATTCGGTGTATATATTCCTCTGATTGCGTAGACACGTAAAATAAACGGATTTTTAGAAATTCGTACTTTTTGGGGTTAAAATAAAAAAGAGGTTACAAATAGTACCAATCAATTGACCGCAGCTAGAGTCATGGAATTCTGAGTATACATTCCTCTCACTGCGTAGGCACGGAAAATAAATGGATTTTTCGAAATTCTGATTTTTCGTACTTTCAAGGGATACAATGGAAACAGAGGGATAAAAATAGTACTAACTAAACGACTACATCTAGAATGATGAAATTCTAATTGGGTAGAAACGTCAAATAAAGAGATTTTAGATAGTCGTACTCTTAAGGGAGTAAAAATGGTACCAACTAAATGGCCGCAGCTGGAAGCATTGAATTCGGTGTATACATTCCTCTGACTGCATAGAAACGCAAAATAAAAAGTTTTTTCCAAATTCGTACTTTTTCTTTTACGGCAAAAATTGGTTGAATCGTGAAGTTGGGTTATTTTGTATAATGTACGTTTGATAATGGATTTTCAAAATTTGTACTTTTGGAATTAAAATAGAATGGAAATACAACCAACTGTAGCACCCACTATCTACCAATGTTTATGGTATTTTAGCTTTTTGAAAATATAAATATAAGAATATTTATTTTTTGAATTGACGTATTGGTAGCCTTGCCTTATAAGCGTGGTTTGAAATAATTAAAATATTATATTTATTTATAAAATTATTTTTTTTAATATTTGTATTTGTTTTTATTTGGCTATAAAAAAGAATTATATTTTCCTGTAATATTACTGCACTTCTACTCTGTGGAATGCAATCAATTGTGGAGGGTATGTAAAGTTCGGCCCAGCCGAACTTAACGCCGTGTTTAATTGTTTTTTTTTTTTAATTTTGCACAACACCTCATATGTGATCTGAGGTGAAAGTGGATCTAATCGGTTCAGATTTACATACAGTTTCCATACAAATGTCACCGAATTGAATTGTATGGGGAAAGTGTTGTTTTTGCTTTAAATTGCTGTGGCCGTCAACATTTCTCTCAAGTATTTAGATTTCAGTTAGACAAATAATTGTAAAGGTGTTTTCCCCACTGACATTGATACATTAGTTGGCAACCGGTTTGCATGCATTTTTCTCACCCTCATTCTATTTTTAACAGCACAAACTTGCTGTCAACGTAAACATGATTATGTATTTAATGACGCACTTCTGAAACGTTCGAATGGAATAAATATGAAAATAATAAAAATTGTCCATTAATAAAGTGGAATTTTTACATAAAACACTGTAATGCCGTAATGCCGTAATATTTGCACTTCTTATACACTTAAGCATGTAGTCCTGCATAATTATAAAAAAATACAAAAATGCTGAAGTCCTTATGGATAATGGAAATGAATAGTAAAGTGCAGATAAGAGAATGTGTGGCAACAAATAATGAAGGTAAACAATTATGTTTCGGTTGATATGCCAGAGCAGTGTGAACGTGTCGAGGAACGAGTCGTGTTGCACGGCAGAATATTTGAGTAGGTGGAAGGAAGCATGTGCGGCGAAAAAAGGGTGCCCAGCGGAGGGATAATAAATTCTCATAAAAGAGTTCTCTAACTGAGAACTCTATCTATTGAATAGAGTAGGATCAATATATGTGGGAGTCTCTGTAAAATGTATTAAAAATTGTCTCCCAATTTTTATTTTGCCCAACTTCGAGACTTATGTTAGTACAAAATGCTGTGTAGAATGACAGGTCAGGGGGGTCATGTGCCGTTTCAACGCCTGGAGAGAGAGTTTGGGGTGATCGTTAGGGGCTACTGTTTTCTAAATCTATATATATAAAAATGAATCTGTGTTTGTTTGTTTGTTTGTTTGTTTGTTCTTTATAGCAGACTAAACTACTGGACCGATCTTATTGAAATTTTCACAGTATGTGGTGGTGAAAATAGGCTATATAAATTTTTGATATTTTCAGTGGGCGTGGCACCTCCCACACAAATTGGGGATTTATTCGTTTTTTATAAATTAAAGTACTGTTGCAGCTAGAGTCTTGAATTTTTGTGAAAGTCCACTAATTGTTAGCCTGCACAGTTTTGCAAAAAATGGGCGGTATTGGAAAAGTGGGCGTGGCACCTCCCATACGAAGCTAACACCTATTATTGAATATTGTCAGTTCTATGACACCTAGAGTGCTGAAATTTTATGTAAGTGTATCTAGCATCAATATGCGTAGTTGTGTCAAAAATGGGCGGGATTGGACAAATGGGCGTGTCACCTCCCATACGAAGTTAAAACCTATTATTGAATATTGTCAGTTCTATGACACCTAGAGTGCTGCAATTTTATGTAAGTGCATAAGCATCAATGTGCGTAGTTGTGCTATGGGTGGTATTGGTAAAGTGGGTGTGGCACCTCCCACACGAAGTTATAACCCATTTTCGAAAATATTCAATTCTATGATAGATACAATACTGAAATTTTGTGTAAGTGCATCTATCATCAATGTGCGTAGTTGTGGCAAAAATGGGCGGTATTGGAAAATTAGGTGTGACACCTCCCATACGAAGTTATAACCAATTTTTTAATATATCCAGTTCTATGACAGATACAATACTGAAATTTTGTGTGTTTTGTGGGTAGTTATGTCAAAAATTTGCGGTATTGGAAAAGTGGGCGTGCTACCTCACATATAAACTTAAAACATATTATTGAATATATTTTTATAACAGCTACAATACTGCATTTTTTGTGAGTGCATTTAGCATAAACCTTCGTAGTTGTACCAAAAATAGGGCGGTAGTGGGATAGTGGGCGTTGTACTTCACATACGAAGTTAAAACCTATTATTGAATATTATCAGTTCTATAAAACCTAGAGTGCTGAACAATTGTCTGAATAGATGCAGTGTAAATAGTTGTGCAAATATGGGCGGAAAGTGGGCGTGGCCCTTCCCATATGAAATTAAAACCGGTTTTAGAGTATATTCGACACCGAGATGGGCGGAGAGTATCCGTGACCCTTCGCATACGAAATTAAAACCTGTTTTAGAGTATATTCGACACCGAGATTCCTATATTGTTATACAAATGGGCGGGATTTGAATGATGGGGAATTTTTAATTTGAATTTTGTAAAATTACTCATTTTCTTTGGATTTTCTTAGCATAATAGCAAAGAAAGTTTACTAAAAAGAAATTTCCGACTTAAGTCAAGAAAACGGAAATTATATTAATTTTTTAGTTTTTGTGTTGTTTGATTAGTGAACAATTTGATTGACTTTCTATGTGTGTTGAATATAGTACATTCGAATTCCAGCTATTCGATTTAGTAAGTTCTTCTTACGTAGGAAGTTTTTTGTTTGGGTAATAGAAAGGAGGAGAATCACACTCAACCTAAAATCAATTTGATTTTTGACATTTCTTCCTTTATTCGCCGTACTTCAATATTTTCCATGGAACATATCCATTTCTTTTGTATCTCAGGGAAATACCTTGATTATAAGTGGTACATATAATACCGATCACAAGGAAAAACAATATGATTTTTATTTCCGTTTGTTTTTCTGCCTGGCGAAGCGGGCGGGGGTTCAGCTAGTGTCTTATAAATTCTGACAAAGTTATGATTCGTAGATGCGAATTTTCGTTTGGATTTATAAAAAATAATTTAATTTAAAAATTAATTAATTTATATACCCTCCACCATGAATTGCATTCCACAGAGGCTGCTGAAGAAGTAAAGTAACATTACAGGGAAATTTTAAATTTTTACTATAGCCAAAACAATAAAAAATATTGAAAAATTTTTTAATAATTAATGTAAAATTTTAATCATTTTAAGCCACGCTTATAAGACAAGGCTAAGTTCATTCCATATTTATATCGAAACAATACTTCAAGTCAATTCAAAAAGTAAATATAAGGCCACAAATTTTAAAAAGCGTAAATACCCTAAATATTGGGGGATAGTGGGTGGATTTTTAGCTGCAGCAGTTTTGTTGATTGTATTTCCATCCTATTTTAATTCCAAATGTAAAAATTTTGAAAATCCGTTATCTTTTACGTCCACAATGCAAGATAGCCTAACTTCTTTTTTTTTGTCGTAAAAGCATCAAAATAGAGTAAGAATTCGGAAAAATCTTTTTATTTTGCGTGTCTGTGCCGTCAAAGGAATGTATACTCCGAATTCCATGATTCAAGCTACGGCCATTTGGTTGGTACCACTTTTATCCCCTTTTTCCCATTTTGCATCCTTTAAAATATGACTTTGTAAAATCTCTTTATTTTACATGTCTACGCAATTAGAGGCATGCTCATTTCATTATTGTAGCTGTAGCCGCTTAGTTGGTACCATTTTTATCCCTCTGTTCCCATTGTATTCCTTGAAAGTACAAATTTGGAAAAACTATTTTTGATATTCGTGTCTACGCAGTCAGAGGAATGTATACTCCGAATTCCATGATTCTAGCTGTGATCATTTGGTTGGCACTATTTTTATCCCCTTGTTCCAGTTTAACCCCAAAAGGTACGAATTTCGAAAAATCCGTTTTTTAAGTGTCTACGCAATCAAAGGAATGTATACACCGAATTTCGTTATTTTATGTGCAGCTGTTTGGTTGGTACCATTTTTATCACTCTAAGTCCATTTTACCCCTTAAAAGTACGAATTTGGAAAACCCTTTTGATTATTTCTTTGAAAACCCCCTTTTTCACATTTTACCCCCTCAAAAGTACAATTAGAGGATTTTCATTATTTTAGGTGTAGCCTTTTAGTAGGTACTATTTTTATCCCTCTATTCCCATTGTACCCACTAAAAGTACTAATTTTGAACTTTATATTATATATATTTTATATTATATATCTACTCAATTAGAGCAATGTACACACCATGTGTTTCGTGTTTCTAGCTGTTGTCGTTTGATTGGGACCGTTTCATTTCACCCCCTACGATTAAGACTCCCTTTATGGTGCACGGTTTTGTTATAGGGGGTAATGCTCTTACCAAATATCAAGTAAATACAAGCAGACATATTTAAAAGAACATGCTTAAATACTCTAAAATATTAGGGGTTATTAAGGGTATTTTCAGTACTTGTGAGGGAAAAATTTTCCATTAGGGCCAATTGGGCCCAGTTGCCATCCCAACCGATCTACGACTATAAGACGCATTTGGAAAATTGGAACCTTTCGCTTAAATGCTAGCGTGCTTTCAATAGACGGACAGACGAACGGTCGGACGGACGAACATGGCTAGATCGTCTTAGAATTTTATGACGATCAAGAATATATGTACTTTGTAGGGTCTCAGGTCGATATTTCAAGGTGGTACAAACGGAATGACAAAGTTAGTATAACCCCATCCTGGACGTGGAGGGTATAAAACTAATTTAAATAAAATAATTTAAATTTTTATAATGTCCCCTTCGATTGTAGCTGTTTTTTCGCTAGAAGTAACCCAATGTGTTTAGTTTAAAGTGCAAAAATACTTAAATATAAAACAAGCACGGAAAGGCTAAAGTCGGGCGGGGCCGACTATATGATTCACTCCACATTCTATCGGAATACAATTCAATTCAATAAAAAGGTGAAAACGGGAAAATTTTGTGTATGTTTCCTAATCACAGGCTAATATGACCTGGTCCATCTTGTCAAATCGAGAATAATATTTGTATCGGGGCTATATCCAAACATGGAATGAAGTGACTAACTTTCACACAAAGTTCTTCCAGTTGAAGTATAACGTGTTATGCTCAATTTTAAGAAATTCTCTGAAAATACGCGGTTTCTGGGGAACGAAATTTGTATGAGAGCTATATGTAAATCTGAACCGATGTGAACCATTTTCATCATAGAAGTTCCTAGTTTAAATATAAGATGTTTTGCGAATTTTGAAGAAAATCTGTTAAAATATGTGGATTCTGGAGCGGAAAAATTCAAATTGGGAGCGAAATTTGTATGGGAGCTATATATAAATCTGACCCGATCTAACACATTTTTACCACAGGTGTTTCCAGTTGAACTATAAGATATTTGCCAATTTTGAAGAAAATCTGTTGAAATATGTGGTATCTAGAGTGAAAAGGGTCAAATCGGGAGTGAAATTCGTATGGGGGCTATATCTAAATCTGAACCGATTTTCTGCAAATTAAATAGCGTTCGTCCTTGTCCCGAAAATCTTCGTTGTGCAAAGTTTCGTTTGGTTCTGGCTACAATTGCGACCTGTATAGTGATTACAACAATAGATGGACAGAAGGACAGACAGACAAACAAACGGACATTGCTAAATCGACTCAGAAAGTGATTCTAAGCCGATCGGTATAATTAACAATGGGTCTATCTCCCTTCCTTTTGGGTGTTGCAAACAAATGCACAAAGACATAATACTCTCGTGGAGTGTATAAATACTTAAAATTCGGCAATATGATAAAAACGTTGAAAAATAATAGATTCTCCATTTATTCCAAAAAAATACCCGAATTCATAAAGTGAGGAAAATGTGTTCCAAATTGGGGATTTTTTATTAAAATCGTCGTCATTTTACCATTTTTATCTGTTTCGATTCATTTTAAGTTTTTTTTTGACTTCAATTCATAAAATAATGAGAGATGTGGAATGACCCAAAAAATGTATTTTTGAAAAATTTGTTATTTACAAAAACTTCCATAACTCAGTCAATTACTAAGGGAGTTTTAAAAACAAAGCGGCGCACAGTGGGAAATGTTCATACAAGCTGCGGCAAAAATTCGAAGGAATAGAGCTAGGGCCTTGAAATTTCGCACACATCCCTTATATCGCCAAATTAGATAAAAATCAATTTTTTTGTTTAAAGCCGCCCACAACCACGCCCATCTCCCATGTAAGTTAAATAAAAAAACGTCCTACATTTCTTATTTTAGTATATATATAAATACAAATCATCTCCAGTTATTCCATTTGAGTCCACAATTAAATGAAAATTGTCAGTGCCACGCCCAACGCCCAACACCCAAATAAAAATTTTATTTCTTTACGATTTTTGAAAATTTTGAAAAAAATTATTTTATTTTTATTATTTATAATTATTTTATTTTTTAATCGATGACAAACGGCTATTATAACTTTATAAACAACTTAAGATTAATATCGGCCCAATATCTACTTGCGCCCACATGCCATTAAACCTTACATCCCTAAAGTATGCTTTAAATAAATTTACCAACAACGAAGAAAGTATGGCTTCATTTTTGACTTAGAAGGTTTTACCATTTCAGTAATTAAATCGATGTTGGTGGCTATAAGCAGAAAATTATTTTTAAAGTGAATACATAAGACAATAGCTTAACAATATTTGTAAATACCAAAGCATCGGTCGGCCTGGCGAAAATAGTTTTATGCTGTAGAAAATTAAAAATACTAAATAAATACAACCTTCAGGTAAACCATTGTCTGAAAAGGAAAGCAAAAATGTAATTACACTTATTTTAAATGCAAAATAACACCTCAAGAGCTCCTATTTTCTACGAACTAAACGAAATTTCAATACGATACATGGTTATCGAGATACATCCCAATAAAATAACCTCTATTATGGTGAAATTTTCAACTATTTTAGCTTTTATGAACTTTTAATGATGACCACATCTAAATTTAGCCGCGATATTGGAAACATCTTTTAGAATATGCTCAATAGGAATGATCTTTGAAAATTGCGATCAGTAAAGTCGATAAATATACTATATATATTTCGAAAGCTCTAGGTTTCTTCTTTTCAAATCCAAATGAGAAAGTGAAAATCGGTGACAATTCTTCCGCCTGAAATAAAAGATCATTCATAGAAGTGACTCAATCACCATGGAAGCTCAATTCCCCCTCAAGGGACATGATACATCACACCTCCAGCGAACACGCTTTCTTCTTCGGGAAGTGCATAAATATGTACTTATCCAACCATAAATCAGAAAGAAGGACTTGCGTATGCATTCATTAACATCAGAAAGGGTCTTCTTCCAACACAACCCAGCAATGATGGTGGGGGGGATGGGTGCGCAGGGAGGTTGGATTACAAAAGAGAATTTTAATAATGTGTACTGTGTGTGGTTGCTTGCCATCTACGTGAAAAGTATAAACTAAATTAAAACACAAAGCCAGAAAAACACACACACACATACGCACAAAGAAGGGCTGAGTAGGAGAGTGTGTGTGTGATGGCGTTGGAGCAGAAGGAATGAAAGTCAACATTTTTAAATTGTCATTTATATTCGCAACAACAACAACATCAACAACAAAATATGGCACAAAGCCATCCATATAGGCCACATACGTACGTATGGAGGGAGTGTGTGTGTGTGCTGTGCCAATGAGACTCACACAGACCGGAAAGAAGCATAAACTAAACTAAACTCAAGTGAGTTGCATTTAGATAAGCCAAAAACAACAGCAACTGCAACACAGGCACGTTACAACGTTGGGCGCTAGAAAAATGGAAAACCAAAACAAAAAAATATCTCTGCGTGTATGAGGAAATAGAGGGAATAGCTAATACATACTGCTGGCAAATGACTTCTGGTAGATAGATTACGCAACACTTGTGGGCATTGGATGGAAAAGAAGAAGAGGAGAATTAGAAAGCTGGTGTGAAACGACCCCCAAGCACAGCTCAATTAATAAGACTTGCGTGTGGGAGATTTCCCAAAATGCTAACTAAATGACTGAGACTAGAGTGATCAAACCCGTGGAGACCGATCTTTTTTTTTAGAACCAGGTTTTAATATTAAGACCTTATTTTATGAGCGGAATAACTAGAAGAGAGGAAATTATAAATATTGGGTGGGCCATTTTACATTACAATCGCCTATAAAAAAGTACTGATTATTTTTTCAAATTTCTTGTTTAATTGGAAAGGTTGACATTCATATGACTGCCGCGACTGACTCGGCAGTACCTCACCCGATCAATCCAATTTGTCAGTACAGCCCAAAATCCACACAAAACAGTGGCTCGTTGTGGAGGCATTGGCTTCTCAATAGTCTAGTGTGGGTTCTCTGAACCCCATATGCGGCAATTTTGTTTATTGGCACAGCCACCGAGATGAAAATGAGCCTCATGTGAAAACACGAAAATTGTCACGTACATTTCTTACAGTTTCTCACTACGTTGGATGCAAGTTCTTAATATTTCCCAATTTTATTGGAGCGTATAGCGTCCCATTTTGCAAATGTGTTACAGTTGGTTGTATTTCCACTCTATTATAATTCCAAAAGTTCTAATTTTGAAAATCCATTATCTCACGTACACAGTGCAAGATACCCTAAATTCATGATTCAACCAATTTTTGCCGTAATAGTAAAAAGTACGAATTTGGAAAAATCTTTTTACTATCGTGGCTATGCAGCCAGAGGAATGTGTACACCAAATTCCATGATTCTTGCGGCGGCCATTTGGTTGGTACAATTTTTATCCCCTTTTTCTTATTTTACCCCCTTAAGAGTACGACTTTATAAAATCTCTTTATTTTACGTGTCTACGCAATTAAAAGGATGTACACAGCGAATTTCATCATTCTAGCTGTAGTCGTTTAGTTGGTACTATTTTTATCCGTCTGTACAGATTGTATGCGTTGCAAGTAGGAATTTGGAAAACCTTTTATTTTTTGTGTCCACCCAGTCAGAGGAATGTATAGTCCAGATTTCATGACTCTGGCTGTGGTTATTTGGTTGGTACTATTCTTATCCCTTTTTTCCATTTTAACCTCAAAATGTACGAATTTCGAAAAATCCCTTTATTTTACGTGTCTACGCAATCAGAGGAATCAATACACCGAATTTTATTATTCTAGGTGCGAATTTCATTATTCTTGGTTGGTACCATTTTTATCCCTCTATTCTCATTTACCCCTTAAAAGTACGAATTTGGAAAAAATACATTTATATTATGTATCTACTCAATTAGAGGAATGTACACTAGGGCGTACCTCAAAAAAAAAGTTCGCCGTACACCTTCGAATATGAAGTATTATTGAAAGGTAGTTTCAAAAAAAAAATTTTTATTTTTTTATGCCGAACGTAGGGGTCGCGCTTTTACATTTTTCTATATAACTTGTATTTATAAACGGATTTTAAAGTGTGATACATCGATGTTTTTGTCTCGACGAGGCCGATTTTTTTGTCTTTGAAGTCATTGAGCTCAAGCACCCCCTTCTGGTACTTACCCATCATTTCTCAGTTGCTACTACCCTAATGTACCACTCTAATAATCGAAAATTAAAGCTCGCATAAAATCATGAATCATGTTTGAGCTCAATGACTTCAAAGACAAAAAAATCGGACAAAAACATCGATGTATCACACTTTAAAATCCGTTTATAAATGCAGAAGTTATATAGAAAAATGTAAAAGCGCGACCCCTACGTTCGGCATAAAAAAATAAAAAAAAATTTTTTGAAACTACCTTTCAATAATACTTCATATTCGAAGGTGTACGGCGAACTTTTTTTTTTTTACTTGTAACCTGGTACGCTCTAATGTACACACCGAATTTTGTGTTTCTAGCTGTTGTCGTTTGATAGGTACCATTGTTATCTCTTTTTGCCCCTACCTACGAATGGTGCAGGTTTTTGTTATTGGGGGGAATGCGCATACCAATATCAAGTAAGTACAAGCAGACATATTGAAAATATATGCCTAAATACTCTAAAATATTAGATGTTATTATGGGTATTTTTAGTCCTTGTGAGGGAAAGTTTTTCGCTATGAGCCGATTTCGCCGTTTCAATCCCAGCCGATCTACGACTATAACACGTATTTATAGAAAATTTGGACGTCCTAGCTCCATTACTTTAGAGGCTAGCCTGCTTTCAACAGACGGACGGACATGGCTAGATCGTCTTAGAATTTTATGACGATCAAGAATATATATACTTTATAGGGTCTCAGGAAGATATTTCAAGGTGTTACAAACTGAATGACAAATTTAGTATACCCCCATCCTGGAGGTGGAGGGTATAATAAAAATGAACCTTTCTACCTTTCAAAGTCAAAGTAAGCGGTAGTTCATATTTAAAATGCTATATGGCCCACCTTATACTTATTCAGTAAAGTGTGATTCATGTAATATTTTATTATTTTAAATAAAATTTTTAAAATAGAACTGGATGTCGATTCCGTTGGCCAAATAAATTGAGTTACTTTTGTTCTAGTCATCATTTTTGAGTTTTGAAATTGACATTTTTGAGAGATAAATATCGGGTAGTCGGTTATATTTTAAAAATTAGCCAAAAGTAGACTGCTTTTCTAGTACTCAATTTAATAGAAATGTAAATTGTTTATTAATTTTTTATGTTGAAACATTTCATGTGATGTGATCACCCAAATTTTGTTGTAATCTTTTATATGGTGAATAAAGATGTAATTATAGGCTCTAGGCTGCATCGAATATAAAGTATTTTTGACATAAGGTAATTTTAAAAAAATTGTAAATTTTGTGAGATACAATAATAACAGTTTTGTCTAAAATCCAAAAAAGTCAAATTAAAAAAAAAATCAAAAAAATTAAAAAATATATCATTTGGGACAGAAAAGAAATATAATGCATTATTGAAGGTGTGACTTAAGACCATAAGTATGTATGAATTTTTTAAGCCGTTTGAGCCACGTCTGCCTGTCCGACTTGCCGTCAGGCTAGCTGGTGTATACGATAACTTTCGAAATGTGTATGTATGTTATTTCATGAATAATAATTCAGAAAATACTTTTTAGGGCGACTACATTTAGTAAATGTTTTTTTTTAATAAAACCCGTCACTTCTCCAAGCTGAAATTTGCAGGGTTTGTTTAGAATCGATCAGGGAATATGCCTATATTTTTTCTGAATTTTTAGGTGTTTTCATAATGAAAAATACAAAAGAAAAATCTGAAATACACAAAGTTATTGCCAGTAGCAGTCAATAGACAAGAACGGCGGCGAAAAGTACTTGTAATTACCTTTAAAATAAGCCATCATTCTTTGAATTGTGCCCACGCGTTTTCTCACTACACAATTTTCAATGTTCATACATCAGCACGTTTTTCTTGATTTTTCTAATTTTCAAATGGTCCGATCATTTAAAAAAAATTTCGTTTTTTTTTTTCAAAAATACGTGTAAAATATAATATGTCTGCAAAAAATCGTTAAAATCGGAGTCGTGGTCGTATTTTTTTTACGAAAATCGTTCGGTTTGATTGGAATGAACGATATGCAGGTATAGTTACCCAGCAATACTTCTGCCGTGCCAACGCTCATTTGTTTTAGTTTTTATAAACTCCACCTCCAGGATGGGGGTATATTCACTTTGTCATTCCGTTTGTAACACCTTAAAATATTCATCGGAGACCCCATAAAGTATATATATTCTGGGTCGTGGTAAAATTCTAAGACGATATAGCCATGTCCGTCTGTCTGTCTGTTGCAAGCACAATAGCGGCCGAACGAAATGAGCTAGTAGGTTCAAAATTTTCCTAAATGTGTTTTATGGTTGCAGATCGGTTGGGATTGAAAGTAGGCGAAATCGGCCCAGAGGGAAAAATGTTTCCCTCACAAGGACTGAAAATACCCCTAATATTTAGAGTATTTCAGCATGTTTTTTGAACATAATAGCTTGTATTTACTTGATATTTGCAATTCGCATTTCCTTTATAGCATAAAAGGGCACCATAGAGTGATTTTTATTTGTAGGTGGCGAAATAGGACGAAAAGGGATAAAAATAGTACATATCAAACGACAACAGATAGAAACAAGAAATTTGGCGTGTGCATACCTCTAATAGAGTAGGTACATACTATACAAGTATTTTTTCTAAATTCGTATTTTTAAGGGATAAATGGGGATAGAGGGATAAAAATAGTACCAACTTAACGGCTGCACCTGGAATAATGAAATTCGATGTGTACATTCCTCTGTTTGCGCAGACACGTAAAGTAAAAGAACTTTCCAAAATTCGTACTTTTTGGGGTTCAAATGGAAAAAGGGGATAAAAATAGTACCTACCAAATGACAGCAGCTAGAATCATGAAATTCGGAGTATACATTCCTCTGACTGCGTATACACGAAAAATAAAACGTTTTTTCCAAATTCGTACTTTCAAGGGATACAATGGCTACAGGGGATAAAAATAGTACCAACTAAACGAATACAGCTAGAATAATGAAATTCGGTGTGTACATCCCTCTAATAGTGTAGATACGTAAAATAAAGAGATTTTAGATAGTCGTACTCTTGAGGGGGCAAAATTGGAAAAAGGGGATAAAAATGGTACCAACAAAATGGCCGCTGATAGAATCATGGAATTCGGTGTATACATTCCTCTGACTGCATAGCCACGTAAAATATTTTTTTCCAAATTCCTACTTTATTTTGTTGCTTTTACGACAAAAAATGGTAGAATCATGAGGTTGTTTTATACTGCGTACGTGAGAGATAAGGTATTTTTAAAATGTATACTTTTGAATTTGAAATAGATGGAAATACAACCAACCAAAGGACTGCAGCTGAAAAAAAACACTCTCTATCCCCCAATATTTAGGGTATTTATGATTGCTGCCTTATATTTACTTTATGAATTGAAGTATTATTTCCATTACATATATATACATAGTTTAAAAATATTGGTAGCCTTGGTTTATTAATTAAATTTCTGATTTTCATACATTTGAAATTTGTTACGGACATTCCTCTAGTAGCTTGGAAGCACCACAAAGAAACTAAATGTTTTAGCGGGCGAAATGGGACAAAAATGGACAATGACAACAGCTAGAATCATGAAATTCGGTGTATACATCCCTCAAATTGCACAGACACGTAAAATAGAGGGATTTTTCGAAATTCGTACTTTTAAGGGATATAATTGAAAAAGAGGGATGAAAATGGGACCTTCCAAACCGCTGAAGTTAATATCATGAAATTCGGTGTGTATTCGGTGGTCTGACTATGAAGACTCGAAACAAAAAGTTTTTTTTCCAAATTTGTACATTTGGGCGGAGAATGGGACGATATCTTTAAAATTTGTACTTTTCTTATCAAAATAATGCAGTCACTTTGTCTGTGTCTGAAAATGCTTCTTTCTAATGGCGACTGACAATCGCCTAATATTTAGGCATGTTCACTTTCACAATTATAGCATTGTATTTATTTATAGTAATAGATTTTACACAGTGCGAATAACTATACATTATAGTTTGAAATAGTAAGCAAATATAGTAATGTGCATAAACATATCACAATTTTCGTAATATGGTTCTGTACTTCTATGTAAAGTCGACATCCTTTAATCTGCTGGTAATACTGTGGAATGCACTCCGTGGTCGAGGGTATATAAGATTCGGCCAGGCCGAACTTAACGCCTTCTTACTTGTTTCGTTTGTATTTTATTCGTCTGTAATCAATATTTGATTTGAACTGGGATATTGTCTTGGCTCAAGACCATTTTGCATCTATCTTTAATAGAATGCAAATTTATTTACAAATGGCATGGTGACATAATTCAAATTGGTTGTGTCATCCGAATGGCTGCAGAACTCAATTTAATTTAACTTCATAAAATGAATTGTTGATCACCATCCGAAAACTGAGTAAACAGTAAATTTTGTAAATATAAATTTTGAAAAAGATTTGTAGACAAATACAAATATCTCTAAAAATTAAACTAATCGTAAAAGAAAGATGAAATTTGGATATGTATAGTAGAACTGGAGTGTATATAAAGTGATTTTTTTTGAAAATTCTTGCAGTACGCCTTGAAGGATTTAATGTTTTTTGTCTTTTTCATCCCACTTCCTAATACCACTGAAATTATTACACATGCCATCCATATTACAAACCTTATCAAACAACCATAAAGACTTTACCAGTTCGTATAGTGTGCACACATGATTTTACTTACATGATTTTATGTATGTAAGTGTATAATGGGCCTGAGTATTCGTATGCACGTATGTATATATCAGCATGTAATTGTATGGATCTTTGTCTGTATGCGTGCATCGCATATTAAAAGTTTGTTGCGTTTTTGTTTTTCCACTACCAATGATAAGGTTGCCAACTTTTTTACAATGGGCTGACTAACTACACACACACATATATATGATAATGCGTTTTCAAGTTTTTCCCATCCCAATAGATTTTTTTGTTTAGCTTGCCTCCCAACTAGAGCCATGCAGAAAGATAGCACATACACACATTTAAAAGTATCCCAGTGAAAGATTTGTATTTTCTTACAAAAAATAATGTTTAAACTCACCTTTCCAGTGTAAATGCGACTTCCCAGTAATGCCTAAACTTTGACTATTTTTGCTAATTTCCTTTAGCAAAATTATATTGCTGCATTAAAGCCATGTCTTTCTAGAAAATAATAAGAAAATTCTACGAATATGAGTTTAAGTATGGCCACATTCACTATGTTACCAGACCTAGTTAGAGAACTATGGTATGGAATATTCTGCATTCCATTGCTTTGCTGGGCCATCATGGAGTTGTTCATTGTAAAACACCCTCCCTTCCCTCTGTCATTTGCGGCGTGCAGTTCTTTGTATTTATGGCCAGCAGTTTTTGCATGACTCGGTTTTTATTTTACATATAAAAGAGGAAGCCAGCAAGCAAAATGAAAAGACCAAATGAAAACCAAAACCAACAAAATGTTGGCAATTTAAGAGCTCCCCATATTGTAGCCTCTACCGAAAAAAATTTAGTTCACTTTTCAAATTCACTTTTGAGTTTTCGTTTTTTGCTGTTGTTTGTCAACGACAGCCAGGCATGTTGAAGTGGCAACACAACACCTATTACTCGGTGCTACAAAAGCCGCAGGACGCGCCAAAGACCACCCCACCGAAAAGCTAACATTGTCGCGCGCTCACTCACTCTCTCTCTCTCTCACTCCCTTGTTATTTAGTCAGTGGTATGTTGGACTGCAGCTCCCGAGCCACGCTGCCACGTTATGAAATGCACTGACTTGACTACCTTTTTTGTTGCCACTGCAGCAGCACTTGCCATTCATATTCAAAAATGTTAACCCCAGCCCCATTGAGAGTTGTATGCCACTGCAAAAATCGCAAAAGTGTCATAAAAATGTGGTGGGTGTGGAGTGTGAGTAGAAATATTATAGGGGCGGTTTTGGCGAAATTTAACTCGGGCACACACACACGAATTTTATTCACAGCTCTTTTTTCTGTCAAGTTAAAAAAAACGAATTTTTACAATTTTGTTACTTTTATCTGGCGAATGAGAGGGCTCTTGCCACTCTAGCCTGATAATATTTTTGAGAGTTTTTGCAAAAGTTCTCAGATATTAGGTTACCCAATAAGAGTCGTACTAGAGATTTTGGAAATGCAAATTAATTTCATATTTTTCATTTTCATATTTCTCATTTAATAAGGGTCGATTGTGGGCATCACATGGGGAAGTCCGCAACCTATTTGTGCCGAGGTGACGACAATTTTGTCGTCATGCCTTTATTAAACCACAGGGATGTGGTAATATCATTAATGTCTTTACATTGATGCAATGAAATGTTTCATACATTCAATGAAATGTTTCATAACCGCAATGAAATATTTCATTAAAAAATATTTTTAACTAGTTTTTGTGTCATTAATACAACGAAATGGTTTTCATTGATGCAATGAAATCTATTTATTGTATAATTGAGGCAAATATGGATAATATTATGAGAATCTCTGGTTGGATTATAATGTAGAGAATTAAATTTACTATTACAATACTTGTTTAGCCGATTATATAAGGTTTAGTTTAGTTTTTAAGTTTGTTTAGCCGATTATTTAAGTTTACTTTTTCCGTCACAAATAAATTAATGAAACTCCTTCTTAACCCGAATGTAACATTTCATTACCAGAATGAACTGGTTTCATTAATGTGTAATAAATATTATGTCTTTGTGCATTTGTTTGTAACCGATTTTCTTCAATTTTGGTTTAAGACCTTATAATCTAACTAGAAACACCTGTGGCGAAAGTGGGTTAGATCGGTTCAGATTTAGATATAGCCCACATACAAATGTCGCTCCCGATTTGACTTTTTCCGCTTTAGAAACCGATTTTCCGATTTATCCGATTTTCTTTAAATTTGGCACAATATATTTTAATCGTACTAGAAACACCTATGCTGAAAGGGGGTAAGAACGGCTCTGAATTAGATATAGCCCCATACAATTATCGCTCCCGAATCGGGAGTCTATCTATCTTCTGGACAGAGGATGGTTCCTGGATAGTCTAGGTCATGATAGGACAAAGGGTGTTGGTACCTCCCACACAAAAAATATTTTAAAACTATCACAACAGGCATACCGATGGGTGGATTCGCTCGATAATTTTACTGCAGCTAACTTCTGGGCAAGGGATGGTTCCAGGATATACTAGGTAATTATACGAAAAAGAGGCGTGGCACTGCCCACACAAACTATATTTTAAAACTATCATAAAACACGTTCGGATTCTCTTGAAAATTTTATTGTGTCTAACTTCTGAACAGAGGATAGTTTCTGAATGGTGACTGTACCATGGTCACAAAAACTATATTTTAAAACTATAACAAAATACATTGATTCACTTGAATATTTTATTGTAACGAACAGAGGATGACCCTTGACTATAAAAAGGTCATGCTACAAAAAGGGACGCGGCTCCACCCAAACAACAATATTCTAAAATAACACGTGCCGATTTTGTTTCTGCCGCTACGTTCAGGTAAGGGTTTGGTTCTAGAATATAAGAGGTCATGGTATGAACAATTGGCCCGTCTCCTCATACTCGAACCAAGCAAAGTGTTCCAGTAGATGGGTATCAAAATGTTTACGCTTCATATGCATTGGGCCGTGTTTATACCGTACACCCAAACAACGCAGAATGTTATTATTTGAGAATTGTATTAGTTAACGTGAGAGGACCCTCTTCAGTTTCAAATTTAAGACCAGTTGAGAGAGGCGTGTCAGAAACTGGGAGACCACATTAATGTATGCTTCTGTCAGCTGTCATCTTCTCGAGATACGAACTTTGTTTGCGATAATATTAAGAACTTGCTCGCCATCTAACCCAAAAGACCTGTGGGAAAAATTCAAAGAGGATATGAGTGAGGACATTTGGCATCATTATCGCACCGTTACGATTTTATATCATTTGCGATTAAAATTTTCAACGATAAGCTGATAAAAATTAAAGACATATGCCTAGCCATCATGAACGCAACTCTTAATCAACTTGGAATGGTGGTGCCTGCACGTTCTACCATTGGCATTACTGATCGAGATTTGCTAAGAGAACGGCAATTCAATGTTGAAGACTTGCGTTTGTTTGTCGCAACAAAAAACCTTTATTAATTGCAAAGCAACAAGTGGCCTTTGACAAAATTATAACTGCAAATGACAAATGACAGCGGCGGCCTTTTTTTCTCCATGAACCAGGAGGCACAGTTAACACCTTTCTCATCAGTTTGGCATTAGCGCTCATCCGCTCTCGAAATGGGATAGCTTTAGCTATTGCTTCCCCCGGTATTGCTGCTACATTATTGGATGTAGGACGAACGGCACATTCAGCGTTGAAATTGCCATGGAATATGCAATTTGTCCATTCTCCAACCTGTAATATTGGCAAAAGTTCAGCCATGGCGAAAATGCACAAAACATGCAAGCTGATTGTGTGGGATGACTGCACCATGGCACATAAGAAATCCCTAGAAGCGCTTAATCGGACACTTCAAGATTTAAGATCAAATACACAACCATTCGGTGGAACTCTTACAAAGTGGCGCAAAAGTAATCCTCCTATCAGAAAATGCTATAAATTTTGCGATTGGCCCCTAATGTCAGTTCTGTTTTGACATTTGTGTAGTAAACACATGCGAAATACACGTTAATAAACAATGTTACGCTACACTGCTCCAGAACGCGGAATATTGGTGACTATTTATTTGACCAATAATCGGTCGGTGACTTTGGCACAACGTGAATTTCGTCGCAGATTTCCTAGCCGTCCAACGCCTACTGGTGAAACACTGCGACGTTTAGCCGCTCGCCTCGAAGAGACTGGCACAACACGAGATGCTGCCAGGCGTGGCAGACCTCGGAGTAGCCGTTCTGCAGAGAATATTGCTGCTGTAGCCGAGGATGTCATGGAAGGGCCGTCGACATCGACCAGACGACGTGCCACGCAAATGGGTATCAGTCGACGGTCTTTACAGCGAACTGAAAATCCGGTAACCTATCGTACTTTCAACCAACAAACGAACACTTCATTCTATGGCCGAAGGTATAAAAATACACTTATTATTCTATCAATATATTGATAGACCTACCTAAAACATTTATAAATATCTCTTACATTATCTGACAGTTTTAACCTAAATTCATAAACTGTCGTTCGCGATAAAATTGCATTCTTTGAAAATATGAGCAGTGACTTACGATAAAATCTTAACCCCATTTTTTTTATATAAACGTCAACAACTTTGACTATTTTTATTTATGTATCAGCCCATAAAATTTTAAATTCAACAAAAAAAAAATATTTTCAGAAAATGTCGCTTACGATAATTCCGCGCTAAGGGCTCGATATGATCAAGGCATTTATATGGCCAATGTTGACAACCATTATTTTGGTTGATTGACATACACTCAGAAAAATAGCATTCTTAAATCTGAGTAAAATCCATACTCCAATTTAGTTTAACAATTTTACTCCAGATTAGGTAAAATTTCCTTACGAGAAGGAAAATTAAATAGATATGAGTACACTTTCCTTATTTCAAAGCCAGAAAAAATAGTACATATACTCAAAATAGGGTAGTAAATTTACTTAGAAACATTTTATTGGATCTAGAAAAAATTTCTTACAATTAAGTATATTCCTACTTGTGCGGAAGAAAATTTACTAGCGTTTAAGACAGAAAATAATGCAGAATTTTTTGTATGGAAAAATTCCATTTAGGAAGTTTTTACTTAAAAATGTGTTTATCACTTCAAATAACGTAAATAAATGGAATTAAATTTATGCCATGTTCCTCATACATTCAAGTATAAATGAACTTATAAAAAATACTTCAGAGTGTTTAGAAAAATACATGAATAGTAGTCTAAGAAGCAATTATCGTTCGTTAGCCGAGACTTTCTTCATAAGTACTTCAAATATTACTCTAAACAATCACTGCGAACCTAGCCTCCGCAGCAGTCATGGTGAAATATCTCAACTCTTTATGGTATAAGTAAGATGAAACGTTTGAGAATTATACCATGTTCTCATCTATATATATAAAAGAGTTGCGTTACTGACTGACTGACTTATCATTGACCAGCCCCCAGACCAAACGGCAGAAGCCAGGGTCATGAAATTTTCAGGGTAGTTCCCAAATATGACGTAGAAGAGCGGGACAAAAAGGGATAAAAATGGTACCAACTAAAGTATTACAGCTAGAATCGTGAAATTTGGTATGTAAATTCCTCGGATCATATAGAAACGAAGTAGAATTTGATTTTTTTCGAAATTTGTACTTTTAAGGGAAGAGAGGGACAAAAAGGGATAAAAATGGTACCAACTAAAGTATTACAACTAGAATCGTGAAATTTGGTATGCAAATTCTTCTGATCATATAGAAACGAAGTAAAATTGGATTTTTCGAAATATGTACTTTTAAGGGACGAGCGGGAGAAAAAGGGATAAAAATGGTACCAACTAAAGTATTACAGCTAGAATCGTGAAATTTGGTATGTAAATTCCTCTGATCATATAGAAACGAAGTAGAATTTGATTTTTTCGAAATTTGTACTTTTAAGGGAAGAGAGGGACAAAAAGGGATACAAATGGTACCAACTAAAGTAAATTCCTCTGACGATACAGAAACGATGTAAAATTCGATTTTTCGAAATTTGTACTTTTAAGGGAAGAGAGGGACAAAAAGGGATAAAAATGGTACCAGCTAGAATCGTGAAATTTGGTATGTAAATTCCTCTCACCATATAGAAACAAAGTAAAATTAGATTTTTTCGAAATTTGTATTTTTAGGGGGCGAGCGGAACAAAAAGCGATAAAAATGGTACCAACTAATGTATTACAACTAGAATCGTGAAATTTGGTATGTAAATTCCTCTGACCATATAGAAATGTGGTATGTAAATTCCACAAGTAAAAATAGATTTTTTAAAATTTGTATTTTTAGGGGGCGAGAGGGAAAAAAATGGTACCAACTAAAGTATTACAGCTAGAATTGTGAAATTTGGTATGTAAATTCCTCTGACCATGTAGAATTGTTCGAAATTTGTACTTTTTAGGGGGTAGGCGGGACAAAAAGGGTTCCAATTTAAGAATTGCAGCTATAGTCGGGAAATTTGGAGTGTAAACTGTGTGTAAAGCGCAATCTAAATGGATTTTTTGAAATTTTCTTATAGGGGGTGGGCAACAAGGGATAAAAGTAGTACCAACTAAAGTATTGGAGCTATAGTCGTGAAATGTGGTGTGTAAGTTCCACTATCCAAGAACAATGACGGATAAAATTGACAAATAGCTGGCTTTTTCGCGTGCGAAGCAGCGGGTACTGCTAGTTTTTCATATAAGTGTTGCATACTCTGAAGCGAAAAAATTTATTTCAATTATCAAGTATAGTCGTAGTCAGGCTGAGTACAAATTTACTTGAATTAAGGAAAAAAATTCTGAAAAATTTCCTCAGATTGAGTATAAATTTACTTGGCATGACTACAAATTTACTTAGTTTGAGTAACAATTTTCTTAGATTGATGAAAAAATCGGAGTATTTTCCTCAGTTTGAGTATAAATTTACTTGATTTGAGTAAAATTTCTTAAAAATTTTCCTCAGATTAAGTAAAGATTTACTTGATTTGAAGAAAAATTTTCCTCAGTTTGAGTAAATTTTACTTGCTTTGAGGAAAAGTTGAACTGGGATCAAGTTCAAAGCATGTCTTATTTTCAAGGAAAAGTTTGTACTTGATGTAAGAAATTTTCGCCTTAGCGCTATACGAAGTTCAATTTTCCTCAGTTTTAGTACATATTTACTTAATCCGTGGCATACTTTTTTCTGAGTGTATGCAATCATTATTTTTTTATTTTCGGAATTTTTATTTTTTGTAAATATGTATTAAAACAATAAATGATGTATTTATTTTATTATATGCAATGGAACTAATGATGTTTTTATCTAGGGAAGTAGTTCTTCTTCTGTCTAAACCCCAGACATTGAAGTAATTCCCTATCAGACTATCGCACGGTCGATTTCAAATAATCAATTGTTTTAGTCTCACGCCTCGTTAAAAGTAAAAGTAATCCGGATAAAGACACCTAAGACAAAGATATCGGTTGTCTCAAAACTTTTCAAATCTACGCCCGATTTTTGATGGGATGTTTTATAAAATTCCCAATTGTTACTACATTTCTGGTCCGATTTGTATTTAAAGGGGTTTGCTGGAATGACAGTGATCTATATGTAGAGTGTGAGTATACAACAAAATGTGGCTCCTTCTTACGACCATTTAGAAATTAATTTATTAATTTTAGCTTTCGAGTAAATAATCTTCGATCCATATAAAGAATAGAAGGTTGAAATTGAATTGCAATCCATATATATAAAAGAGTTGCGTTACTGACTGACTGACTGACTGACTGACTGACTTATCATTGACCAGCCCCCAGACCAAACGGCTGAAGCCAGGGTCATGAAATTTTCAGGGTAGTTCCCAAATATGACGTAGACGTCGACTAAGAATGGGTTTTACGAAATTCGTACTTTTAGGGGATAAAATGGCCCAAAAAGAGATAAACATCGCACCTTCGTCCTGACTAAACGGCAGTAGCTACAAACATGAAATTCGGTGAGTTCCTTGCAATGACCATGCAGACTTGCTACAAATAGGGATTTTTCGAAATTTGTACTTTTAATGGCGGAGCGGGACAAAAAGGGATAAAAATGGTACCAACTAAAGTATTACAGCTAGAATCGTGAAATTTGGTATGTAAATTCCTCTGATCATATAGAAACGAAGTAGAATTTGATTTTTTCGAAATGTGTACTTTTAAGAGAAGAGCGGGACAAAAAGGGATAAAAATGGTACCAACTAAAGTATTACAGCTAGAATCGTGAAATTTGGTATGTAACTTCCTCTGACCATATAGAAACGAAGTAAAATTCGATTTTTCGAAATTTGTACTTTTAAGGGGCGAGCGGGACAAAAAGGGATAAAAATGGTACCAACTAAAGTATTACAGCTAGAATCGTGAAATTTGGTATGTAAATTCCTCTGACGATACAGAAACGAAGTAAAATTGGATTTTTCGAAATTTGTACTTTTAAGGGGCGAGCGGGACAAAAAGGGATAAAAATGGTACCAACTAAAGTATTACAGCTAGAATCGTGAAATTTGGTATGTAAATTCCTCTGACGATACAGAAACGAAGTAAAATTGGATTTTCCGAAATTTGTACTTTTAAGGGGAGAGCGGGACAAAAAGGGATAAAAATGGTACCAACTAAAGTATTACAGCTAGAAACGTGAAATTTGGTATGTAAATTCCTCTCTCCATATAGAAACGAAGTAAAAATAGATTTTTTCGAAATTTTTATTTTTAGGGGGCGATAGGGATAAAAATGGTACCAACTAAAGTATTACAGCTAGAATCGTGAAATTTGGTATGTAAATTCCTCTGACCATGTAGAAGCGCAGTATAATTTAATTGTTCGAAATTTGTACTTTTTGGGGTGTAGGCGGGACAAAAATTTAAGAATTGCAGCTATAGTCGAGAAATTTGGAGTGTAAACTGTGTGTAAAGCGCAATCTAAATGGATTTTTTTGAAATTTTCTTATAGGGGATGAACAACAAGGGATAAAAGTAGTACCAACTAAAGTATTGGAGCTATAGTCGTGAACGTCCAGTGACAACGAGAAGCGCAAATCTAAACGAATTTTTCAAATTTTGTACTTATAAACAATGAGCGGGATAAAAATAGTACTAAATAAAATATTTCAGCTACAGTCGTGAAATTTTGTGTTTAAATTTCTCTGACCACGTAGACTTGCAACATAAATGGATTTCTCGAAATTTGTACTTTTAAGTTGCGAGCGGGACAAAAAGGGATAAAAATGGTACCAACTTTAGTATTACAGCTAGAATCGTGAAATTTAGTGTGTAAATTTCTCTGACCATATAGAAGCGCAGTAGTTTGATTTTTCGAAATTTGTACTTGGAAGGGGGGATACGGGACAACAAGGAATAAATGTGTTAGCAAATAAAGTACATATTTTTAGGGGAAGCAAACACAGATTTTACCTATAGTGAGTTTTCAAAATGTGTACTTTTTGGGAAAGAAGTGCTAAAAGTTATAAACTGGCTGGCTGAATCTAGAAACATGAGATCGAGCATATAAATGGTTTAATATTTTGTTCAAAACTTGGTAGAAAATTATACATACGAAGTAGTTCAGCTAAAATAGTGAATATCGACAAGCACATTCCTTTGACTGTGTGTGAGTTTTAGCTAATAGGAGGTTTCCAAATTACTATTTTAGATTTATCTATATCCACCAAAGAAAATTAAATAAATACTATCCAAAAACAAAGACGGATAAAATTAACAAATAACTGGCTTTTTCGCGTGCGAAGCAGCGGGTACTGCTAGTTGAGAGTCTAAAGCAAAAGAAAGGCCAATCTATTTCTCATACCCCTCATACCAACAGCGACCCATTTTCCATTGAGTCATGATTTGTGTTCTTTCTCTTTTCATTTTTTGTCCCCACAAAAATATCAGATAGACACCGAGTGCAGGGGAGTACGGCATGGAAACGCTTTGAACTGATTTCGGTTTTTGCGTGTGTCCTAATTTTATTTGGTTTCTTTTTACCTCAACTATTTGAAATTGCTTTACAGCAGCGTTGTTCATCATTTGCAGCAGCAGCTTGTTTTGCCACAAACCTAAAACCTGGTTAGAAGCAAAAACAAATTTAATGATGGCATAACGTAATTAAAGAATACTTTCACATAAACACAAAAAAAAACAACAAGAAAACTTTAAAATTAGTTTCTTTTGTAGAAGGTGAGGAGAAATGCAAAACGTAATCTAAGGAAAGATGTCTTCTTGTTTGATGTGCAGTGGAAAGCAAACTCGGAACACATCGGAAGGGAATTAATGATAAATTGCACATTTTCATTTTCATCACTTTTTCCATTCCATTCATTTCATTTGTGCAAGGTTCTACCACCAGCATCGTTTGAAAGGCAAACATTTAACTTAATTTTCATGGCGATCAAAATGTGGGGGGGTCAAAGAGTTGGCATTTTTCGTTCTAAAAGTCACTTGATTCGACAATTCATCGTTATCCTGAGTTTAAAACATGGAAATCATTCAGAAACTGCTCAAAAGAGACGGAAGTTGGTTAAAGTTTCCGCAGAAAAAAATTAAATGACAAAGTGGCCACAGAGGTAGAGCGGAAAGGAAATAAAATACGAAGCTAGAGCGGCGCATAATTCTTCTCTGTCTGGACAGAGTTTTTGTCGAATTTCATTTCTAACATTTAATAGCCTAAGTTTCCGCGATGCCCTTCAGAAAATTGAACAAATTTCAAATTGAATGTTTTATCCCTCCATCTCCATTTAGGATGAAGTATATTTTGTCATTCCGTTTGCAACATCCATCGAACCCCATAAAGTATATCGACTCCTCCGAAAAAAAATTCCAAATCGACTTTGCATTTGGAAGCGTCGATATAGCGTCACCCTAATTCCAAAAATGGCATTTTCAAGATTGAGTTTCTTGCTTATTCCAGAATACGTAAAAACACAATTGCGCTCTTTTAGAATTAGAGTGTCCTTATATATATTTTAAGACGATGTAACTTTGCCCGCCTGTCTGTTGAAAGCACACACGAAATGACCGTATATGTATGTGTTTAATGACTGTAGATTAGATGAAATTTAAAATTGGAGAAATCGGCAAAGAGGGAAAAATTGTATACTATTATTTAGAGTATTTCCGTGAGCATAAACTAACTTCATGATTCAAACAATTTTTGCAGTAAAAGTAAAAAGTGCGAATTTGCAAAAAACTTTTTAATGTGCGTGTCTATGCAGTCAGAGGAATGTATACACCAAATTCCATGATTCTAGTTGCGACCATTTGGTTGGTACCATTTTTATCCCCCTTTTTTCCTATTTTACACCCTTAAAAGTACGATTTTCTAAAATTTCTTTATATCGCCTGTCAACGCAATTAACATCCTTCTAATTTCAAATTAACATCCACACAGAATTTCATCATTCTAGTTTAGTTGGTACTATGCTTATCCCTCTGTACCCATTGTATCCCTTGACAGTAAAAATTTGGAAAAAAAAACTTTTATTTTTCGTGTCTACGCAGTCAGAGGAATGTATACACCGAAATTCACGACTCTAGCTGCGGTCATTTGGTTGGTACTATTTTTGTCCCCTTTTTCCATTTTAACCCCAAAAAGTACGAATTTCGAAAAATCCGTTTCTTACGTGTCTACGCAATCAGAGTCTACTTTCATTATTTTAGTTGCAGCCATTTGGTTGGTACCATTATTATCCCACTATTCCCATTTTACCCCTTAAAATTACGAATTCGGAAAAAATACATTTATACTATGCATCTACTCAATTAGAGGAATATGCACACAGAATTTCGTGTTTCTAGCTGTTGTCGTTAGATATGTACCATTTTTATCCCTTTTTGTCCCATTTCAACCACTACGAATAAAAATCACTTTATGTTGCACGGTTTTGTTATAGGGGGGATGCGCATACCCGATATCAAGTAAGTACAAGCAGACATATTGAAAAACAAGTAAGGAAAGGCTAAAGTCGGGCGGGGCCGACTATATGATACACTCCACTTTCTATCCGAATACAATTCATTTCAGTAAAAAGTGAAAACGGAAAGAATTTTTTTATGTTTCCTATTCATAGCCTAATATGACCTGGTCCAATTTGTCAAATCGAAAAGAATATTTGTATCGGGGCTATATCTAAACATGGCTTAAAGTGACTAACTTTCAAAATAAGTTCTTCCAGTTCAAATATAACGTGTTATGCTCACTTCAAAGAAATTCGGTGAAAATTCGTGGTTTCGTGGGCTGAAAAGTCTATCTTGGAGCGAAATTTGTATTGGATCTATATGTAGATCTGAACCGATCTGACCCATTTTCACCATGGGTGTTTTTTATCTATATCCACCAAAAGAAAATTAAATAAATACTATCCAAAAACAAAGACGGATAAAATTAACAAATAACTGTATCTGTATACTTTTCGCATCTATGCAGCCAGAGGTAAGCACAGAGGGATTTGTTCATACAAAGTTTGAATGTTGAAATTTTGCTCTGAGCTTTTGGTTAGCTCAATTAAGAAAAATATAAAGTTTCATCTAAATTGGCCACGCCCAGTACCCATAGAACCCAAAATTTATTTTTGGCCCAAACTTTTTGAAATTTGGCACAGAGCTTTTTATTACCTCAATTAAGAATAAAATAAAGTTTCATCAAAATTGGACACGCCACCACCACCCAACGCCCATAGAACCCAAATTTATTTTTGGCCCAAACTTTTTGAAATTTAGCACAACCCATATTATATTTTTCCCCCAAAACTTTTTGATTCTTTAGCAAAACTAATTATTTTATAAATAAAATTCAGTACATGCTTTTAAATATAGACTTGTATTCATCATCTATCGTTTCTGTACCTATATCATCAAGTTCCAGAGCCTGTTTAGGGGGTTGACATCTAATGCTACTTATAAAAGAATCTGTATTTGTTGCAACTCTATCACACTTTCTGGAGAACCTTAATCTATAATTTCTATAATCTTTTATCTTTTTTCTATATCTTTTTGTAATTTTTTTAATTTAATAACTCCTAATATTTCATAGTATTTATGATTTTTTTTTGATATTGGGTGTGCGCATACCCCTTATAAAAAAATGTGCACCACAAAGCAATTTTTATTCGTAGGGGGTGAAATGGGGCAAACAGGGATAAAAATGGTACCTTTGAAACAGCAACAGCCAGAAACACGAAATTTGATGTGTACATTCCTCTAATTGAGTAGATACATAATATAAAAGTATTTTTCCAAATTCGTACTTTTAAGGGATAAAATGTAAATAGAGAGATAAAAATGGTACAAACCAAACGGTTGCACCTAGAACAATGAAATTCGGTGTATACATTCCTCTGATTGCCTACAAACATAAAATAAAATGATTTTACGAAATTCGTACTTTTTAGGGTTGAAATGAAAAAAAGGGATAAAAATAGTACCAACCAAATGACCGCAGCTAGAGTCATGAAATTCGGAATATAGTCTGTCTGTTTGTTTGTTCCGCAATCACGCGTAAGTGGCTGAACCGATGTTGTTGAAATTTGCAGTACAGATAGATGAAGGTCTGGAAGAAACTATAGGCTATAGCATTTTTATACACTCCACGAGAGTATTATGTCTTTGTGCATTTGTTTGTAACACCCAAAAGGAAGAGAGATAGACCCATTGTTAATTATACCGATCGACTTAGAATCACTTTTTGAATCGATTTAGCGATGTCCGTCTGTCTGTCTGTCTGTCTGTCTGTCTGTCTGTCTGTCTTTTTTTTTTTTTTTTTGATGCGCTGGAGGTGTGGAATCTTCTAAAAGATGTATTCCACCCGTGTGGAAAAACATGCACGATTTCTACGTACTAAACCACACCCCCGAGGTTCTCCTCCACTCCCCGCGGTACTGCCGCTTGGTATTACTTCGCGGGGGGGTAGCATTATTAGTTGTGCGTCTCCGTTCTAGCCATCCCGTTCGGATTATTCGCCTTTCTCGATGCTTCTTCCACTTGCAACCTATGGCTCACACATTTTATAAAAGTATTTATTTCATTCCATTTACTCTCTGTACTCAGCATAGTTTCTACGACATTTTCAACTGTGAGATGAACTCCCACATATACTTCCACTCTGCTTCTAAGGTCGTCGAATCGAGGACATATAAAAATTACATGTTCTGCGTCTTCATACACATTATCGCAAGCTGGACAGCTGGGGGAGCTATCGAGCCCGAACCTGTGTAGGTAACTCCTGAATCCTCCATGTGCAGTTAAGAACTGTGTGAGATAATAGTTCACTTCTCCATGCCGTCGGTTAATCCACCTATCTATGTTCGGAATCAGTCTATAGGTCCATCGGCCCTTTAGTGAGTTTTCCCAGCTACTTTGCCATTTTTGCATGGACTTGGTTCTTTCTACTTGGCGTAACTCTGCTCTGTCGAGATCTGGGTTTTCGTTTTGTCGTTCATATATGTCGGATAGTTCCTTTGCTGATATATCTATTGGCATGATGCCTGCCACAACGCAAGCTGCCTCACTGGATATGGTGCGGTAGCCACTACATATCCTTAGACAACTCCTGCGAAAGACTGAGGTTACGTTCTTGCTTGCTTTGTTCTTCCAAGTTTTCGCCCATACTGGTGCTCCATACAGTATTATTGAGGTGGTTACTCGAGAAATTAGTATCCTTCGACTCTGACGAGGTCCTCCTACATTAGGCATCATCCTAGCTAGTGAGTTAGCAACGGCAGTTGCCTTTTTATGCGAATACTCCATATGTTTTTTAAAATTTAATCGGTCATCTAGCATTACTCCCAGGTACTTTAAAGAGTCCGTGGAGGTGATGTCTAGATTTCCCACTCGTATGTTGAGGACTTCCTTACTTCTTTTTCCGCTAACAAGAACTGCTTCCGTTTTGTGTTCTGCAAGCTCCAGGTTCATAGAATTTAGCCACGTTTTGATGGTTTTGATGGTCTCGTTTGCATATAGCTCGACCTCTTCTTTCTTACGCGCCTGTACGAGGATTGCTACATCGTCAGCATATCCAACAATCGTGGCTTCTTCTGGTATCTTTAGGTTAAATATCCCGTTGTACATTACATTCCACAGAAGAGGACCTAAAACTGAGCCTTGGGGGACGCCAGCGGTGACTCTATATGATTTCATTCCCTTGTCCGATTCATACCACAGTGTTCTGTTAGAGAAATAATCCTTTACCATTTTAATAAGGTTTTCAGGGACATTAATTTTCCTCAGCGACGTTATGATGTGGGTCCATCCTGCTGAATTAAAAGCATTTTTGATGTCGAGCGTGATTATTGCGCAATATTTTCTCGCCGCACCTTTGCCCTGTATAGCCTTTTTTGCCGCATTTACTACGTAACTAATAGCATCGATGGTAGATTTTGCCTTCCTGAAGCCATATTGTCTCTCAGAGAGACCATCCACAACCTCGACGGCGTCCTGTAGCCGGTCATGTACAATCCGCTCTAGACACTTGCCTATTGTGTCCAGTAAACATATCGGTCTGTAGGACTGAGGCTCACCAAGGGTTTTTCCTGGCTTCGGAATCAGGATTAGCTTTTGTTTTTTCCAGATATCTGGGAATACACCATCTTTCAGGCTGTTATTGAACATCTTCACGAAAATTCGCGGTCTTGACTTTAACGCCAACTTTAAAGCGCTGTTGGGAATGCAGTCTAGTCCCGGTGCCTTTGTGTCACCAATCTTTGAGCATAAACCTAATACTTCGTCCTCTGTCACTTCTACGGAGTCCCCTACTGGTTGATCAGGACTATCGTCCGCGGCTGGTTCTCCTTGTGGGAATAAAGCACATACTATTTTGTTCAACAGTATTGGACACGTTATTTGGGCCGACTTCCTTCCCTTTAATTTTGACATAACTATGCGATATGCATTGCCCCATGGATTCGAGTCAGCTTCGTCGCAAAGTTTTTTAAATGATTCGGCTTTACTTTGGTTAATTGCCATTTGTAGAGTTCTTCTAGATTCGTGGTATCTTTGTTTCCTCGATTGAAAGTCTGGTCTATTCCTACCCCTCTGGTAAAGACGTCTGGCCTTAAGACAAGTTTTTCTCAATGACGCTATAGATTCGTTCCACCAGTAGTTTTCGTTGTGTCTTTGGTACTGTCTTCTTCTTGGCATGGATGCATCGCATGCGGTTTTTAGGGCCTTCGAAATATCCTCCGCCATGTTTACTACAGTATCCTCGCTTACATATTCGTTGTAGAACACCTCATCGAATGTTGCCGTATCCAGTTTGTCCTTCGCCCAACCTTGGAATATGGCCTTATTGGGTTGTTTACTCGGCAGTCGATCTCTGAATAAGTTGAAGATAATGGCCTGATGGTCACTATGGGTGTACTGTTCACTTACGTGCCATTGCATGTTGTTAGCAAGCGTTGTGCTTACAAAAGTAAGGTCCACTATGGACCCGAATCCAGCCCTTCTGAAGGTTTGCGCATTTCCGTGATTCGCGAGAACTACGTCGAGTTGCGAAAAGGCCTCCAGGAGCACTCTCCCTCTCTGGTTTGTCCTCTCGGAGCCCCAATCAACTGCCCAGGCGTTAAAATCTCCTCCAATCACCACTGGATTATTCTGTACTACGTCCCTTACCAGGTTACTTATTAACCTTTCGAACTCCGCTATTTCCATATTCGGAGACATGTAGCAGCTATAGATATATATACCACCAATTTTAACTCTAGCATATCCCTCAGTAGGGACTTTCATCCCCTCTTCTATTGCCTTGTTACCGCAGGCCCATACAGCAGCTTTACCTGTCGAGTCTGTTTCCCATACATTTTTGTCTCGATTCCTGTATTGTTCGCTTAGGATTGCGACGTCTATTTTTTGTTCGCAGATGGATTGCGTTAGGAGGTCCTGGGCTGCGGCACAGTGGTTAAGGTTTAATTGGATGAATCTCATTTGGTTCTGTTGCTCAGCGCCTTTTTGAATACCGGGCATTTGTAACTTCCTGCTACATGCTCCAGATTATCTCCGCCAAGCGAACTGCATAGCATGCAATTTGGCAAGGATTCACAGTCTCTGGCAATATGGCCTTCGACTCCACATTTTCTACATTGCCTAGACCTGTCAGTAGCTGCTTTACATGACCGTGCCATGTGACCAAATTCTTGGCATCGGAAGCACTTCATGAGAGTAACTGCTTCCCTCAGGCGGCAAATAGACCAACCAATTTTAATTCTTTGCTTTTTTAGAGCCTTCCAAGCTGTTTCGGGTGGTAGACTTATTTTTGCAATCTGGGTGCCTCCGTATGATTTTCGCATGGACAGGATGATTGTTTCGTCAAGGCCAGTTACTTCCAGTTCTTTCTCCAGAGCTCTGCAAATCTCATCTTTCGTGGTGATATCGTCCATTCCCTTACATTCTATGACGACCTGATTTGTGCGTGTCTTTACTTCTACGCTACCATCGAAGGATTTTTCAATCCTTTCGTTGAACTTCCCCACAACGTTCCCATTTGTGTTTCTCAGTTCCAAGAGTAGGTCTCCTTTCTGATTTCTTCTAATCCTATTGACTTCATCTCCCAGTTCTTTCAGTGCGGGGTCTGATCTAAGTTTACGAAGGATGTCCGCATAGCTCGTTTCTCCTTTAGCAGATATCACCATAGTGCTCGGTTTGGGTTTTCGAAATCGAGTCTTTTTATTTTCTATTTTCGTCCATTTGTTCTCCGTTGCTTGACTTGGCTTTTCTTCGATTATATTGGCCTTGTTTTCTTGTCTGCCCGTTGACTTATTTTTCTTTGGGGAACGGTTTTTGGGCCTTTTCGGGGTCTCCGTATCTATTGTTTCATCAGTCGGGTCCCTGTCCCTTTTGGGCTCCCTTTTACTGGGCCAAATTTTTGGGGATGTCTGCGTTGCACGCTCGCAATTTCCAAGTGACTCATTATTTTCTTTGGAGTCATCTTTACTCCTTTCATCAACTAGTTTGTTGTATGTGGCTCTTATTTCTCTCACTTGATCTTTAATAGCATGATGGACGTTGTTTCGATTTTTAACGTAGTCCATAAGCCCGACGATCATTTCGCCTAGCACAGCAAAGGTATCACCCTTACTTTGGGGTGTTTCTACTCCTTTCACCTTATCAGACTTAGACTGAGTTTTCCCTTCATTTAATATATTGGGTCCAGATGGGGGTGTCCTTTTTATCACAGAACTTCTGCTAAAGGGACTTTGCTCATTTAGATTGATTATACTTGTAGCATTATCTGCTATCCCGGCCAAGTTTACCGGGGAAGCATTGCAGGCGCTGGATAACGACGACTGGTAGCCTGCTCGCGCACTACCCAAAGCCGCCGGTACTGGGGGCATTACTCCCTGCACCGTAACTGTAATTCCTCTATCTAACTTTTCCATGTTGTTTTATTTTCTGGGATCCTACCCATAGCGTTTTAGACCTAACCGCCAGGTGATGTGTTCCTCAGCCGCCCCTAACATGGGGAACAGACGCTGACCAGGGAGCCGCCCACTCTGGGTCAGACGCTCCTGGCTTTGTAGAGACTAGGGGGACCACGGAGACATCACTCTCCGAATTGCACCTCTCTTGAGGGCTCCCCTTGTGGGGGATACCTATTAAATGGCGGCATCTTCGCCATGTCGCAGAGTCTTCATCGGGCATTTGCACCTTTTTATGGTACGCCCTCTGGCTCTGCCGCTCTTGGTCGGGGACTGCTTATCTATCGCAGCTAACCTACATATCTGCAGGCCGTCCAGCTATCCGCCACCCTATGTCTGTCTGTCTGTCTGTCTGTCTGTCTGTCTGTCTGTCTGTCTGTCTGTCTGTCTGTCTGTCTGTCTGTCTGTCTGTCTGTCTGTCTGTCTGTCTGTCTGTCTGTCTGTCTGTCTGTCTGTCTGTCTGTCTGTCTGTCTGTCTGTCTGTCTGTCTGTCTGTCTGTCTGTCTGTCTGTCTGTCTGTCTGTCTGTCTGTCTGTCTGTCTGTCTGTCTGTCTGTCTGTCTGTCTGTCTGTCTGTCTGTCTGTCTGTCTGTCTGTCTGTC
Organism: Polietes domitor; assembly: GCA_947397865.1. Taxonomy (NCBI): domain Eukaryota; kingdom Metazoa; phylum Arthropoda; class Insecta; order Diptera; family Muscidae; genus Polietes; species Polietes domitor. Next base: position 134,361,544 of record OX377618.1, read on the forward strand.
TGTCTGTCTGTCTGTCTGTCTGTCTGTCTGTCTGTCTGTCTGTCTGTCTGTCTGTCTGTCTGTCTGTCTGTCTGTCTGTCTGTCTGTCTGTCTGTCTGTCTGTCTGTCTGTCTGTCTGTCTGTCTGTCTGTCTGTCTGTCTGTCTGTCTGTCTGTCTGTCTGTCTGTCTGTCTGTCTGTCTGTCTGTCTGTCTGTCTGTCTGTCTGTCTGTCTGTCTGTCTGTCTGTCTGTCTGTCTGTCTGTCTGTCTGTCTGTCTGTCTGTCTGTCTGTCTGTCTGTCTGTCTGTCTGTCTGTCTGTCTGTCTGTCTGTCTGTCTGTCTGTCTGTCTGTCTGTCTGTCTGTCTGTCTGTCTGTCTGTCTGTCTGTCTGTCTGTCTGTCTGTCTGTCTGTCTGTCTGTCTGTCTGTCTGTCTGTCTGTCTGTCTGTCTGTCTGTCTGTCTGTCTGTCTGTCTGTCTGTCTGTCTGTCTGTCTGTCTGTCTGTCTGTCTGTCTGTCTGTCTGTCTGTCTGTCTGTCTGTCTGTCTGTCTGTCTGTCTGTCTGTCTGTCTGTCTGTCTGTCTGTCTGTCTGTCTGTCTGTCTGTCTGTCTGTCTGTCTGTCTGTCTGTCTGTCTGTCTGTCTGTCTGTCTGTCTGTCTGTCTGTCTGTCTGTCTGTCTGTCTGTCTGTCTGTCTGTCTGTCTGTCTGTCTGTCTGTCTGTCTGTCTGTCTGTCTGTCTGTCTGTCTGTCTGTCTGTCTGTCTGTCTGTCTGTCTGTCTGTCTGTCTGTCTGTCTGTCTGTCTGTCTGTCTGTCTGTCTGTCTGTCTGTCTGTCTGTCTGTCTGTCTGCCTGTCTGTCTGCCTGTCTGTCTGCCTGTCTGTCTGCCTGTCTGTCTGTCTGTCTGTCTGTCTGTCTGTCTGTCTGTCTGTCTGTCTGCCTGTCTGTCTGTCTGTCTGTCTGTCTGTCTGTCTGTCTGTCTGTCTGTCTGTCTGTCTGTCTGTCTGTCTGTCTGTCTGTCTGTCTGTCTGTCTGTCTGTCTGTCTGTCTGTCTGCCTGTCTGTCTGCCTGTCTGCCTGTCTGTCTGTCTGTCTGTCTGTCTGCCTGTCTGTCTGTCTGTCTGTCTGTCTGTCTGTCTGTCTGTCTGTCTGTCTGTCTGTCTGTCTGTCTGTCTGTCTGTCTGTCTGTCTGTCTGTCTGCCTGTCTGTCTGTCTGTCTGTCTGTCTGTCTGTCTGTCTGTCTGTCTGTCTGTCTGTCTGTCTGTCTGTCTGTCTGTCTGTCTGTCTGTCTGTCTGTCTGTCTGTCTGTCTGTCTGTCTGTCTGTCTGTCTGTCTGTCTGTCTGTCTGTCTGTCTGTCTGTCTGTCTGTCTGTCTGTCTGTCTGTCTGTCTGTCTGTCTGTCTGTCTGTCTGTCTGTCTGTCTGTCTGTCTGTCTGTCTGTCTGTCTGTCTGTCTGTCTGTCTGTCTGTCTGTCTGTCTGTCTGTCTGTCTGTCTGTCTGTCTGTCTGTCTGTCTGTCTGTCTGTCTGTCTGTCTGTCTGTCTGTCTGTCTGTCTGTCTGTCTGTCTGTCTGTCTGTCTGTCTGTCTGTCTGTCTGTCTGTCTGTCTGTCTGTCTGTCTGTCTGCCTGTCTGTCTGTCTGTCTGTCTGTCTGTCTGTCTGTCTGTCTGTCTGTCTGTCTGTCTGTCTGTCTGTCTGTCTGTCTGTCTGTCTGTCTGTCTGTCTGTCTGTCTGTCTGTCTGTCTGTCTGTCTGTCTGTCTGTCTGTCTGTCTGCCTGTCTGTCTGCCTGTCTGTCTGTCTGTCTGTCTGTCTGTCTGTCTGTCTGTCTGTCTGCCTGTCTGTCTGCCTGTCTGTCTGTCTGTCTGTCTGTCTGTCTGTCTGTCTGTCTGTCTGTCCGTCTGTCTGTCTGTCTGTCTGTCTGTCTGTCTGCCTGTCTGTCAGTCTGTCTGTCAGTCTGTCTGTCTGTCTGTCTGTCTGTCTGTCTGTCTGTCTGTCTGTCTGTCTGTCTGTCTGTCTGTCTGTCTGTCTGTCTGTCTGTCTGTCTGTCTGTCTGTCTGTCTGTCTGTCTGTCTGTCTGTCTGTCTGTCTGTCTGCCTGTCTGTCTGTCCGTCCATCTATTCTTGTAATCATGATACAGGTCGCAATTGTACACAGAACCAAATGAAACTTTGCACAACGAAGTTTTTCGTGATAAGAACGCACGCTATTTAATTTGAAGAAAATCGGTTCAGATTTATATATAGCCCCCATACGAATTTCACTCCCGATTTGACTCTTTTCACTCTAGATACCACATATTTTAACAGATTTTCTTCAAAATTGGCAAAACATCTTATAGTTCAACTAGAAACATCTGTGGTAAAAATGGGTCAGATCGGTTCAGATTAATATATAGCTCTCATACAAATTTCGCTCCCAATTTGATTTTTTCCGCTCTAGAAACCACAAATTGTATCAGATTGTCTTCAGATTTGGCAAAACATCTTATTTTTCAACTAGCAATACCTGTGGTAAAAATGTGTTAGATCGGTTCAGATTTATATACAACTCCCATACAAATTTCGTTCCCGATTTGATTTTTTCCGCTCTAGAAACCACATATTGTATCAGATTGTCTTCAAATTTGGCAAACTATCTTATAGTTCAACTAGAAACACCTGTGGTAAAAATGTGCCAGATCGGTTCAGATTTATATATAGCTCCCATACAAATTTCGCTCCCGATTTTACTTTTTCCGCTCTAGAATTCACAAATTGTATCAGATTGTCTTCAGATTTTGCAAAACATCTTATTTTTCAACTAGCAATACCTGTGGTACAAATGTGTTAGATCAGTTCAGATTTATATATAGCTCCCATACAAATTTCGCTCCCAATTTGACTTTTTCCGCTCTAGATACCACATATTTTAAGAGATTTTCTTCAAAATTGGCAAAACATCTTATAGTTCAACTAGAAACACCTGTGGTAAAAATTGTCCAGATCGGTTCAGATTTATATATAGCTGCCACACAAATTGCTCTCCCGATTTCACTTTTTCCACTCTATAAACCACATATTTTAACAGATCTCTTTCAAATCTTTCAAAATATCTTATATTTCAACTAGAAATACCCATGGTGAAAATGGGTCAGATCGGTTCAGATTTACATATAGATCCAATACAAATTTCGCTCCCGGATAGACTTTTTCCGCCCCAGAAACCACGAATTTTCTCTGAATTTCTTTGAAGTTACCACAACCCGTTATATTATAACTGGAAGAACTTATTTTGAAAGTTAGCTACTTTATTCCATGTTTGGATATAGCCCCGATACAAATGTTCTTTTCGATTTGACAAATTGGACCAGGTCATATTAGCCTATGATACGGAAACATACAAAAATTCTTCCCGTTTTCACTTTTTACCGAGTTGAATTGTATTCGGATAGAAAGTGGAGTGTATCGTATAGTCGGCCCCGCCCGACTTTAGCCTTTCCTTACTTGTTGAAAATTTGCTCTGTGGTCGGAGGGGGCGTGGCAATAGTGTTTTTGAGAGCTAGAAGGCTGAAAATTGGTACATATATACCGACCACGAGAATGATAAATATGATGCTGAAATTTGGATTTTCATTTTGTGGGCGTGGCAGTAGTGTTTTTTTGAGCTAGAAGGCTGAAAATTGGAACGTATATATTGCTGACTACGACAATAATAAATATGATGCCGAAATTTGGATTTTCTTTTGTGGGCGGAGTGGGCGTTGCAATAGTGTTTTTGAGCTAGAAGCCTGAAAATTGGTACGTATATAAAGGGTAATTTTTTAGCTATTTTATTTTTGGCAACACTGGTTTAAACAGCTGACGCACGTTTCCTGTTTTGTTTCACGGTCAAACATCTTCAGTTTGGTCTATAATTTAACCATGAATCGTCTTCCAAACGAACAACGCTTGCAAATTATTGAATTTTATTATCAAAATGCGAGCTTTGTTGAGAAAGTTCATCGCGCGCTTCCATTTTATGATCAGTTTAATCGACCCACTGAAGCGGCTATTCGGGCTATTGTGACTAAATTTCGCACCAAATTTACATTGTTGGACATTAAACCACCAACACGCTTACGTAGAGTGCGAACTGAAGAAAATATCGCAGCTGTATCGGCCAGTATTAATGATGACCATCAATAATCGATTCGTCGCCGTTCGCAGCAATTGGGCCTCTGTTACTCAACAACGTTGAAATGTCAAAATTGGACTAAGCGGATGGACCATTTGAGGCGCAGTCAATAATCTTCAAACATTAAATTACATGGACCGTACTATCGATTCAAATAAAGATTTCATGCATTTTTCTGAATTTTATGTGTTTTTTTGAAAAACTTTCCTATAGCTTTTAAAAAATCACCTTTTATAAGGTGACCACGAGAAAGTTCAATTTGATGCCGAAATTTGAATTTTCGTTTTGTGGGCGGAATGGGCATGGCAATAGTGTTTTTTTTTTTAGCTAGAAGGCTGAAAATTGGAACGTATATATTACTGACCACGATAAAGGTCAATTTAATGCCGAAATTTGGATTTTCGTTTTGTGGGCGGAGTAGGCAAGGCAATAGTGTTTTTTGAGCTAGAAGGCTGAAAATTGGAACGTATATATTGCTGACTACGACAATAATAAATATGATGCCGAAATTTGGATTTTCGTTTGTGGAAGGAGTGGGCGTGGCAAAACTGTTTCTGAAAATTTGAGCGTATATATTACTGATCATGAGAAAGATAAATATGATGCCTTATTTTGAGGTTTCGTTTCGTGGGCGGTGGAGGCGTAGCAAAAGTGTTTTGTTTTTCAGCTAGAAGGCTGAAAATTGGAACGTGTACGAACCACGATAAAATTCAATAAGAAACCTGATTTTAATTGTACCATTTGTTTTTTTGCGAAGCGGGAGGGGTTCAGCTATTTTTAATATATATGTTATGACGAAGAAAGTATTGGTTCATTTTTGGCTTAGAAGTTTTTACCAATTCAGTAATCAAGCCGATGTTTGCAGCTATAAGCAAAATATTCTTTTTAAAATGAATAAATAAGACAATATTTTTATATTGTAGAAAATTAATAACACTAAATAAATATAATCTTGAGGTAAACCTCTGCCTGAAAAGGAAAACGATAACATAATTACATTTTTTTTTCATTTAAAAGAACACCTCAAGAGCTCCTGCTTTCTATGAACTAGACGAAATTCCAATACGATACATGGTTTCCGAGATACATCCCAAAAAAATAACCTCTATCATTATGAAATCTTTTAGAATATGCTTAAAAGTTCTTTAAAAATATTTCTTTGCAAAATTCAATCAGTACAGTCGAGATTTGGGCGCATGCAATATGGGACTTTTTGCCGCTGACAATACACTGTGCGCCCGTATTGCGATAGCCAAAGCTAAGCCAAGCTTTCTAGAAGAAGAAGAATACATACGTTCAGTATACGTTGATGTTGGACTAATAGTTTCAATAGCATTAAATATATTTTTCTTTTTTCCAAATATAATCTATTTAATTCAGATAGCGAACATCCTGGGCTATGGTCGGAGAAATGTACACGCCGAATTTCACGATTCTAACTACAATAATTTAGTTGGTACAATTTGTATACCTTTTTGTCCCGCACACCCATAATAAGTACAAATTTCGAAAAATTTATTTAGATTTGCACTTCTACGTTGTCAGAGGAATTTATATACCTAATTTCACGACTATAGCTGCAATACTTAAATTGGTACAAAATTTCTAAAAATCCAATTTTACTTCGTTTCTATATGGTCAGAGGAACTTCCACGATTCTAGCTGTAATACTTTAGTTGGTACAATTTTTATCCCTTTTTGTCCCGCTCGCCCCCTAAAAGTACAAATTTCGAAAAATCCAATTTTACTTCGTTTCTATATGGTCAGAGGAATTTACATACCAAATTTCACGATGTAATACTTTAGTTGGTACCATTTTTATCCCTTATTGTCCCGCTCGCCTCTTAAAAGTACAAATTTCGAAAAATCCCTATTTGTAGCTCGTCTGCATGGTCATTGCAAGGAACTCAACGAATTTCATGTTTATAGCTACTGCCGTTTAGTCATGACGAAGGTTCGATGTTTATCCCTTTATGGGCCATTTTACCCCCTAAAAGTACGAATTTCGTACTTTTTTTCTTTTATATATAGATAACCATTATACGTTCGCTGGATTGTAGATATTATATTAATGTATTCGGTATTCAAATACAGTATGCACGTCATCGTTATATCAGGGATCATAGTCAATAGTTAATCAAATTCCGAATATATAGTTTAATTAAACAAAACATTTAGGCAAAATACATACCATTGCCCCTAGTTGGTTTTTGTTGTTTTTTACAAATTATTTAAATAACTAATATACAGTTTCGATTTGCTCGAGAATGCACCACGGCATCTTATAAAAGCAATGTTTACTAAATATTACTAACTATGTGTATATATGCATATATGTATAACTATATGAATGTTTTTTCACTTACCATATCGTCTGCATTACAACGTTTTGGGTACAACACGTCCTAATCACGAAGATTATTCAGTTTCTGCAACAAAACAAAGAAACAAAGAACACAAGAATAAGATGAAGATGTGGCAGTAGAAGTTATCAGAGAGCAAAAAAGCGAAAAATGCAAACATTAATTCAATTTATTTTCAGCGCACAACGCTCTTAAAGCAAATAGACAAATTCCTATGTACATATGTATGTATATTTACATAAAGCAAACAGCGTAAACAGTACAAAATATATTTAACGTTTTAACGCCGGGAGAGAATGTTCAAAATAAAAAAGCACACCCTCGCAAAAGAATCCTCCATCATCCAAGGAACGAAACAAAAATAAAATAACTTTCGCAACACAAATGGGAAGTGTAAAGTTGCCAAGTGTACAGCAGTTGGGCATTGAAGTAGGGCAGGTTCGGTATTTCTATACCCTCCACCTTAGAATGGGGGTATATTCAGTTTGTAACACCTTGAAATATCGATCTGAGACCCTATAAAGTAAATATATTTTTGATCGTCATAAAATTCTAAGAGGATCTAACCATGTCCGTCCGTCTGTTGAAATCACACTAGCATATAAACGAAAGGAGCTAGCACGTCCAAATTTTCCATAAATACGTGTTATACTCGTAGGTCGGTTGGGATTGCAACTGAGCGAATTCGGCCAAAAGGGAAAAATTTTCCCCCACAAGGACTGAAAATACCCATAATAACCCGTAATATTTTAGAGTATCTATGCATTTTTTCAATATGTCAGCTTGAACTTACTTGATATTGGGTATGCACATTAGGGCGTACCTCAAAAAAAAAGTTCGCCGTACACCTTCGAATATGAAGTATTATTGAAAGGTAGTTTCAAAAATTTTTTTTTATTTTTTTTGCCGAACGTAGGGGTCGCGCTTTTACATTTTTCTATATATCTTCTGCATTTATAAACGGATTTTAAAGTGTGATACATCGATGTTTTTGTCTTTGAAGTCATTGAGCTCAAGCACCCCCTTCTGGTACTTACCCATCATATCTCAGTTGCTACTACCCTAATGTACCACTCTAATATCAGAAAATTAAAACTCACATAAAATCATGAATCATGCTTGAGCTCAATGACTTCAAAGACAAAAAAATCGGCCTCGTCGAGACAAAAACATCGATGTATCACACTTTAAAATCCGTTTATAAATGCAGAAGTTATATATAAAAATGTAAAAGCGCGACCCCTACGTTCGGCATAAAAAAATAAAAAAAAAAATTTTGAAACTACCTTTCAATAATACTTCATATTCGAAGGTGTACGGCGAACTTTTTCTTTTTTAGTTGTAACCTGGTACGCTGTGCATTGCACATATATAACAAAAACGTGTACCACGAAGTTGGGGTGATATGGGACAAAAAGGGATAAAAATGGTACCTATCAAACGACAAACAGCTAGAAACACGAAATTCGATGTATACATTCCTCTAATCGAGTAGATACATAATATGAAAGTATTTTTCAAAATTCGTACTTTTAAGGTGTAAAATTGGAATATAGGGATAAAAATGGTACCGACCAAACGGCTGCAACTAGAATAATGAAATTCGGTGTATACATTCCTCTGATAGCGCAGTCTCGTAAACTAAAGGGATTTTTCGAAATTCGTACTTTTTGGGGTTAAAATGGAAAAAGGGGATAAAAATTGTACCAAACAAATGACCGCAGCTAGAATCATGTAATTCGGAGTATACAATCCTATGACTGCGTAGACCCGAAAATTTAGAAAGTCGTACTCTTAATGGCTAAAATGGGAAAAAGGGGAAAAAATGGTACCAACTAAATGGCTACAGCTAGAATGATGAAATTCGGTGTGAACATCCCTCTAATTGCACAGACACGTAAAATAAAGAGATTTTAGAAAGTCGTACTCTTAAAGGGATAAACTAGGAAAAAGGGGATAACTATGGTACCAACCAAATGGCAGCGGCTAGAATCATGGAATTCGGCGTATACATTCCTCTGACTGCATAGACACGGGAAATAAAACAATTTCTCCAAATTCTTACTTTTACGGCAAAAATTTATAAATCATGAATTTGGCACTGTGTGCGTGAGATAATGAATTTTAAAAAATTGTACTTTTGGAATTAAAATATGATGGAAACGCAATCTTACCATCTACCAATATTAATGGAATATACATTTTATGAAGTTTGCTGTCTTATATTTACTTTTTGAATTGGCTTGAAGTATTATTTCGATATAGATATAGTATAAACGTAATGGTAGCCCTGTCCTATAGGCGTGGTTTGAAATAATGAAAATATTATATTTATTTATAAAATTATTTTATCAATATTTATACACTCCACAAGAGTATTATGTCTTTGTGCATTTGTTTGTAACACCCAAAAGAAAGGGAGATAGAGCCATTGTTAATTATACCGAACGACTTAGAATCACTTTTTGAATCGGTTTAGCAATGTCCGTCTGTCTGTCTGTCTGTCTATCTATTCTTGTAATCACGATACAGGTCGCAATTGTAGGTAGAACCAAATTAAACTTTGCACAACGAAGGTTTTCGGGATAAGGACGAACGCTATTTAATTTGAAGAAAATCGGTTCAGATTTAGATACAGCCCCCATACGAATACCAGATATTACAAAAGATTTTCTTCAAAATTGGCAAAACATTTTATATTTAAACTAGGAACACCTGTGGTGAAAATAGGTCCGATCGGATCACATTTATATATAGCTCCCATTCAAATTTCGCTCCCGAATTGACTTTTCTGCTCCAGAAAACACATATTTTAACAGATCTTCATAAAATTTGGCAAAATATCCACTAGAAACACCCATAGTGAAAATGGGTCAGATCGGTTCAGATTTATATATAGCTTTAGATTTATATTCGCTCCAGGTTTGACTTTTTCCACACCAGAATCCATGGATTTTCACCGAATTTCTTCAAATTGAGCATAACACGTTATACTTGAACTGGAAGATTCTATTGTGAATGCGGGTCACTTCACTCCATGTTTGGATATAGCCCCGATATAAATATTCTTATCGATTTAACAAATTGGATCAGGTCATATTAGCCTATGATTAGGAAACATACAACAATTCTTCCCGTTTTCATTTTTTTTACCGAATTGATGTGTATTCGGATAGAAAGTGGAGTGTATCATATTGTCGGCCCCGCCCTACTTCTGCATTTCCTTAGTTGTTTTATTTGTTTTGGTTTGAATATGTTATAAAATGGACATTTTCTTGTAATTCTACTGCACATCTACGAAAATCGACAGTCTCTGTGGAATGCAATCCATGGTAGAGGGTATATAAAGTTCGGCCCGGCCGAACTTAACGCCGTTTTTACTTGTTTTATTTTAAAGTTTCTTTGTCAAACAAATTTACAATTTTAAGAAATATGAAAATATGGCCTAATTTCTTGTTTAATTTCGGAAACATTAAATTCAAACTAAATTAGTTTTTTTTAAGTATTTGACTTTACTGACATTTCTGCTTCAACTCTACAACGATTTTCCTTTCAATCCATCTGTCATAATTCAATGGCCTGCGCGCATTCAGTTCACATCTTTGTGTGTTTGTGTGTGCCTGTATTGTAAGGAAGACATTTTCCACAAAAACAATTTTCGCTTAGTGTCTTAAGTAAGGAACCCACGTTCGCTTCTTGCCTCCTCCGTTGGCTGGCATGCGAACAATGCACCGCAAGTTTTTTCTCGTTTCGTTTCTTTTTTGAAATCATAACTTAAAAATGCAAAACCCGAGTGTCTACACGACCCAAAAAAGGGAAACGATAAGTTTTGGCAAGACATTAAGGACACAAAAGCGTTCAACATCCAACGGCAACAGAAACAGCAACAACCACAACAACTCGACTCTCAACTTTTGACATTAACATTTTTGCTGTAAAGCATGCAACGGGGAACTGCAACTGAGCGCAAACAACGAACTCAGAATATTGTCGCTGTGTTGGCATCAAATTACGGTTAAGGATCCACCACCACACTCACACACACACATACACACACACATTGAATTTGGTCGCGCTTCGTGCATAAGAAATCTAGATTTGCGTTAAAATTTTTAAAATGAACATAAAATGATTTATTTCAAGATAATTTTCAAAATATTCTGTTCATGATTTAAATCGTTTAAAGAGTAGCTCTCCTCGGCTCTTTCATGTCGATTTAGGGATAGAATGCCAGACAAACAACAAAAGGTTCAAATTGACCCATAAAGAGAGGATCGAGAGTGGGTTAAGATCTTCCACAAAAATTATCCTCATACAATTGCACAATATAGTTCTGCCATTAAGAATTCTCTCAGACATTAACTTACAGTATTTTTTCACTTAGTAAAGGGTGATTTTTTAAAAGTTTTTCAACAAAAACACATAAAATTCAGAAAAATGCATCCCGTACTATCGATTCAAATTCCATATAATTTAATGTTTGAAGATTATTTCATGCAAATGTTGACCTTGACTGCGCCTCAAATGGTCCATCCGCTTAGTCCAATTTTGGCATTTCCACGTTTTTGAGTAACAGAGGCCCAATTGCTGCGAACAGCTGCGATATTTTCTTCAGTTCGCACTCCACGTAAGCGTGTTGGTGGTTTAATGTCCAACAATGTAAATGTGGTGCGAAATTTAGTCACAATAGCCCGAATAGCCGCTTCAGTGGGTCGATTAAACTGACCATAAAATGGAAGCGCGCGATGAACTTTCTCAACAGAGCACGCATTTTGATAATAAAATTCAATAATTTGCAAGCGTTGTTCGTTTGCAAGACGCTTCATGGTTAAATTATAGACCAAACTGAAGATGTTTGACAGTGAAACAAAACACGAAACGTGCGTCAGCTGTTTAAACCAGTGTTGCCAAAAAGATAATAGCTAAAAAATCACCCTTTATAATACACACTGCTACCAAAAAATGAATAATTTGACCCACCGTTAACGAGAAACTCAGACCAGCTGGACTTTATGTTTATTCTGCAAAAATGGTCTACTCCACATGTCCTTTCCGAATTATAGGATCGATAGTTTGTTCCAATTAAAAAGTCTAAATTTGTTGAACATTATTATTTGTTATTAATCCCTTAAATCTTAAAATTTGTATCAAAAATGATCGGACATAGAAAGGAATAAAAACAAAATATTTTGGATAAAACAAACCAAATATTATTTTGGGAGCATCGAAAAGTTTCTTGCTCCCAATCTTGCATAAATTAAAGTAGAAAGTCGCTATAGAGCCACTTCCAATCACAAATTATTATTTAGATTCTCGTGACGACAGCTGTCGATCTGTTACAGAATGCACTGAAATTGTTATCTTCATAATATTTACTATTTTGCCGTAACCTCTCTTAGAAACTACAAAATGCAGTTCTTCATTTAATAAACTATCTGAACTTTATGACTTTTTTATTCGTCTCCAAAAAAATTAAGAAAAAAATATTTTTGGCAAAGTGAGATTTTCAGTGTGTCGACTTAGTTCGGTGGAATATTTTGTTTATCAGCGCTTCTCATTTGTCATATGTGACCGCTGGTACTAATATGAACCCTGATTTAAGTCAAAGACATACATTCGTTGTGAAAGTTCCGACGAGATGGGGTAGCGCCCATCGAAACTGCGCAGTCAACTTTTAGCTGCAACAATAAAGGTCTCACTTTGCCTTTTTGCTAATCTTGGGTTCTGCTGAAGACTTCAGCACAACCTTTGGTCCTAAACCAAAATAAATGACAAGACATAGTTCTTTAAATATAAATTTTGATTCCTGTCTTAGAGTAACTTAGTGGTCGAATTATTGGATCTTTATAATAATTTTTGTGTTTTTTTTCATACTGACAACTGAAAATAGCGGCAGACAATACCTTTCGAATGAAGCCTAAATGATGAACATCGGAAAGAAATTAACGCCGTAGCGCTCATTTTTGTAAAAAGAGTTTGAAAATGTTGGCTCTGAAAATCCATCTCCTGTGTTTAATTATTTTACAAACATGGAGTCAGTGACGTTTTCGTGCGATATTCGTCATTTAGGCATCATTCGAAAGGTATTGGTTCCTTCTATTTATTTTCCATAACAACTCTTACAAAATGTGGACAAGAAATATGAGTTTTTAGCTGTCACCTTGAAATGCCACAAAAAATCAATATAAACGTCCAATCATACGAACAATGAGTTATTCTAAGACAAGAATAAACATTTTAATTTAAAGTGCTTCCAAGGGTGTATTAATTCAGAAAAATATTTTGTACAAAAATGCAGCATAAAAAATACACGGGAAAAACTTGATTTAGAGGTGTTTTCAGTAGATTTGCTCACACATGGCTTGACCCAGTGATGAAATATTCTGTTGATCAGCATTTAACACAATCCAATCGTCGTTTCTGGCGGGATATGTACAATAAAAGTTCCTGTTTTTGGGCATTCAAGTTAAACTAACAATTTTAAATTCGTGATTTGTATACTTTTTTGGCGCCTGCAAAGAGTGTCGTAACTTCTTTATGTATACATAGATCTTTAACATACATACATACATTGTTTTCTTCATTAGAATGTTGGCTAACAAAATAATTATTTCTATTTTTATACCCTATACCACTTCGTGGGCTAGGGTATTATAAGTTAGTTACGCGCCAAATGTTTGTAACACCAAGAAATAATCGAGCTAGACCCACCTTTAAGTATACCGATCGGCTTAGAATCACCAGCTGAGTCGATTTAACGATGTCTGTCTGTCCGTACGCCCGCACGCCCGTCCGTCCGTCCGCCCGTCCGTCCGCCCGTCCGTCCGTCCGTCTGTCCGTCTGCTGTCCATCTAAGCTTGTTAGCACTCTACAGGTCGCAATTGTTGTCCGATTGTCATGAAACTTGGCAGAAGTTATTTTTTCTGGCCACGGACCATCGGTATTGAATTTGGAGGAAATCGGTTCAGATTTAGATATAGCCCCCATACAAATGTCGCTCCCGATTTGACTTTTTCCGCTCTCAAATCCATATATTGTGCCCGTTTTTCTTTAAAATTGGCACAACATCTTATAATCCAACATAAACCACCTATGGTGAAAGTGGATAAGATCGGTTCAGATTTAGATATAGCCCCCATACAAATGTCACTCCCGATTTCACTTTCTCCGCTTTAGAAACCACATATTGTACCCGATTTTCTTTAAAATTGACACAACATTTTATAATCGAACTAGAAACACCTATGGTGAAAGTGGATAAGATCGGTTCAGATTTAGATATAGCCCCCATACAAATGTCGCTCCCGATTTCACTTTTTCCGCTTTAGAAACCACATATTGTACCCGTTTTTCTTTAAAATTGGCACAACATCTTATAATCCAACTTAAAACACCTACGCTGAAAGTGGGTAAGATCGGTTCAGATTTAGATATAGCCCCCATACAAATGTCGCTCCCTATTTCACTTTTTCCGCTTTAGAAACCACATATTGTACCTGATTTTCTTTAAAATTCAACTAGGAATACCTATCGTGAATGAGAAAAATATAGGCCCATGTTTTGGACCAGGCCAAAATGTTGTTATAGGCCCCTTTTGAAATGTCGGTCCGATTGGATCAATTACCATATTATTAACCATATTCGTTAAATATGACTAAAGATGAATTTATAGTAACTGTAACCAAAATATATCGTAACTGTATAATTTATATGAACTATATAAAATTGCTCCCATGAAATAACTGGGTATAGTAATCAAAGCGAGGTACATACGCAGGGAGTGGTGTAGGGTATTATTTAGTCGGCCCCGCCCGACTTTAGCCTTTCCTTACTTGTTTACGTTTTCTTTTTTCGTGCTAGCAAAAAAGATTTTGTTTTGAAAAAAGCTATTTTTTTTTCTATTTTGTGGCGACTTTTCCAAAAACATCTTTCTAGGTGAGAGAGTAGTTGTTCGCAACATTTGTAGCCATCATAAGTACCTTCATTTGGACATATAATCGGATATAATGGGACTTAATTTCCAAAATGAGAGTACACATGAAATAGGTAACTTCGGCAAAAATTGGAATTTTTGTGAAAAAAATAAAAAAATATATATCCAAGATTTGTTTCAAAATATTTTTCGATTTTAGAAAGCCAAAACACATCACACAATATTGTGATATGTAGCCATTTGATCAAATATAAGATTCATATTGCTATTCCTACTGAGGTTGATAGTAGACATAAAAGCCAAATATGTTCTTAATTTATGAAGTCTACATTTTATGAATTAATTTCGTGGATAATTTCTTATTATTTACGAATCTTCATACATGCGAAATATTCTCTGAATTATTATGAAAAATTAATTCTTTAAATGGATCCTAAACATTAGGAAGAAAATTTCGTTCAGTAGGGACATAAATGGTCACGACTTCTTCATATGAGTGCATGCTTTAAGACACCTTCCAACAGTGCCTCTCTGCAGTGCTATATTGTTGGTGGGGGCGTGAGTATATAAAAACTAAACTCAGTTTTTTGCATTTTAAAAAATGATACCAGAACTGTCATTTGCACTACTCGAATATTGATGATGGAGAAGGATTTTAAGAGACATCCATCTAAAATGAAAGAGTTCTTCAAATACCCTCTCATCCTAATCACACCAACGACAGCGTTATTTCAGGATGAGCACACACACACACACCCATACTCATATAGATATGATGTGAGTGTGTGTATTTTTAGTTGAGGGAAAAACTTTATCATTCGTACGTGTCTTCCGTATCCCACCCTTTGGCACAGACATCTTCAATGCTTTTCATGTCTCGTCTCTTATGCTTGGGGGAGTGCAAGAAAGCGTGGGACATGAAAGGATATCGCAAGAAACATAAATTATAATATTTTGCAAATGATTTATGGTGACTGTGTCAAAGTGAAACGGGTACATTGGGGTGGCCCCAAGCGAGACGAGGCCTTAGACAACAATCGTGTTCCACTCAACATAAAAATACGGTTTGTAAAAAAATTTAACTAAATGTTTGTTTCATGGAAAAAAGTAAAGTGGATCATTTAGATGATGAAGTTGACATTTTTAGAATGGTAACAATCAAATTAAAATAAATATGCAAGAATCTTCATGAGATTAATTTAAATGTAATTAAATATAGATGCAAAATGGTCTTGAGCCAGGACAATATCCCAGTTCAAATCAAATATGGATTACAGACAAAAAAAATACAAACGAAAACAAGTAAGGAAAGGCTAAAGTCGCGCGGGGCCGAGTATATAATACCCTACACCACTCCCTGCGTATGTACCTCGCTTTGATTACTATACCCAGTTATTTCATGGGAGTAATTTTATATAGTTCATATAAATTATACAGTTACGATATATTTTGGTTACAGTTACTATAAATTCATCTTTAGTCATATTTAACGAATATGGTTAATAATATGGTAATTGATCCAATTACCAGACAAATACAAATTATACAGTAGTAATAGGATGAATCGGACCGACATTTCAAAAGGGGCCTATAACAACATTTTGGGCCTGGTCCAAAACATGGGCCTATATTTTTCTCATTCACGGCAGGTATTCCTAGTTGAAAAATATCATGATCTGCAAAAATTGATGAAGATCAGATGTTAGATGTAGTTTCTAGAGCAGTAATAGATCAGAATGGGGCACCATTTGGGTTATACCGAAGTATGCACATTAGGGCGTACCTCAAAAAAAAAGTTCGCCGTACACCTTCGAATATGAAGTATTATTGAAAGGTAGTTTCAAAAAAAAAATTTTATTTTTTTATGCCGAACGTAGGGGTCGCGCTTTTACATTTTTCTATATAACTTGTATTTATAAACGGATTTTAAAGTGTGATACATCGATGTTTTTGTCTCGACGAGGCCGATTTTTTTGTCTTTGAAGTCATTGAGCTCAAGCACCCCCTTCTGGTACTTACCCATCATTTCTCAGTTGCTACTACCCTAATGTACCACTCTAATAATCGAAAATTAAAGCTCGCATAAAATCATGAATCATGTTTGAGCTCAATGACTTCAAAGACAAAAAAATCGGACAAAAACATCGATGTATCACACTTTAAAATCCGTTTATAAATGCAGAAGTTATATAGAAAAATGTAAAAGCGCGACCCCTACGTTCGGCATAAAAAAATAAAAAAAATTTTTTTGAAACTACCTTTCAATAATACTTCATATTCGAAGGTGTACGGCGAACTTTTTTTTTTTACTTGTAACCTGGTACGCTCTAATGCACATATGGGCATCTCCCAAACAAGTTAGGAAAGGCTAAAGACGGACGGACTTTCTATCTCATTACAATTCAATTCGGTAAAAAAGTGAAATCGGGAAGGATTTTTGCATCCTGTAAATGTATGTGTTTGGCAAAAAATGTTAAATCGGAAAGGACATTTGTATGGGGGTATATTGAAACCTGGAACGATGTGACCCGCTTTCACCATGTATGTTTATTGGTGAAATATAATATGTAAAGTTTGGCCAAAATCGGTTAAACATTCGGGAGCAACATTTGTATGAGGGCTATATCTAAATCTGAACCGATCTTACCCACTTCCACCGTATGCGTTTCTAGTTGGATTATAAGATGTTGTACCAAATTTAAAGAAAATCGGGTACAATATGTGGATTTTAGAGCGGAAAAAGTCAAATCGGGAGCGACATTTGTATGGGGGCTATATCTAAATCTGAACCGATTTCCTCCAAATTCAATACCGATGGTCCTTGGCCAGAAAAAATAAATTCTGCCAAGTTTCATGACAATCGGACAACAATTGCGACCTGTAGAGTGCGAACAAGCTTAGATGGACAGCAGACGGACGGACGGACGGACAGACAGACATCGTTAAATCGACTCAACTGGTGATTCTAAGCCGATCGGTATACTAGCTCGATTATTTCTTGGTGTTACAAACATTTGGCGCGATACTAACTTATAATACCCTAGTCCACGAAGTGGTGTAGGGTATAAAAACTAAAACAAATGAGCGTTGGCACGGCAGAAGTATTGCTGGGTAACTATACCTGCATATACACACACTTACATATGCAACTCAATGAGATGCTTGTAAGATGACATGTGTACTTATTAATTGGTGCGATTTTTTAAACGCACATTCGGCAAGTGAGTTGTGCTTCTCGTTCGTTTGTGAGAATCATCTCCTTATAGAGGCCGGGTTTGATGTTGAAAAGTCGCTGCGAAGCCACTTGAAAAGACTTTTGACATGGTCGAAATCATGATCGTGGTAGTCTGCAGCCAAGTAATAAATGTCACCATGCCATTTGTAAATAAATTTGCATTGTATCAAATATAGATGCAAAATGGTCTTGAGGCAGGACAATATCCCAGTTCAAATCAAATGTGGAAGAATTTTCATGAATTACCAGTGCTCGGTACTACGAATACTTTTTAAGTGAAAATTTAAACTACTTGCAAAGAATTTCCGTTTTTAGTACTTAAAAAAACAAATCAAATCAATTAAAAAAAGAAATTGTAAACATACCAATTATCTAATTGTAATAACCATTTATACATACATCATTTTATGATATCGTTTGAAAATACAAATTAAATATGGCAGCCATACATTTACGAAGTTGAAGGAGTACCACCCTAAGTCACGTGTAGGTGTATTTGTTTGTAAGTATAAATGACTACAAGTACGTGGGTGGTTACGAGAATCTTGTGGGCGATTTTTAAATGAGATGAATAGCGAACATTGACTTTAAGGAGATTGGAATACATAAATCTGAAAACGCCTCTAAGCCGAACCAAAACAAGGATTTGCTTTGGATTTCATTCAGCATAATTTTATGCAAATTTACAGTTCAAATCGATTTAACAGAATCGCAGCGAATAATTCACAAGCTGGACCTAAAGTGGGACTTCCCCGCGGCAATGACATTGGGATGAGCACATGCGTTTAGGAACCACAAACAGAATTTTCGCACTTATTTATCTAATATAAAGTGTGATTATCTTTTTGGCAACACTGGTTTAAACAGCTGAAGCACGTTTCTCTGTCAAACATCTTCAGTTTGGTCTATAATTTAACCATGAATCGTCTTACAAACGAACAACACTTACAAATTATTGAGTTTTATCAAAATGCGTGCTCTGTTAAGAAAGTTCATCGCGCGCTTCCATTTTATGGTCAGTTTAATCGACCCACTGAAGCGGCTATTCGGGCTATTGTGACTAAATTTCGCACCAAATTTACATTGTTGGACATTAAACCACCAACACGCTTACGTAGAGTGCGAACTGAAGAAAATATCGCAGCTGTATCGGCGGCCAGTATTAATGATGACCATCAATTATCGATTCGTCGCCGTTCGCAGCAATTGCGACTCTGTTACTCAAAAACGTGGAAATGCCAAAATTGGACTAAGCGGATAAACCATTTGTACTACTACCGTACTATCGATTCAAATAAAGATTTCATGAATTTTTCTGAATTTTATGTGTTTTTTCCTATATATATATAAGTACACATTTTGAAAATCCATTATCTCACGTGCATAGTGCAAAATAACCTAACTTCATGATTCAACCAATTTTGGCCGTAAAAGTAAAAAGTACGAATTAAGAAAATCTATTTATTTTTAAAATTATTTTTTCAATATTTGTATTTGTTTTGGTTTGGCTATATTAAAAAATATATCTTCCTGTAATATTACTGCACTTCTTCTATCTCACACATTTTAAGAGATTAGGTGCGTAGATAAAAACGATGAGTAACTTTCCTTTCTCCTCATGCTAAATTTTATAACAATCGGAGTTCATTTGCCGGAAATATGTCCAAAAGACCAAAATAATAATGCTAAATCAAGTATGAAGAAACGGAGCGCGAGCCCCAACTTGGGAGAATGTGTACATGATTGTGTTTTGCCAGTCATTTAAAAAAATTTGAATTTGATGTGGCCGAAGTGACCAACTTAGGATGGGTACGAAATAATCGTTGCATTGAGTTAGCCTTTTACAGAAACTTTCTCGCCGTTATCATTTTTAACAAGCAATAAGGCTTTAACATCGACCGGCCCGAATCTTATATACTTTCCATCACATAATACAATTCACAGTATCTCCGCGTCTACTCAGTCAAAGCGAAATATATACAGAATTTCATTAGTCTACCTACAACCATTTGGTTTGTACCATTTCTATCCCCCTAAAAGTACGAATTCCTAAAAATTATTTTATTTTATGAGTCTACATACATAGTCAGAGAAATGTAAACACTGAATTTCGTGATTTTAACGGCAGCCATATCATTTTTGGTATCATTTTGATCCCACTTTTCCCATTTTATCCCTTAAAGGTACGAATTTCGAAATATCCACTTATTTTACAAGTCTACGCAATCAGAGACAAATGACAACATTTCCAAAAATATTTGTTTCGGAACCCAACAGAAAATCATCATAATCAGTAATCAAATGAAAACTTTTCACAACACCCTCGCACTTGAGGAGCGAGCGGCACTCGCACCATCTGCACTTGTTATGTTCTTTTGTGTACGCGTGTCTATGCTTGCATGAGTGTACATAATTATAATGTTATTTTTAGAAATGTTAATTAGTTAAAATCTTCTTCAAAACGCGTTAATATGTCATTGTATCAAAAGGAAATAAAACTTGGAGAAGAAAGAGAAAACGGGCCAAAAAAACATAAAACAAATGACATCTGAAATGAAAGCGAAAATGTTCGCTTCAAAGCCATTGATGACAATTGTGAATATTTATTGCAACATTTATAGAAACGAGGCTACAGATTCACACCCAAATACCCCCAAACATATACAGATATAGAATATATGTATCTAGATGTATTTACTGTGCAGGAATGGGCGGATATATTTCGTGGCATAATTAAATCTGTCTCAGCGAAGAGTTACGGCATTAGAATTTATTGAGAGTTAATTGCTTAATAAATTAATATGATTTTGAAAAGTCAATTTGTCTTCAAGCTCGTAATCCAATTGAAAGTCATCTGAGGGTGTGGGCGTAGGGAAGAGAGGGAGGGTGTAACTTAATTAGTTTTCGAATTGTAGTGGATTTCCAGAGAGTGTGGTTGCTAATCCCAAGGATAGCAATTATTAATGGTGTCGCATATCTTTCAATGGGTCTAGTTTACACTTAACGATTTATACAGATAAAACTAATACCATATATTCCATATTTGGTTTACAATGCGATCTCGGAAAAAGTGTCAAAAGACACTTTTTTCTTTAAGACTGGATAACTAGCTGCGATAACAAAAATCTAAATCCCAAGCCTAACAGTTAAAATTTCGCTCAAGATAAAAATTGATTTTCTAAAATTGTAGCAATCTTTGAAAATATAAAAAAATAATGAAAAACAGCACTAATATATACACATGTTAGCAAGGTGTATTTATATCAGGTGAAAGCAGGAGGCCAGCTGACTGAAATTTTGTTCATTCAATAGTAACCGAAACTGTCAAATCCCATATATTTTGCTTTGACAGTATGGCTCACCATTCAAAAAATTACTTGTATTTTGTTGTTGCCGAATTTGTTTTTTGCTCTGCTGCTATCACCTATATAAATACGCCTTGCATGTTAGACCAGGAAAATGTGTATTCAGTATTGTCTTGAGAATTGTCATCACAACAACTGAATCGATACCCAAATTGTTTTAGACACACAAAACATTTGCGCCAAAAAGCACGCTATTTACAATAGTATGCACTTGTGGGACAACCACAGAGCAACATAAATTTGCCCACCCCCCCCCCCTTCAAGTGTACACTGTACAGGCCACCAAAGTAATATCGCTGGTCATAGGGGCGAATGAGCGTTATTGCAATTCATTGTTATTCCTCATACGCTACCCTTTACTACGATGGAATTAAGGTGACAGCTCTTTATCAACTATTTCTTTCGTATACCCTCCACCTCCAGGATGGGGTATACTACATATATATCTACTATATATATCGACCTGAGACCCTATAAAGTATATTCTTGATCGTCATAAAATTCTAAGACGATCTAGCCATGCCCGTCCGTCTGTTGAAAGCACGCTAGCATCTAAACGAAAGGAGCTAGATCGTTTAACTTTTCCATAAATACGTCTTATAGTCGTAGATCGGTTGGGATTGAAATGGGGCGAAATCGGCCCAAAGGGAAAATTTTTTCCCTCACAAGGACTAAAAATACCCATAATAATCCCTAATATTTTAGCGTATTTAAGCATGTTTTTTGACTATGTCTGTTTATATTTGCTTGATATTTGGTATGCGCATTCCCCTTATAGCAAAAACGTGATACTTATTTGTAGGGGGTGAAATGGGGCAAAAAAGGGATAAAAATTGTACAACAGCTAGAAACACGAAATTTGGCGTGTACACTGTACATTAGGGCGTAGCTCAAAAAAAAAGTTCGCCGTACACCTTCGAATATGAAGTATTATTGAAAGGTAGTTTCAAAAATTTTTTTTTATGCCGAACGTAGGGGTCGCGCTTTTACATTTTTCTATATAACTTCTGCATTTATTTTAAAGTGCGATACATCGATGTTTTTGTCTCGACGAGGCCGACTTTTTTGTCTTTGAAGTCATTGAGCTCAAGCACCCCCTTCTGGTACTTACCCATCATATCTCAGTTGCTACTACCCTAATGTACCACTCTAATATCAGAAAATTAAAGCTCGCATAAAATCATGAATCATGCTTGAGCTCAATGACTTCAAAGACAAGTATTTATACAAGTATTTTTTCCAAATTCGTACTTTTAAGGGGTAAAATAGTAATAGAGGGATAAAGATGGTACCAACCAAACGGTATAACGTGACGAATTTCTCCTCAGAAAATCTCCGTACATGGTGTGGCTGTGACTGTGACGTCACAAACAAGCCAAGCTATACATACAACCATACAAACTAACATCATATTCACGCCACTGACATCACCCACGACAGACAAAGAGGAATTACACACAGACATACCACGAGCAGTCGGCCGCACCATACACAAACACAACTGCCTACAAGCAAGAGTGATCGCCCGGTTGTATATAACACAAGCACTCAGTGTGTACGGAAAACACATAACAGCGAGGCAATTCTCATTAGGTTTAAGTGTCAAATCGTATAAATGTTTAGCCTTGGGACATCACAGGCAGCTAGCACCACAGTGATGAAACAGCGTGTCACAACGGTCTGCTTGACTTTTTATAAGTCTTGCTGTCTTGCTCACTTTTTACCGATTTCGGGCAAATAAATTGTACTACAGGGACATCGGTCCACTGTTCAAACACACGAACTTCGGTTCACTGTTCAACCAGTAGTTATATTAGTAGTTTAGAAAACTAGTTCGAGTCAACTCGAGCATGAAATAGTCGGTTATTACCGAATCTACCGCTACCGAATCAGAATCTACTACTACAAATCCCTCGTTTCCGATATTCTGCGCTGTGACTGCTAAAGAGAGTTACGAGAGTTCCCGATCAACTTAAATCGACTATCCACTCAGCCCGTAGAGGCGAGCCAATATCCAATACGAATCACTTTCAATGAAATATATTTATTAATATTTGCATTTTCACAAGTAGATTATAACATAGTTTTACATCAATAAAGAACCGAATTGTATTATTGCCCGTGGAAGGTATAACTACTTGTGTTATTATTTCGTAAAGTTTTGTGGGTCCTTATGACGACCCTGGATGCGATTGAGCTTACCTCAGCCAACGAGAAAACCACGTTACAACGGCTGTACCCAGAATAATGAAATTCGGTGTATACATTCCTCTGATTACGATACACGTATTTTTCAAAAGTCGTACTTTTTAGGGTTAAAATGAAAAAAGGGGATAAAAATAGTACCAATCTAATGACCGCAGCTAGAGTCATGAAATTCGGAGTATACATTCCTCTGAGTGTGAAGACACGGAAAATAGACGAATTTTTCGAAATTAGTACTTTCAAGGGATACAATGGTACAGAGGGATAAAAATAGTACCAACTAAACGACCACAGCTAGAATGATGAAATTCTAATTGCCTAGAAACGTCAAGGGGGTAAAAATGGTACCAACCAAATGGGCGCAGCTGGAATCATGGAATTTGGTGTATACATTCCTCTGACTGCATAGACACGCAAAATAAAAAGTTTTTTCCAAATTCGTACTTTTTCTTTTACGGCAAAAATTTGTTGAATCATGAAGTTAGGTTATTTTGTATTATGTACGTCTGATAATGGATTTTCAAAATTTGTACTTTTGGAATTCAAATAGAATGGAAATACAACCAACTGTAGCACCCACTATCTACCAATATTTATGGCTTTGAAAATATAAATATAAGAATATTTATTTTTTGAATTGACGTATTGGTAGCTTTACCTTATAAGCGTAGTTTGAAATAATTAAAATATTATATTTATTTATAAAATTAATTTTTCAATATTTGTATTTGTTTTGGTTTGGCTATATTAAACAAATTATATTTTCCTGTAATATTGCTGCACTTCTACGAAAACCGACAACCTCTGTGGAATGTAATCCATGGTGGAGGGTATATAAAGTTCGGCCCGGCCCGGATAGATACAATTTTGTGGGAGGTACAAGAAGGGGCGTGGCTAAAGCGTAAATATTTTATTTTATTGTAACCAAAGTTTATGCCACTTTGTATGGGAGGTACCAGAAGGGGAGTGGCAATGTGAAAGTAGCCTCTATAAAAGCATTGTTAAATATCAAAATTCACAGTATTAAGATCATCTGTACAGAAGTTATAACAGCTTTTATTTTATGTAGTTTAGGGTGATTTGTGTGGGAGGTACAGTAAGTACAGTGGTTTTACCACGCCCCTTACACTTAATGTGATTATAAAACCATTATCAAATATCAAAATAGAGCTCGTGTATCGTGGACACCAGCCATCAAGACAGACGGACGGACATGACACAAACTCCTTAAAAAGTCGGATTTAGTCCAAACATACTTAGGGTCTTAAGTCAATCCTTCAATGCGTTACAATTTTTTCTGTCCCAAATGATATATACCCTCCTACTCTGTAGAGTGAGGGTTTAAAAACGTGCACAATAAAATTATTTTTGTTTGTAGGGTGTTAAGTCGGACAAAAAGGGATAAAAATGGCACATATCAAACGACAACAGCAAGAAACACGATATTCAGTGTTTACATTCATTTAATTGAGTGAATACATAATAAAAAAGTATTTTTTCAAAACTCGTACTCTTAAGGGGTAAAATGGTAATAAAGGGATAAAAATGGTACTAACCAATGGTCTACAGCTGAATTATGAAATTCGGGTTACTCATGGATTTTTCGAAATTCTTAAAGTACGGGGTAAAATGGAAAAACGGGATAAAAAAGTGCCAACCAATTGACCGCAGCTAGAGTCATGAAATTCATGACTGCGTAGACACGAAAAATTAATTTTTTTTTAATTCGTTCTTTGGAGGGATACAATGTGAACAGAGGGATAAAATATAAAGATTTTTACAAATTCGTATTAACTTTTTAACGTTTACGGCAAAAATGACTAGAATCATAAATTTAGATTATCTTGCTCTGTGACCGTGAGAGACAATGGATTTTCAAAATTTGTACTTTTGGAATTAAAATAGGATAGAAATGCAAACAACCAAACGACTGTAGCTGAAAATTCGCATACTACCCTCAAATATTTAGGGTATTTAAGCTTTTTTGAAGATTGCTGACTTATATAAACTTTTTGAATTGACTTGAAGTATTATTTCCATATATATATTATAAATCTTGCCGAATAAGCGTAGTTTTAAATAATTAAAATTTTATATTTATTTATAAAATTATTTTTTTTTTGCGCCAGGATATTGTCCTGGCTCAACACCATTTTGCATCTATATTTAATAGAATGCAAATTTATTCCATTTTTGCCATTTGTGCATGGTGACATTTTTTCAATACTTTTTATTTGTTTTTTTTTTTACAATTATCTGGAAGAGGAGAAAACATTGGCATTCGTTTTGATAAAACAACACCTCATGTGGAATGGTTGATATAGACTAATTCTCTGTAAAACGGCATCTAATTTTTTCTTGTGTTTTCCGATTTAATCTAAGGTTTGCAAATTTATATTATTCTATAAAGTGATTAAAACTTCATATACTGCATTTTTCAAGAGATATGAAATTGTAGACACTAGGGTGATTTTTTTTGTAGGATATACAAATATAAATTTTAGGCGAATTTTAGGCAAATTGGTTCTAATTATCAAATCCTAAAACAATTTTTTTCTTAATTCCCTGTTTTTTTAATGAACAAAAAATTACCTTTTCGATTTTCCAAATAATTTTTATTAACCGCTAATAGTGTCAGTAAGACGTTCCATAAGTTTCATGGTGGACTTACAAGTACTAATCCACAACAAATGTTAACGTGATTGCAGTTAAATATAAAAATATTTAATAATATTCTGGGTTTTCCCGCACTTTTTTCATCTCCCGGAAAACAGGAATGGAACAAAAAAAAAAAGTTCGAAAAAGAGAATTTTTAATGGAGGTCAGTCAGAGGCTAAAATCAAATTTTGAGTTTAAAGAAGAGCAAATATTGCACTAAAATTCTAAGTATGCAGTTTAAATTTTAGCCTCTGACTGTATGTAGAAAACATTTTAACCCTTTATTTTTCAAGATGTAGGGAAGCGAGAAATTTAAATTTAAGCCAAATACCATCCATAGTATTGCCAGATTGATTTTTTTCACAATGCAAATATCCTCAGTTAATAAATGTGTCTATGATGAATTAGGCAATGTTAATTTATTATTATCATATATCGTTGGAAAGGTAATGATCGCTAATTGTAATGTTAGGAATTTCTTAAACTTTTAATAAACGCAACATTTTTTTGTAATTGTTGGGTTAAATTCGAATTAAAAACCAGTAAGGAAAGGCTAAAGTCGGGCGGGGCCGACTATATGATACACTCAACTTTCTATCACAATACAATTCAATTCAGAAAAAAAGTGAAAACGGGAAGAATTTTTGTATGTTTCCTAATCATTTTTGTATGTTTCCTGGTTCTATTTGCCAAATCGAGAAGAATATTTGTATCAGGGCTATATCCAAACATGGAATGAAGTGACCCATTTCACAATAGGTTCTTCCAGTTCTCAATTTGGGTGTTTCTCATGGAAATATAAGATATTTTGCCAAATTTTAAGAAAATTTGTTAAAATATGTTTTTTCTGGATCGGAAAAAAATCAAATCGGGAGTGAAATTCGTATGTGGGCTATATCTAAATCTGAACCGATCTGACCTATTTTCACCATAGGTGTTTCTAGTTGAAATGTAAGATGTTTTGCCACGTTTGAAGAATATCTGTTGTAATATGTGATATCTGGCGTGAAAAGAGTCAGATCGGGAGTGAAATTCGTATGGGGGCTATATCTAAATCTGAACCGATTTTCTTCAAATTAAATAGCGTTCGTTGAATCGATAGTACGGTCCATATAATTTAATGTTTGAAGATTATTTCATGCAAATGTTGACCTTGACTGCGCCTCAAATGGTCCATCCGCTTAGACCAATTTTGGAGTAACACGTTTTTGAGTAACAGAGTCGCAATTGCTGCGAACGGCGACGAATCGATAATTGATGGTCATCATTAACACTGGCCGATACAGCTGCGATATTTTCTTCAGTTCGCACTCTACGTAAGCGTGTTGGTGGTTTAATGTCCAACAATGTCAATTTGGTGCGAAATTTAGTCACAATAGCCCGAATAGCCGCTTCAGTGGGTCGATTAAACTGACCATAAAATGGAAGCGCGCGATGAACTTTCTCAACAGAGCTCGCATTTTGATAATAAAATTCAATAATTTGCAAGCGTTGTTCGTTTGTAAGACGATTCATGGTTAAATTATAGACCAAACTGAAGATGTTTGACAGTGAAACAAAACACGAAACGTGCGTCAGCTGTTTAAACCAGTGTTGCCAAAAAGATAATGGCTAAAAAATCACCATTTAGTACCTTCCACACAAATCATCCGGCCCTACGTAAAAATTAAGTTATTGTAATTTCCATAGATATATTCCCTGAGAGTGAGGGTATATATAAGTCGGTTTAGCCGACTGACGTTTTCTTACTTGTTTTATAAAATTTCGATTTAGTAGTACGATATTCAATTGATTCAAACACAAACCATTGCATATCTCAAAACGGATAAGGTGTGACTTAGACTATTATCATAGAAACTGGCACATATATCCTTGATGGAGGTTCCGATGAGGTTTTTCATTCCAGCAAAATCATATTTAAAAAATATATATCTGTTCTCAATATTTTTGTGACTGTTCCTAAATTACCACTTCGATGTGAAAGTAATATTATCAGCGGACTTATATATTTGAAATCAGAGTATAAATGTGCGTGCTTTTAAGGGGCAACATTATGAGGAAATGAGACAAACGTCAATTAATTCCATTTTGCCTATGATTTCTGACGAACATTGCCTGGTTCAAGTGTAACGCCATTTTTAAAACAATTTAAAATTTAAATGAAACTGCAATTTAAACCTTTGAAGATATATAAATATTTCTTTCGCGCTAAATTGGTGTTTCCTGTCCCAGGGGGGCGAATAAGCAATACTTTTATATATGCGCATTCGTCATACGCCACCCTGAGCTACATCAAATGCCAAGATTTTGTCAGCTGTCTATCGACTAATTATGCAAATATCGATCAAATGAATGTGTGCTAGGCTCCACAAAGTCCACAATTATACAGGATACGAGTAAAATATAAAAAATTCAAAAAATGTCTGCAATTCGCTATATATATTTTCCGTCTTTCTTAAAAGGAGTATAGATAGGGCCTTATGGCAATTCGCTAGAGTTTTGAAAAATTATTATGATTTATTGACATCTCTTAGTCTTGTTGTCCCTAATAAACTGTATGTTGAGAATGCTAGTCAATCCATCCAATTTTGATTGTGACACTTGAAACAAAACAACCCTTTTTATTAAAACTGAAATGAAATATTTTTCATTTATTCTCTAATAAATCAAATGAAAAATTTAATGAAAAAACTGCATCCAATTCATGGAATTATTTTCTATTTGTCGCACTCTCTGTCGCTCTATCTTATTTTCACCTGTTAATTTTAATGAATTGAAACTACAATTTGCGTAGCATGACAGCAATTTGTCAGATGTCACCAATTAAATTAATTTTTAGTTCACTTAGGTGTGTGGATACGAGAGCGAGAGAACAACAAAAAAAAACCAGAAAAGAAATACACAAAAACAACAACAAATTCAACTGTCATACGGGTTTTTATCTGAAATATTCCACTCAATATTCCCTGTTCGTTCGACAAATGCTAATTTAATTTAATTTTATTTGTTGGTTGGAATTTATCAAGCCACCCTCCCCGCCCCACACAATTGAAATTGCGCGCCATTCAATTTGCATTCAGCTGCCATAGAGCAGTGTCGTGCCTTGCCGTGCCATACCGCTCCGCTCCCCAAGTGCTGATTTGGCATCACATGAATAATTTATATTTTTGCATATGAATTGTGTGTGTTGTGTTGGTGCTATTGCTGCTGTTGTTTTTAATATCTACGGACGGACGGAAAGACAGACAGATATACCAGTTCGTGCATTTGTACGAGAGTATTGTTAATAATTTTTATAGATTTATTTATTTATTTTGTTTGCATACAAAAAGGAAACACACTCCTGGCCAAATTGCTGACATATGTATGTCTATATGCGTGAATGTACATTAGAGGGGATCGCATTCAAATGCCCATCGAATAGAAATTCGTTCAACTATTATTTATGTGCCTAACATTTTGCAAAATATTTCGGCTTTCTAAACTCGAAAATAATATTAAAAAAATTATGGATATATAGAGCAAAAAACAGCTCTTGCGGCCCACTGTACTCTGACAGGCCATACGCCAAACTTCAAAGACGTAAAAATATTATCAGAGGAGAGAAATTATAAGCGAAGATTTACTCTTGAAGTATTGAACATTATTGACGTTCCCACTGAGAAGAGGATGAATTACAAAACAGGATTTTATTGTAGATTTAGTAAGAAATTTCTATAACAAATCAATCAAATCTTATTTGAAAATTGAAGAAAATCACGAACCATTGACAA
Organism: Polietes domitor; assembly: GCA_947397865.1. Lineage (NCBI taxonomy): Eukaryota > Metazoa > Arthropoda > Insecta > Diptera > Muscidae > Polietes > Polietes domitor. Next base: position 134,391,201 of record OX377618.1, read on the forward strand.
CTGTTTTTGTAAAAAAAATGTTTCCTTTTAAAATTACTGCCACCCTAATGGAGTTACACACATATATGTGTATGTACTTTGGTATGCACACACATATACCTAAGCTAATGTTTGATATTATTGTTTTTTTTTTTTTTTGCAATTTCAAAATAGTTATTGTTTTTTTTGCAATGTGGGTATGAGTGGGTACAATGAGTGAGTGTGTGGGTGGGTAATGATGTGAAAGCACGTAAACATGAAGTTGCTTATTAGACCGGTTCGAATGTAAGGGTTCGATTAAATCCTGACAAATGAATGTGGATTGCATTCCACAGTATTATCTGCAGATTAAAAGTGCAATATCAATACAGGAAAATCTTACATTTAAACAAAACAAATAAAAATATTGAAAAAATAATATCAAAAGAATAAAATTATATTCAAAAATACATATAAGGCAGCAATCTTCAGAAAAGCTTAAATGCTCTAAATATTCGGGAATAGTGTATAGGGTGACGTAGGGGGTGATAGACACCAAACAACGTCTCTGATTGGAAAATGCCGCAAAATCCGTACTTGGGTACCAGAAGTCTCCCCCAAGGAACCCATGGTACGACCAAGAGTGTCGTAATGCTACTGAAGCGAAAAATGCGGAAACCCTGCAATCAATGGTAACACGGCAAGCAAAGGAGAAGTATCGGGAGCAAAGGAGAGAGGAGAAACGTCTATTCCACAAGAAAAGGGAGAAATGGAAAGACGTGAGTTGGAGAAAATCGAGATGTACAAGAGTCATAATGAAGTCGGAAAATTTTACCAAAGAGTGAAGCACCAGACAGAGGGCTTTGGTACAGGTAGATCTGCCTGCAAAGACAAAGAAGGTAATCCGGTGACAGAAACAGATAGTGTGCTGAGGATATGGAAAGATCACTTTTCCCAACTATTGGTATCCGATAATAGCCGCGTCGAAGATACCTCAGAATTAATCCCGGACGACGGTATTGAATGTATACCGCCTAGCCAGAGCGAGGTTAAAATAGCAGTTTCCCGGCTGAAGAATAATAAGGCAGCAGGAACCGATGGATTACCAGCTGATCTATTTAAGACCGGTAGTGATATGCTGATAAGGCGTATGCATCAGCTTGTCTGTGCAATCTGGCTAGAAGAACGCATACCCGATGATTGGAACCTCAGCATCTTATGTCCTGTGCACAAAAAAGTAGACAAGACAGTATGTGCCAATTACAGAGGAATAAGTCTCCTTGCCATCGCATACAAAATACTGTAAACCAAGAGATAAAACCAAGTTGATGGTATCTACCATCAAGACTTCCAGCAGACTCGGATAAACAGTGGATGTTGAAAACCACAACTTTGAGATAGTCCATGATTGTATCTACCTCGGTAGCGCCATAGATAAAACAAACAACATAAGTTTCGAAATAAAACGAAGAACAATGCTGGCTAATAGATGCTACTTCGGACTAAGCAAGCAGTTTACAACAAACACAAAGCCACCTCTCGACAGACAAAAATCACCCTGTACAAGACACTGATATTACCTGTACTGTTATATGGTTCTGAAACATGGTTACTTGTCGTTATTCGAGAGAAAGATTCTTCGTAAAATATATGGTCCTTGGGCCGCTTCTGTTTATGATATATATAAATGACATAAATTATCTCGGTTTATTTGGATATGTTGTTATGTCTGCAGATGATATAGCAATATTCTACACTTATAAATATGAAAAAGTGCTGAAAAAGATGCTGCTCTGATGTGCGAATTTGCGATGCTGAACAGACTTGTCTTGAACTCTAGCAACACGAAATTATTAAGATTTCGACCGTCCTTAACTATGAATAATGACTTTGGCATTTTTGTAGATGGGAGGGATTTGTAGGGAAGACCATGAAATTAAATACTTGGGAATAAAACTAAAAAGTAATTTAAAATGGGATGAACATATAAAATACGTAAAATAAAAAATTTCTTCTGCAATTGGAATAATCTTCAAAGAAATTGGATATTAAGACAAAGCTGTTGCTTTATAGAGCGTTGGTCCATAGCCATCTTGAGTATTTGGTGGTAGTATATGACCACAGAATGAGCAGTGAGTTGAAATCACATCAAGCTGCCCAAAATAAGGCTCTCAAATGTGTTTATAATTTGCATCTTCGTCATGGCACAGTATCATTGTACCGAGACTATGCGAAAAATATCTTGCCAATACGTGGTTTATATAAAAATCAATTACTAATTTACGTTTACAAATCCATCAATCAAATTGGGCACAGATCCATTTCTTTTAATTTAGACACAAATATATTCAATACGAGAAACTCCTCGGATCTCAGAATAGCAAGATGTCGGCTTGAAACAACAAGACAGAGAATTGACTACGCAGGCAGTGTTGAGTTTAATAACTTACCCTTGCTTATAAGGCAAAGTAATACCTTGTCTATTTTTAAAAAAAGAATAAAAGATTTCTTCCTTGTAAATATTGAAATGCTTCTATAGTATTATTAACTCAAATTTAAAATATTGAATATAAAATGAATTAATATAGTTTAATTTTACCATATATTTTTATATATAATTTAAAAATACGTATATAAATTTGTAAATTTTAGTATTTTGTTGCCAATTTGCTCCAAAAAGCCATTATTGGTATTATTTTAAATAAATATTGAATTAAAAAAGTATATAGTTAAGCTACAGCCGTTTGGTTGGTAGTATTTCCATCATATTTTGATCCCACAAGCACGAATTTTGAAATTCCATTATCTCCCACGTTCACAGTGCCAGATAACTTAATTTCACGATTCTAGCCATATGTTCGTTACTTTTTCCCATTTTTATCGTAAAAGTAGAAAAGTACGAATTTTCAAAACTCTTTCTATTTTGCAAGTGGATGCAATCAGCGGAATGTCCACACCGAATTTCATGATTCTATCAGTGGCTAATAGGTTTGTATCATTTTCATCCCTTTTACCCCCTTCAAAGTGCGTATTTTGCAAAATCCCTTTATTTTGCGTTTCGACGCAATTAGAGGGATGTTTAAAACAAATCTCCTTATACTATCCATGAATAGTTGATACAATTTGTATCCCCTTTTTCCATTTTACCCCCTAAAAGTCAGAATTTGGACAAATCCCGTTATTTGATTTGTCTACGAAATCAGAGGAATGTCTACACCGAGTTTCGTTATTCTACGTGCCATTTGGTTGGTACAATTTTTAACCCTCTATTCCCATTTTACCCCTTAAAAGTACTAATTTTGAAAAAATATTTTTATATTATGTATCTACTCAATAAGAGGAATGTACACAACGAATTTCGTGTTTCTAGCTGTTGTCGTTTGATAGGTACCGTTTTTATCCCTTTTTGTCCCATTTCACTCCCTACAAATAAAAATCACCATAAGGTTCACGTTTTTGCTATAAGGGGAATGCGTATACCAAGTAAATATAAGCAGACATATTCAAAATCACATGATGAAGTACTATAAACATAAGGGGTATTTTCAGTCCTTGTAAGGGAAAAATTTTTGCCTTCGGGCCGATTTCGCCCAATCCCAATGCAAATCGATCTACGACTATAGGACGCATTTATGGAAAATTTGGACGTCCTATCTCCTTTCGTTTAGATGCTAGCGTGCTTTCAACAGATGGACAGATGGACGAACATCGTCTTAGATTTTTATAACGATCAATAATATATATAGTTTATTGGGTCTCAGGTCTATAGTTCAAGGTGTTACAAATTGAAAGAAAAAGTTAGTATATCCCTGGAGTTGGAGGGTATAAAAAACGAAAAACTAAATATAAATGAGCGTTGGCACGGCAGAAGTATTGCTATGTACTTATATCTGCATATGCGACTCAGCTTGTAAGTTGACATGTGTGCTTTATAGCTTGTTGCGATATTTTAAACCGATATTCGCCAAGTGAGTTGAGTTTGTGAGAATCATGTTGTTTGAAAATCGCCACAATCGCCTTTCACCACTAACGATGACAAGTCATTTGTAAATAAATTTGCATTCTATAAAATATCGACGCAAAATGGTCTTGAGCCTGAGAATATCAGACCAAAATAAAACATACGAGAAAAACAAATAAAATAGTAAAAATTTTAATATCGTTTCCGATTCAGAAACCCAAAATAAATCATTTCATTTTATTATTATTTTTATTTTTATATGTATTCTATTTGTTTTAATAGCTTTTAAGTAATTATTATATTTAGATTTAAGAAAAATTTTGTTATTTACCAACCGTCTGATACTATAGCGCAGTTTTTCGGGACAAGGACAACGAAGTTTTTTCGGGACAAGGACGAACGCTGTTTAATTTGAAAAAAATCGGTTCAGATTTATATATAGCCCCCATACAAATTTCGCTCCCGATTTGACTTTTTCCTCTCCAGAAAACACATAGTGTATCAGATTGTCTTCAGATTTGGCAAATCATCTTATACTTCCACTAGGAAGACTCATGGTGAAAATGGGTCAGATCGGTTCAGATTTATATGTAGCTCGCACACAAATTTCACTCCCGATTTCACTTTTTCCACTCTATAAACCTCATATTTTAACAGATTTTCTTCAAATCTAGCAAAATACCTTATATTTCAACTGGAAACACCCATGGTGAAAATAGGTCAAATCGGTTCAGATTTAGATATAGCCCCCATACAAATGTCGCTCCGATTTGACTGCTTCCGCTCTAGAAACCACATATAGTAACAGATTGTCTTCAAATTTGTCAAAACATTTTACATTTAAACTAGGAACACCCATGGTGAAAATGGTGCAGATCGGTTCAGATTTATATATAGCTCCCATACAAATGTCGCTCCCGGATTGAATTTTTCCGACCCTGAAACCACTTATTTTCAGAGAATTTCTTCAAATTGAGCATAACACGTTATACTTGAACTATAAGAACATATTGTGTAAGTGGGTCACATTCCATGCTTGGATATAACCCCGATACAAATATTCTTCTCGATTTGACAAATTAGGTCAGGTCATATCAGCCTATGATTAGGAAATATACAAAAATTCTTCCCGTTTTCAATTTTTTGCCCAACTGAATTGTATTCGGATAGAAAGTGAAGTGTATTATATAGTCGGCCCCGCCCGAATATTCCGCTTCTACTTAATGGTACTATTCAGAAGGTATGTAGCCCTCACCCCTACCTTGATGGTCCTATGCTTATAGGATTTTCAGGAAAATATATATACCCCTACCTTCTGTTTAATACATATTCGGGTACCATCGGACTTATATTGAGCTGTTATCGATCCAAAACCGACCGAAAAATACACCACAAATAGAACCAAATTAATACATCACAAACCAACCAAATACCAAGATGTTTGAAGTTGCTTTAAGGGTGCATTTATTTCCTGAGCGTATGAGTAACATTATATTCAATAAATATAACTCATACGGCCCCATGTGTTTATACAAGAATTGCGGAAATCAAAACGAATTCTATTTAAACGATGGTCCAAATCCAAGTTTCTTTTGAAAAATCAAAATAATCAACAAAGTTTATTTTTTGGCGTAATCTAAAGAGTGCACATTCTCATTATTTACGACTTTTCCAAGACTTTTGTGAGAATTTTCGGCTCTATTTCAGGAATGCCTTGCTCGATATTAGCCTTAAGGCGATTGTGGCCAGAGATGTGTAGTATGGCGCACAGTATATTAACAGCAGTAAAAACTCACAAAGTTCATGCGTCCAAATCTCGAGTTTACTGATTGAATTTTACAAAGAACATTTCTATTAAGCAAATTCCAAAAGATGTTGCCAATATCGCGGCTAAATTCAGCTGTGGATACATTTAAAGTAGAGATGGGCGCCACTCACGTGAATTGCGTGAATCACGTAAATCACGCAAACAATGTCCACAAAGATATACATTTTATACGTGAATCACGCGTGATAGTGAGCAAAATTTATTTTACTCAGGTGAGCGTGCGTGATTTAATTTTTTTTCCTTCGTGAGCGTGCGTGAACGTGAGCCAATAATCACTCACGCGCACATCTTTAATTTAAAGTTCATAAATGCTAAATTAGTTGAAAATGTCATCGTAATAGAGGTTATTTTATTGGGATATATCTCGCAAACTATGTATCGTATAGAAATTTCGTTTATTTCGTAGAAAACAGGAGCTCTTGAGGTGTCCTTTTGCATTTAAAATAAGTGTAATTACATTTTTGCTTTCCTTTTCAGACAGTGGTTTAACTGAAGGTTGTATTTATTTAGTATTTTTAATTTTCTACAGCATGAAACTATATTCGCAAGGCCGACCGATGCCTCGGCATTTTTAAATATTGTTAAACTTAAACATTTCAAAAAGAATTTTCTGCTTATAGCTACCAACATCGATTTAATTACTGAAATGGTAAAACCTTCTAAGCCAAAAAAATTATTTAAAGCATACTTTAGGGATGTAAGATTGTATGGCACTCGAATGCATGTAAATATTGGGCCGATATGTTAATCTTAAGTTAATTACAAAGTTATAATAGCCGTTTGTCATCGATTGAGAAATAAGATATTTTTTTATCAAAACTTTCGAAAATCTTAAAAAACTAAAAATTTTATTTGGGCCTCAAATGAAATCACTGACAATGATTTGTATTAACAGATATATTAAAACAAGAAATTTATGAGTTTTTTCATAGGTAGGCGTGATTGTAGGCGGATTTAAACAAATTTTTTTATCTAATTTTACGATATAAGGGATGTGTGCGAAATGTCAAGGTCCTAGCTCTATTCCTTCTAATTTTTGCCGCAGTTGGTATGAAAATATTCCACTGTGTGAAATACCATCCTGCTGAAACTAAAGATCATCCAAGTTTATGTGTTTAATCTCCGGTTAAAAATAGTCTATCGTGGATCTGGAGCGCTCACCGTTTCCAGCAAAGAGAAATGGGTCAATGACGTCACCGCTCCAAAATCCTCACCACACAATCACTTTCGGCGGATTAATTGGCATCTTGACCATAACATGCATGTTTCCCGATCCTCATATGCGCAGTTTTTGTAAGCATTTTATAAGAAATCCCGCAGGATCACTTTCAAAATTGATAATAAATAAATTGATATCCACCTATTTTCACATAAACTTATCCTCTAAGACGAATCGGCCTAATATCCACACTCTGACATCAATACATACAAGAATACAAGAATACATATTTGTACACACACACACACATAGTTACATTACTCTCCAATACTTTGTGTATGTCCTCAGTCGAATTGTTTCAAGCTTACACACACACTCACTCACGCTCAACTCGTTTTATAGCCTTCGAGTGCGTCTGCTTCTATGTGCAAGTATGTGTGTGTGTGTGTTTGTGATTGGATGAATGTGTGTGTTTCTGACATCGATGCATTCGCTTTTCATGTCCCAAGCCAGCATAAAATGAATCAAATGTGAAAAAGCTTCTCCCCCTCCCCCCTTTTCTATTCTACTCTGTTTTGTGTTGCTTTCTGTTTTTCAATACCAAACGCCAGCACACACACACACACTGCCTTACAAATGTACATGTATATTAGAGTGGCTTCAAAAAAAAAAGTAGTGGATGTTCCCGACTAAAATTAAAGATTGGTTTGTTTTATGTGTTCTCCCAAAATATTTCGCTTTTATCAGTGTCCGTTCGTGAGCTGGACGCGTTCAAAATAACCTCTATAAATCTGGGGTTTCTTGAATAAAATTCACGGTGAGAATGGTATTTAGAAACAATTAAGAAGGCGTTAAGTTCGGCCGGGCCGAATCTTATATACCCTCCACCACGGAGTGCATTGCACAGTATTACCAGCAGATTAAAGGATGTCGACTTTACATAGAAGCACAGTACCATATTACGAAAGTTGTGATATTTTTATGCACATTACTATATTTGATTACTATTTCAAACTATAATGTATACTTATACGCACGGTTTAAAATCGACTACTATAGTAAACTACATGCCTAAATATTAGGCGATTGTCAGTCGCCATTAGAAAGAAGCATTTTCAGATACAGACAAAGTGATAAGAAAAGTATATATTTTAAAGATATCCCCATTCGTCCCATTCTCCGCCCAAATGTACAAATTTCGAAAAAAAAAACACTTTTTCGAGTGTTCATAGTCAGAATGTATACATCGAGTTTCATGATTTCAACTTCAGCGGTTTGGTAGGCCCCATTTTTTTTCTTTTTAATTATATCCCTTAAAAGTACTAATTTCGAAAAATCCCTCTATTTTACGTGTCTATGCAATCAGAGGAATGTATACACCGAACTCCATAATTCTATAAGCGGCCATTTTGTTGGTACCATTTTTATCCCCTTTTTCCAATTTTGCCCCCTCAAGAGTACGACTATCTAAAATCTCTTTATTTTACGTATCTACACAATTAGAGGGACACACTGAATTTCATCATTCTAGCTGTAGTCGTTTAGTTGGTACTATTTTTTATCCCCTGTAGCCATTGTATCCCTTGAAAGTACGAATTTGGAAAAAACGTTTTATTTTTCGTGTCTACGCAGTCAGAGGAATGTATACTCCGAATTTCATGATTCTAGCTGCTGTCATTTGGTAGGTACTATTTTTATCCCCTTTTTCCATTTGAACTCCAAAAAGTACGAATTTTGGAGAAATCTTTTATTTTACGTGTCTACGCAATCAGAGGAATGTATATATCGAATTTCATTATTCTAGGTGCAGCCGTTAGGTTGGTACTATTTTTATCCCTCTATCCCCATTTAACCCCTTTAAAGTACGAATTTATAAAAAAGACTTGTATATTATGTATCTACTCTATTAGAGGTATGTACACGCCAAATTTCGTGTTTCTATCTGTTGTCGTTTGATAGGTACTATTTTTATCCCTTTTCGTCCCATTTCGCCCCCTACAAATAAAAATCACTCTATGGTGCCCTTTTATGCTATAAAGGGAATGCGAATTGCAAATATCAAGTAAATACAAGCTAATATGTTCAAAAAAACATGCTGAAATACTCTAAATATTAGGGGTGTTTTCACTCCTTGTGAGGGAAAAGTTTTTCGCTCTGGGCCGATTTCGTCCACTTTCAATCCCAACCGATCTACAACCATAAGACATATTTAGACAAAATTTGAACCTCTTAGCTCAGTTCGTTCGGCCGCTATCGTGCTTTCAACAGACAGACCGACAGACGGACATGGCTATATCGTCTTAGAATTTTACCACGACCCAGAATATATATATATACTTTATGGGGTCTCCGATGAATATTTTAAGGTGTTACAAACGGAATGACAAAGTGAATATACCCCCATCCTGGAGGTGGAGGGTATAAAAACCTGCTAGAAATTAAAATCGGGTCCGAGCCTTATCAAACCATATCAAAAACTTGTGGAATTTCATAATTTTTGTGCAATTTTTGTTGCATTTTTTATAAAAATCGCAATAACTTGCACATTTGTAGTTCGATTTATGTTTTTAGGGGCTCGTTGGAGAGGTATTGATAACCAATTGCAATTTTTAGAACTTCCTGACCCTTTAAGGGCCGACAATTTTTTTCTTACTGTTAAATGTAATGTAAAAACGGAAATATGGGGTTATTTGCATCGTAAACACATTCTAGTCTTACAAAAAGCCAACTTTTGAAAAAAAAAATCTGAAATTTTTGTCTTTCTATGGATAAATTGGGAAAAAAACTTCACATGATATGTTACAATAAAACCGTGCGACATGATTTGCCTCCCAAGAACAAGATTATATAGAAGTGAAACTATAGGTCATTAATATGAAAACTCATACTCAGTTTTTATTTCGAGGTCGCTTGTCTTTTTTACAGGACTTTTAATTTCCAAAGGATGTAAATGTTTCACTAATTTAGTTTCGCACTTTTGCGTTTCATACAATGACGATATGGGTATCAAATGAAAGAGAAGAACATCTGCTAAATATACTTTTAATTTCATACGTCTATCTATGTTAGTTTAATATTAACAACCATTTCAATTTTTCCCCTTTAAAAAGTTTATGTAGATTATTCATGTTTTAATTTTTAAGGGGGAACATTTTAAATGGTTGAATTTCTTTACCAAAATTAGCTTTATATAAGACTAGAATGTGTTTACGATGCAAATAACCCCATATTTCAGTTTTTACTTCACATTTAACCCACTCAGTATTAACAGTACGAAAAAAATTTGCGGCCCCTAATGGATTAGAAAATTCTAAAAATTGCAATTGGTTATCAACTACTAAAAATGTGGATGTTATTGCGGTTTTTATAAAACAAATGCAACAAAATTTGCACTAAAATAGTATAAATCTATCCTTAATACTGGGTCATATTGCAAGTTTTTAATATGGTTTGTTTGATAAGACTCGGGTCGGATTTTAATTTCTAGCGGCTTTTTCTCAATATCATTTTCATAGTGAATTTTATTCAAGAAAAACCTTATTTATAGAGGTTATTTTGAACGCGTCCAGCTCACGAATGGACAATGATAAAAGCGAAATATTTTGGGAGAACACATAAAACAAACCAATCTTTCAATTTAGTCGGGAACATCAACAACATTTTTTTCTTCCTCACAAAAGAAGCCACTCTAATGTATATATGCCAGCAGTCGTTTCTTTTTTTTCAGATCCGGAACTATAAAAATACGCTCCAGTTGCTCCTTATCAGGCCAGGCCGTCCGTCTGTCTTTCCGTCCGTCCGTTGACTGGCTGTTCGGTGGTTCGGTGTGTGGTTCGGTTCGGTGTGTACACAAGTATTGAAAAACTCATAATATCCTTTTACTCCAATTGCTGCTGTTATTGTTTTTCTTTGTTTTTTTTTTGTTGTTGTTGTTTTCTGCCAGGGATTTGTGTCTCTGTGTGTCGGTGGCGCCAACAATATTTAAGCAGCTACGACAGCAACAACAACCACGTTTCAACAACAAAGGCCAAAGAAGAATAACAATAATAACACACAATTGCAGTCAGAAACATACGAATCACTTTACATTACATATTTTTAATATTTACTTTCTGTATGTGATTGCATGCCCATATACACTCATCTACATACATACATATTCATATTAGGGTGTACTGCCAGCAAGTTCATGAACGATGTCCTGTGAAGGGTTGCTTATGGGGATTTTGTACAGTTTTTTAGGATGAAACTATTGACCGCCAAATGTAGAGGGATATTCCGAAAGAAGGTGTGGTTTCAGATTTCGTATATATATAATTACACTGTACAACAAATTAAGATATTTATACACTCCACGAGAGTATTATGTCTTTGTGCATTTGTTTGTAACACCCAAAAGGAAAAGAGTTAGACCCATCGTTTATTATACAGATCGGCTTAGAATCACTTTCTGAGTCGACTTAGCAATGTCCGTTTGTCCGTCTGTCTGTCCGTCTATTGTTGTAATCAAATTACAATTATAGTCCGATCTTAACAAAAATTGGTAAAACTAAGTTTTGTTGATCAAGGACGAACGCTATTTAATTTGATGCAAATCGGTTCAGATTTAGATATAGCCCCCATACAAATAACGCTCCCGATTCGACTTTTTCCGCTCTAGAATCCATCCAATATTCATTAAAATTGGCACAACATCTTATAATCCAACTAAAAGCTCTTATTGTGAAATTGGGTAAGATCGGTTCAGATTTAAATATAGCCAAATACAAATGTTGCTTCCAAAAGTTTAAACGATTTTGGCCAAACTATACATTTTATATTTCACCTATTTCGTTCCAGGTTTCAATATATCCTCATACAAATGTCCTTTCCGATTTAACATTTTTTGTCAAACACATACATTTACAGGATACAAAAAACCTTCCCGTTTTCACTTTTTCACCGAATTGAATTGTATTCGGATATAAAGTGGAGTGTATCATAGGGTCGGCCCCGCCCGGCTTTAGCCTTTCCTTACTTGTTTTTTATTGGAACTGAACAGCGAGCCATTTTGTAAGGGTAGTTGAGTACATCATTTTTGCAGAATAAACTTATAGTCCAGCTGGTCTGAGTTTCTTTTTACAGTGGGTCAAAGTTTTCATTTGTTGATCGAAGGGAGCTAATTGGGAACAATGCTGTAAGTTAACGTCTGCGAGAATTCTTATTGTCACAACTAAAGGGTGATTTAATGTTTGAAGATTATTTCATGCAAATGTTGACCTTGACTGCGCCTCAAATGGTCCATCCGCTTAGTCCAATTTTGGCATTTCCACGTTTTTGAGTAACAGAGGCCCAATTGCTGCGAGCGGCGACGAATCGATAATTGGTGGTCATCATTAACACTGGCCGATACAGCTGCGATATTTTCTTCAGTTCGCACTCTACGTAAGCGTGTAGGTGGTTTAATGTCCAACAATGTAAATTTGGTGCGAAATTTAGTCACAATAGCCCGAATAGCCGCTTCAGTGGGTCGATTAAACTGACCATAAAATGAAAGCGCGCGATGAACTTTCTTAACAGAGCACGCATTTTCACAATAAAATTCAATAATTTGCAAGCGTTGTTCGTTTGTAAGACGCTTCATGGTTAAATTATAGACCAAACTGAAGATGTTTGACAGTGAAACAAAAACACGAAACGTGCGTCAGCTGTTTAAACCAGTGTTGCCAAAAAGATAATAGCTAAAAAATCACCCTTTCTATTGTGGAATTTTATGAGCATCGTTTTTGTGGAACATCTTAACCCTCTAGCTCCTCTCTGTATGGTTCAATTTGACCCTTTTTTCGAGAAAATCAAAAAATGTCCTTTCAAAAAGGACATTTAAGGATAAAATATTCGACGAAAAAATTTGGTGGACAATTTCAGTGGCGGTCACCAAATAAAAGCAAAGCTCTTCACGATTAATTAGTAAAATTACACGTCAACTTATACAGCAAAATTATTAGGGTTCAAAATTGGTCCATATTTTTTGGAATATCAATCTCTTTCGACAAAATATGTGGCTATTTCAGTAGAAGACGGGAAAACAAAAAAATCAAATTGGAAATTTTGCAAAATTTTCATTTTCGTGGGAAAATGATTTGTATGGCTGACATTTTTGTTTTCGCGATCTATCCAACATATCCGGGTGATTTTGCATGAGTATTAAGAACCATTATATATTAGGCTGGGTCGCGGTCCATACAAATGGACAAATAATTTCCAGTCACCCCATGAAAATAAAATTTGGATTGTCTAATGATGATTTGCAAAATATTTCGTTCCTATATCAAGCTGTCTGTAAGCTAAACGCTCCTGAAAACACCACAGTTCGGCCGGACCGATCTTAAATACCCTCCACCATGGATTGCCTTCCACAGGGCTGACGATTTTCGTAGAAGTGCAGTAATATTACAGGAAAATATAATTTTTTTAATAAAGCCAAACCAAAACAAATACAAATATTGAAAAAAAAATAATTTTATAAATAAATATAATATTTTTATTATTTCAAACCACGCTTTTAAGACAACGCTACCAATACGTTTATATATCGAAATACTACTTCAATTCAAAAAATAAGTATTCTTATATTTATATTTTCAAAAAGCTTAAATAAATATTGGTAGATAGTGGGAGCTACAGTTGGTTGTATTTTCATTCTATTTTAATTCGAAAAGTAAAAAATTTTGAAAATCCATTATCTCATGTACATAATGCAAAATAACTTAACCACTTTTTGTCGTAAAAGTAAAAAGTACGAATTTGGAAGAATCTTTTTATTTTGCGTGTCTATGCAGTCAAAGGAATGTATACACCGAATTCCATGATTCTAGCTGCGGCCATTTGATTGGTACCATATTTATCCCCTTTTTCCTAGTTTACCTAAAGTCGCTTTATTTTTCGTGTCTACGATATTACAAGTATGCACACACCGAATTTCATCATTCTAGCTGTAGTCGTTTAGTTGGTACTATTTTTATCCCTCTGTACCCATTGTATCCCTTGAAAGTGAGAATTTGGAAAAAAAAAACCTTTTATTGTTCGTGCATCCGCGGTCAGAGGAATGTATACTCCGAATGTCATGACTATAGCTGCGTTCATTTGTTTGGTACTATTTTTATCCCCTTTTTCCATTTTAACCCCAAAAAGTACGAATTTCGAAAAATCCGTTTTTTGTTACGTGTCTACGCAATCGGAGGAATGCATACACCGAATTTCATTATTCTAGGTCCAACCGTTTGGTTGGTACCATTTTTAACCCTCTATTCCCGTTTTACCCCTTAAAAGAGCGAATTTGGAAAAATACTCTTATATTATGTATCTACTCAACTAGAGGAAAGTACGCACCGAATTTCGTGTTTCTAGCTGTTGTCGTTTGATAGGTACACTTTTTATCCCCCTTTTTAGCCCCATTTCACCCCCTACGAATAAAAATCACTTTATGGTGTACGTTTTTATTATAGGTGGAATGCGCATACCCAATATCAAGTAAGTACAAGCAGACAAATTGAAACAAGTTAAGTTCGGCCGGGCCGAATCTTATATACCCTCCACCAAGGAGTGCAATCCAAAGAATTACCGGTAGATTAGCGCCTGTCGACTTTACAAATAAGTGAAGTAACTACTAATATATATATATAATACTGCAATTGTAGTCATAAAGTGAACATGGGGGAGCAATCTTCAAAAATTTACTCTAAATATTAGGTGAGTCGTCATTAGAGAGAAACATTTTCCCTCAGGGTCATTTGCAATTTTTTGATTCAGCTACAAACAGAGTGACTGTATCATATTGATAAGAAAAGTACAAATTTCAGAGATCCGTCATGTTTCGCGTCCATATTGGAATCAACACATCTAATTTCATGATTCTGGGTACATCCGTTTGCTTGGTACAACTTTTAGCATTTTTTAAAATGTTGACCTTAAAGTCCGATTTGGGAGAAATACTCATATTGTGCATATCTACGAAGACAGATGAGTATAACAACTGAATTTCATGACTCTAGCTACAGCCGTTTGCGTGGTACCAATTTTATCCCGTTTTGATCCTAAAGGTACGTGTCGTGTCTACGCAGTCACAGCAATGTACACTCCGAATTTCACTATTCTAACGGCAACCGTTTAATTGGTACCATTTTTATCCCTTTCGCCCCATTTTCCGCCTAAAAGTACAATTTTCGAAAAAAATCCTTTATGTTTCACGTCTACACAGTCAGATAAATGCATAGACCGAATTTCACGATTTTATCTTCAGCAGTTTAGTTGGTACTATTTGTATCCCCCTTTTCCAATTGTATCCCTTAAAAGTACAAATTTCGAAAAATCTCTTTATTTTACGTGTCTACGTAATTATAGGAACGTACACACCGAATTTCGTGTTTCTAGCTGGTGTCGTATCAAAGGTACTATTTTTATCCCTTTTGTCCCATTTAATCCGCTAAATGTTTTTGTACTTTTTTGTGATTACACGTTACTGGAGGAAGGTACGAAACAAATTTCAAGTGTATAAAATAGGAAATTTTCAAAAAATTGTTTAAATAATCTAAAAATTAGGGGTATTTTCAGTCATTGTTAGGGGAAAAAATTCCCTCTGGGCCGATTTCGCCCAGTTTCAATCCCAACCGATCTGCAACCATAAGACACATTTACGGAAATTTTCAAACTCCTAGCCCATTTCGTTCGGAAGTTAGCGTGCTTTCAACAGACAGATGGACAGACGGACATGGCTAAATCGTCTTTGAATTTTACCAGGATACAGAATATATACTCTTTGGGGTCTCCGTTGAATATTTCAAGGTGTTACAAACGGAATGACAAAGTGAATATACCCCCATCCTGGAGGTGGAGGGTATAAAGATATACTTAAATACTCTAAAATATTAGGGGAAATTATGGGTATGTTTAGTCCTTGTGAGGGAAAAATTTTTCCCTTTTGGGCCAATTTCGCCCAGTTTCAATGCCAACCGATCTAGCTTTGAAATCATCATGGCCGTGGCAAACCATAGCCGCTTTTTTCGTTTGATCATACAAAGAAAGTAAAATTTATTGTTCCAATTTCATAACTTTTTACTGGGTATTCACCTATACTTTAGATGTATTTCCATTTTCGCACAGGGTCAGATGGGAAAACTCACACACACACGCACACACGAAAAAAAACTAATAAAACTCAAAATTGACATCAAGTGTCATTTGGTAGGAGGTGGTGTTGGTGATGGTAGGTGAGATGCTCGAGTGCGTCGAGTGTGCCAGGTTTTAAGGTTACTACACTTGACAATATTTTCCGGTTAGCCTTGCTGGCCTTCGCATTGTTAGTGATGAACAACGTCTGTTGGCAGCATGTGCTGATGAGGTAATAGGAGAATTTATGTTCGAAATTGTTTTTCCCCCACTTCAAATAGAATTCAAAGCTGTCACTATCCAGGGACTCCTTTGCGGGCAATTGTATTAACATTGAGTGTGGAAAATGGAAATGATGATGAATAGTTTATATATTAAAAAATGAATAGCCATGCAAATTTTAAATATAAATGAGTGCAGATTATTTTCTTAATTGAACGTGTAAATTATGTAGGACAGTAATTTAAATGAACTTCCACACGGGCACTCAAAACCTATTATATTTTCAAAACATAATTTTTTTTTCGAAAAAAATATTTTATATATTTATTGGCAAAGGTGTCGAATTAATTAACTTTTTTCAAAAAAAAAATATATTTTTAATACTCTATGATACCGGTATATGTGTCAAATTAATGCAGAGAATATCTGTAAAAAAAAATAAAATATTTTAAATAAATTTATTATTGGCACCCTATGATACTGGTCTAGGTGTCCAAAGAGCAGAATATCTGTTATAAATAATTTAAATTTCATATTTCTATCTGCATTAATTTAGCATTAAAAGAACAAGTTTCAATTTCCCCCTTAATTTATTTACATCATTTATATTTTATTTTTAAAAGCAGAAAACGAAATGTGTCAATGCTAAAATAATATGATACAGGGTGTTCCAACAAGTGGTGTTATTTTGGTGTTCAAAGAAAAATGTAATTTTTTGAGATAAATGATCGGATGTTTATTTCATAATAAAGAGGAAGGGAGGTATGCCGTTAATAATGAAAAACACCATCAGCCAAATGGCCACCACGACCAGGACCATATCCTTTTCATGAAATTTTCCATAACCAAATCGCAAAGTGGCTGCCCTATGTCCTCGATAGCCTCACGAATTCTATCTTTGAGGTCTTGAATCGACGCTGGGCTGTTGGCGTAGACCTTATCTTTCACATGGTCGCAAAGGAAGAAGTCGCAAGTTGTTAAATCACAAGATCTCGGTCACCTCTTCGAGAAATAACACGCTCCGTAAACTTTTCCCTTAAAAGAGCAATGGTTTCGTTGCTTGTGTCGCACGTAGCACCGTATTGTTGAAAGTAAACGTTGTCCAGATCAATACAATCCAACTCCGACGATAAAAAATCATTAATCATCTCTCGATAGCGCAATCCATTCACCATAACTGTTGATCCAACCTCATTTTCGAAAAAGTAAGGTCCAATGACCCCGCCGGACCATAAACCGCACCAAACAATCACACGATGAGGATGTAGAGGCTTCTCAACAATAACTTTTGGGTTTTCCGAGCCCCAGATGCGACAATTTTGCTTGTTGACGTAGCCACCAAGGTGGAAATGGGCCTCATCAATCAAGATGATTTTTCGATGGAATTCCGGATCATTTTCATTCATGAATGCGTTGTTAAAGCGATTATCGTTCCTTTTTTAGTAATGGCGTAGTTTATACTTGTCAAATGTCAAAGAATAAAAGCTTCAAAAGTGACAGCTACAGAAATACCCGGCGATTCAAAAAACACCTCTTGTTGGAAAACCCTGTATTTTAAGTATTTTTAGCAGATATTCTTCTCTTTCATTTGATACCCACAATGTTGTGGTTTGGCTCGCAAAAATACGAAAATAAATTATTAAAATAACTACATCCTTTGGAAAAATTAAAAAATATCACCAAATGAAAAACTCAGTACACAGTATTTCTTCATACGATCTCTAGATTTACCGGTCTTTTTCGTAGTAGATATTAGAAAACAAGAAAAACTGCGTTAAGTTCGACTGGGTCGAACTTTATATACCCTCCACCATATATTGCATTCCACAGAAGCTGTCGACTTTCGTAGAAGTGCAGTAACATTACGGAAAATGTTCATGCTTTTAATATAGCCAAGTCAAAACAAATAAAAATATTGAAAAATATAAATAAATATAAAATGTCTTGTCATTTATTTTGGTTCAAGACCATAGGTTGTGCCGAAGTCTTCAGCAGAACCCAAAAATAGCAAAGAAGGCAAAGTGAGACCTTTATTGTTGCAGCTGAAAGTTGACTGCGCAGTTTCGATGGGCGCTACACCATCTCATCAGAACTTTCGCAACGTATGTATGTCTTTGACTTAAATCAGGGTTCATATTAGTACCAGCGGTCACATATTTCTAATGAGAAACGCTGATAAACAAAATATTCCACCGAACTAAGTCGACACACTAAAAATCTCACTTAGTTCGGTGGAATATTTTGTTTATCAGCGTTTCTCATTAGAAATATGTGACCGCTGGTACTAATATGAACCCTGATTTAAGTCAAAGACATACATACGTTGCGAAAGTTCTGATGAGATGGTGTAGCGCCCATCGAAACTGCGCAGTCAACTTTCAGCTGCAACAATAAATGTCTCACTTTGCCTTCTTTGCTATTTTTGGGTTCTGCTGAAGACTTCGGCACAACCTATGGTCTTGAACCAAAATAAATGACAAGACATACAACATAACAGACCAACTATACATACAAACAACTAAATATAAAATTTTTATCATTTCAAACCACGCCCGTAAGGCAAGGCTACAACTATGTTTTTCTTATTTTATTATTTTTGCATGAATATATATCAAAATAATACTTCAAGTAAATTTAAAAAATAAATATAAGACAGCAATCTTCAAGCTTAAATACCATAAATATTGGTTGATAGTGGGTGTTACAGTTGGTTGTATTTCAATCCTATATTAATTTCAAAAGTACAAATTTTGGAAATTTATTATACTTCACGTACACAGAGCAAGACAACCTAACTGTACGATTCTACTCATTTTTGCGCAAAAGTAAAAAATTACAAATTTGGAAAAATCTTTTTATTTTTCGAGTCTATGCCGTCAGGTGAATGTATATACAGAATTGCATGATTCTAGCTGTAGCCGTTTAGTTGGTACCATTTTTATTCCTCTGTTTCCAATGTATCCCTTAAAAGTAAGAATTTGGAAAAATCTTTTATTTTTCGTGTCTACGCAGTCACTGCGGTCATTTAGTTGGTACTATTTTTAACCCCTTTTTCCATTTTAATCCCAAAAAGTACGAATTTCGAAAAATCCCTTTATCAGAGAATGTATGCACCGAATTTCATTACTCTAGATGCCTCCGTTTCGTTGTTACCATTTTTATCCCTCCTTTCCCATTTGACCCCTTAAAAGTACGAATTTGGAATACATATTTTTATATTATGTATATACTCAATTATAGGAATGTACATACCCAATTTCGTCTTTCTAGCTGTTGTCGTTTGATTGGTACCATTTTTATCCCTTTTTGCCCCATTTCACCCTCTACGAATAAGAATCACTTTATTTACAAGAGGAGTGCGCAAACCGAATATCAAGTTTATTTTAAGCTGACATATTGAAAACACATGCTAAAATACTCTAAAGATTAGGGATATTTTCAGTCCTTGTGAGGGAAAAATGTTTTCCCTTTGGACCGATTTCGCCCAGTTGCAATCCCAGCCGATCTACGACTATCAGAGGCATTTCGTTTAGATGCTAGCGTGCTTTCAACAGACGGACGGGCATGACTAGGCCGTCTTAGAATTTTATGACGATCAAGAATCTTAAAACTTCATAGAGTCTCAGTCGAATTAATTAAAAATATTTTGTAAATAATTAATATAATGTATTAAAATATTTGAAATAAATTTTGTATATTGATTATTGCCAACTTGATAGCCTCTATAAAGCCATACTTGGCGCTGAGGCATTATGTATATTTGTAAATACAATATTGAAATAAAGACAAATAAATAAAAAAAAATTTGCAAGGTGCTACAAACAGAATGACAAAGTTAGTATACTCCTATCTTCCAGTGGAGGATATAAAAATTTAAGTATTTTTAACAGATATTCTTCACTTTCATTTCACACCCATATTGCTTTGAAATTTGAAATTAGAAAAGATAATTAAAATGAAAAACTCAGTTTTTCTAGGAGTTTTTTTAAGAATGGGATAGTGTTGTATAGGAATTTTAGGAGTTCGATTTGGATATGCTAGAACCCCCTAGTTTGTGTGGTTCGGAAAAAAATGAATGAACCAAAAATGGGGGTGGTAGGGTGAGTGTACGTCTTGTGAACGACGCTACCGAAAGAGCCGTTGTATTAATAAATGACTATAACAATTTGCTGTGCCGTAACATTCAGGGGGTCAGTCTTACATTTCTCCCCTCTAGGGTCTAATGCGGGGTAGTTTTGGGCCTTTCTTTCATAAAAAAATATAAAAAATAGGCAAATGTATGGGGGCCACCTTAAGGGTTGCAGTTGGAGGGAAGGTGTTTTCTGAGAAAATATTGGGGCTGAAAAAATATTGTGGGTTAGTCATACATTTGACTCCATTAGGGGCCTCCTTGGGACAGTTAGAGTGGTGGGAGCAAATTTTATAAAAATGTATTTTTTGTATGGGAGCCCCATTAAGGGGTAGGGGTTTATTCGGAAAAAATGTTGGGGAGGGAAAATTAGTGGCGGTCAGTCTTACATTTAATACATCTAGCGAGACTCCAGGGCAGTTTTAGGCCTTACTGTCATAACAAAATTATAAAAAATAAAAAAATCGTATGGGGACCACCCTAAGGGTTGACAATAGGAGGTAAGTATGTTAAGAGAAAATATGGGGGTTGAAAAAATATTAGGGGTCGGTCATACTTTGAACTCCACTATCGATTTCCTCCGGTGGGAATATATTTTATAAAAAAAAAAAAATTATGGGAGCCCCCCCTTAACAGGTGGAGATTGGGGGTATGTGTGTTCCCACCACACCCCTAGTGTATATGTTCTTGTACAGATCAAAAAGTACTATCGTAGCAAATATAAGAGAAAAAACAAGTAAGAAGGCGTTAAGTTCGGCCGGGCCGAATCTTATATACCCTCCACCACGGAGTGCATTGCACAGTATTACCAGCAGATTAAAGGATGTCGACTTTACATAGAAGCACAGTACCATATTACGAAAATTGTGATATGTTTATGCACATTACTATATTTGATTAGTATTTCAAACTATAATGTATACTTATGCGCACTGTTTAAAATCGACTACTATACTAAACTACATGGCGATTGTCAGTCGCCATTAGAAAGAAGCATTTTCAGATACTGACAAAGTGATAAGAAAAGTATACATTTTAAAGATATCCCCATTCACCCCATTCTCCGCACAAATGTACAAACAAAAAAACACTTTTTCGAGTGTTCATAATCAGAATGTATACATCGAGTTTCATGATTTCAACTTCAGCGGTTTGGTAGGTCCCATTTTTATCCCTCTTTTTAATTATATCCCTTAAAAGTACTAATTTCGAAAAATCCCTCTATTTTACGTGTCTATGTAATCAGAGGAATGTATACACCGAATTACATGATTCTATCAGCGGCCATGTTGTTGGTACCATTTTTATCCCCTTTTTCCAATTTTGCCCCCTCAAGAGTACGACTATCTAAAATCTCTTTATTTTACGTATCTACACAATTAGGGGGACACACTGAATTTCATCATTCTAACTGTATTCGTTTAGTTGGTACTATTTTTTATCCCCTGTAGCCATTGTATCCCTTGAAAGTACGAATTTGGAAACACATTTTATTTTTCGTGTCTACGCAGTCAGAGGAATGTCTACTCCGAATTTCATGATTCTAGCTGCTGTCATTTGGTAGGTACTATTTTTATCCCCTTTTTCCATTTGAACTCCAAAAAGTACGAATTTTGGAGAAATCTTTTATTTTACTTGTCTACGCAATCAGAGGAATGTATATATCGAATTTCATTATTCTAGGTGCAGCCGTTAGGTTGGTACTATTTTTATCCCTCTATCCCCATTTAACCCCTTAAAAGTACGAATTTAGAAAAAAACTTTTATATTATGTATCGACTCTATTATAGGAATGTACACGCCAAATTTCGCCTTTTTTATCTGTTGTCGTTTGAGAGGTACCATTTTTATCCCTTTTTGTCCCATTTCGCCCCCCACAAATAAAAATCACTCTATGGTGCCCTTTTATGCTATAAAGGGAATGCGCACTGAAAATATCAAGTAAATACAAGCTAATATGTTCAAAAAACATGCTGAAATATTCTAAATATTAGGGGTATTTTCAGTCCTTGTGAGGGAAAAATTTTTCCCTCTGGGCCGATTTCGTCCACTTTCAATCCCAACCGATCGACAACCATATGACACATTTAGGAAATATTTGAACCTCCTAGCTCATTTCGTTCGACCGCTATCGTGCTTTCAACAGACAGACAGGCGGACAGACGGACGTGGCTATATCGTCTTAGAATTTTACCACGACCCAGAATATATATACTTTATGGGGTCTCCGATGAATATTTCAAGGTGTTACAAACGGAATGACAAAGTGAATATACCCCCATCCTGGAGGTGGAGGGTATAATTAGCACCGGAAGTGCTAAAAGTCTACACTAATTCCATTATGTTCTGATCTATTTCAGCCACCTAAACTCTGAAATCGTTTATATGATTACAATTTAGTGATTTTCTGTAGAGCAACAACAATGACATTAGCTTTCAAGTCGTCCATCAACATATGTTACAAATGAAGAAAACCTCATCATGGAAACATAACAATTTAAAATAAAAAGACAACAAAAATAAATGTGGAACAACTTGCCTCTCAAATATTGTTGTGTTCAGTTCAGTTTTTTTACTATTAAAATTTTACAACTTATCTTGATATCCAATATGCTCGGAATTGCCCTTCACAAAAGAAAAAAAGCAACAACGCAAACCCATTACATGACTTGCTATCTACCATCCATTCACAAATAATTTGAAACTCATTTAACTCGGAAAATGTTGCTGTAGTTAATTATCCTGCCAACGGACCTTCAACAGCACGGATGGCATTGCATTTGCAATATCATTAAATTTATATAGAAAATATCGAATTTTACAAGTACATAAATATAATAGACGTGAAAAGAAAATATTTATCTTTTTGTAATTTAGCAGCCAAATTGGATCACATTAGAGAGCCACTTAGACGCAGACATTGCTAATACTGCCCGAGTAAAAAAGAGACTTCGATGTATTAAAAGCATCAAAAAGTGTAAAAATCCAAATCATCAGTTCATTTTAAACGCCGGAAAAAATGTACAGTGGTTCATAAGGCTCACAGTAAAAACTTGAATTTCCAGGTACGTCGTGCACGTCTGTACAAGCGGAATAAATTATACCCTCCACCTCCAGGATGGGGGTATACTAACTTTGTCATTCCGTTTGTAACACATTGAAATATCGACCTGAGACCCTATAAAGTATATATATTCTTGATCGTCATAAAATTCTAAGACGATCTAGCCATGTCCGTCCGTCTGTCTGTTGAAAGCGCGCTAGCATCTAAACGAAAGGAGCTAGAACGTTCAAATTTTCCATAAATGCGTCTTATAATCGTAGATCGGTTGGGATTGAAACGGGGCGAAACCGGTCCAAGGACTAAAAATACCCATAATAATCCCTAATATTTTAGCGTATTTAAGCATGTTTTTTGAATATGTCTGCTTGTACTTACTTGATACTGTGTATGTGCATCCCCCTTTTAGCAAAAAAGTGCACCATAAAGTGATCTTATTTGTAGGAGGTGAAATGGGGCAAAAAAAGGGATAAAAATGGTACATATTAAACGACAACAGCTAGAAACACAAAATTCGGTGTGTACATTCCTCTAATTGAGCAGATACATAATATAAAAGTATTTTTTCCAAATTCGTACTTTTAAGGGCTAAAATGGGAATAGAGGGATAAAAATGGTACCAACCAAACGGCTGTACCTAGAATAATGAAATTCGGTGTATACATTCCTCTGATTGCATAGATAAGTAAAACACAGGGATTTTTTAAAATTCGTACTTTTTGGGGTTAAAATGAAAAAAGGGGATACAAATAGTACCAATCAAATGACCGCAGCTAGAGTCATGAAATTCGGAGTATACATTCCTCTGAGTGTGTAGACACGGAAAATAAACTGATTTTTCGAAATTCGTACTTTTTGGGGTTAAAATGAAAAAAGGGATAAAAATAGTACCAATCAAATGACCGCAGCTAGAGTCATGAAATTCGGAGTATACATTCCTCTGACTGCGTAGACACGGAAAATAGACGAATTTTTCGAAATTAGTACTTTCAAGGGATACAATGGTACAGAGGGATAAAAATAGTACCAACTAAACGACTACAGCTAGAATGATGAAATTCTAATTGCGTAGAAACGTCAAGGGGGTAAAAATGGTACCAACCAAATGGGCGCAGCTGGAATCATGGAATTCGGTGTATACATTCCTCTGACAGCGAAGACACAAAAAATAAAATGTTTTTTTTTTTTCAAATTCGTACTTTTTCTTTTACAGCAAAAATTGGTTGAATCATGAAGTTAGGTTATTTAGCACTATGTACGTTTGATAATGGATTTTTAAAATTTTTACTTTTGGAATTAAAATAGAATGGAAATACAACCAACTGTAGCACCCACTATCTACCAATATTTATGGCTTTGAAAATATAAATATAAGAATATTTATTTTTTTTTTTGAATTGACGTATTGGTAGCATTAATTTATAAGCGTGGTTTGAAATAATTAAAATATTATATTTATTTATAAAATTAATTTTTCAATATTTGTATTTGTTTTGGTTTGACCATTTTAAAAAAATTATATTTTCCTGTAGTATTACTGCACATCTACGAAAATCGACATCCTCTGTGGCATGTAATCCATGGTGGAGGGTATATAAAGTTCGGCCCGGCCGAACTGAACGCCTTTTTTACTTGTTTTCTATAATTTTGGGAGTATTAGCCCGATGACACATGTAAAAATCAGAACAATTTTGAGCTAGAAAACACAAATGTGAATGGAAAAATTTTAATGCATTTAAAATTTTAAATTTGAACTACCGTTTCCTTGGGCTTTGAAAGGTAGAATAACATTCATTATACACTCTACGAGAGTATTATGTCTTTGTGCATTTGTTTGTAACACCCAAAAGGAAGCGAGATAGAACCATCGTTAATTATACCGATCGACTTAGAATCACTTTTTGAATCGATTAAACAATGTCCGTCCGTCTGTCTGTCTGTCTGTATTTTCTTGTAATCAGAGTACAGGTCGCAATTGTAGCCAGAACCAAGTGAAGAAAGTGGAGGGTATCACATAGTCGGCCCCGCCCGACTTTATCCTTTCCTTACTTGTTTTAAATACAACATTATGAGGGGTATACAAAATTCGTCCTGGTGGCCGTACTTAGCAGAGTTTTCACTCTGCTCTTGCTCTCCTCTTTAAAACAACCATTTGCGTTGCTCACCGAGTATACACTTCTGTCTCCGTCTCGATGTCCTGGTTTGTTTTTCGTGTGTGTGTTTTATTCGGTTCAATAAGAACACGCGCTTGTCCCCAGTTCCCCCGTCCCACAGTTTCCTAACTCACAGAGAAGATGGCATTGATGCGGAGTGGGGAATATATGTGGATGGATATACTCTTAAGTGATGGTCTCTGTGTGTGTGTGTTTGTCGTAGAAATTATTGCTGTTGTCGTTGTTTTTGCTGCTGCTACTGTTGCCGTTCATTATTGTTGCAACATGACTTTGATAAATATTTGAGCTGTTCTATTCTGCTCCATTATTCACTATTCGCTGTTCGTTAATTTAAATTGAATTATGGATGGTTGTACAACGCTGTAGATGTATGTGTGTGTTTTTGTGTGTGAACAACAGTAGCTGAGCATCTCCCCGAGCAGGGTGGGGGATTAAGGTGACAACATTTCTATGGAATCCTAGAGAATGCTATTAAAAGCATTATCAGTGAAAAATTAAATTCGTTTTAAACGCTTTCAAAAGGTGTCAATTTATATTTAATCTAATTTATGTTGTTTTAAAGGCGACGCATACATACGTACAATAGGATGGGTCACGAAAATAAGTTGCAGCTTAGTGATGATCTGCAAACTAATTCGTCGCTGGGTCAGGCCATTTATGAGTTAAACGCTCCTGAAAATACCCATACAAATTATGTTTTTCCCGTGCAATTTTTTTGTGCAGCAGTTTTGTCGAATTTTTTTCTGAAATAATAGACCCTTGAAAGCACTTTAAATATAAATTTTGATTCTTGTCTTAGAATAACTTTTTTTTTTCATAGTGACAACTGAAAACTTTTTCGTATTTCGTATCAGTACTTTATAAAAGTAAGTAGCTGCATCCAATACCTTTCGAATGGTGTGTAAATGATGAACATCAGAAGGAAATTGACGCCACAGCGCTCATTTTTGTAAAAAGAGTTTGACAATTTTTTCTCTGCAAATCTATCTTCTGCTTTAAATTATTTCACGAAAATGTAGACAGTGACGTCATTTTTCATCCGATATTCATCATTTGGGCATCATTCGAAAGGTATTGATTTCTTATAATTATGTTTCACTACAACATTTACAAAATGTTTCCAAGAAATATGAGTTTTTAACTGCCACAAAACCACAATAAACCAATCTAAGTGTCTAACAATTCGGTCAATGAATTACACAGTGCAACACGAAAAAAATAACCACATACGTACACCACTACGTGATAGAAGACCAAAAAAGACCCGTATCTTCCAGTTTTGCCCAAAGTCATGCACTTTTTATGCCCCCCAAATTTGTCAATTTTGCAAAAAAAAACTCATAATTTTCTCAGGCTCATATCTTGCAAGCCGTTTTGGAATTTTGATTTACTCTCTGAGGCAAAGTTGTAGCTTTTGTCATAAAGAACAAAACATATAAAATCAAAAACTTCATCTTGAAGGTCAAAATCACAAAAAAAACTTAAAAAATCGATTTTTAATCTTTTTTCCCCTATTCAGGTCCACACGTAGCAAACCGTTCAAAATTCAAGGAAACATTCAACTACAAAAATGTTCCTATGAACTCAATAAGCAACTTTCTAGAACATGCAAACTTCCTAGGACTGGTTCTTAACACCGTTTAGGTAGCCGCAAAAGTCAAACTTGAAAAAAATCGATTTTTTAACCGTTTTCCCCTTTTCAGGTTCATAGGTAGCAAACTGTTCAAAATTCAAGGTAACAATTAACTACAAAAATGTACCTAAGATCTCAATAAAGAACTTTCTTGAATATATAAACTTCCGTAGAATGATTCTTAACACCGTTTAGGTAGCCGCAAAAGTCAAAATTAAAAAAATCGATTTTTAATCTTATTTCCCCTGTTCAGGTCCATAAGTAGCAAACCATTCAAAATTCAAGAAAACAGTCAACCGCAAAAATATACCGAATATCTCAATAAACAACTTTCTTGAATATATCAACTTCCGAAGAATGATTTTTAACACCGTTTAGGTAGCACTTAGGTAGCCGCAAAAGTCAAAATTAAAAAATTCGATTTTTAATCTTATTTCCCCTGTCCAGGTCCATAGGTAGCAAAGTTCTCAAAATTAAAGGTAACAATCAACTACAAAAATATACCTAATATCTCAATAAACAAGTTTCTAGAACATATTAACTTCATAGGAATGATTCTTAACACAGTTTAGTTAGCGCTTAACTAGCCGCAAAAGTATAAAATTTCCCGAAAATTTTTTAATTTCATTTGTTTTTTCTTTAATTCAACATTCAGATATAGCGAGGAAATATTTTGCAGATCACCATTAAACAATCCAATCTTATTTGGGGGGGGGGTTGTTTGACCGCAGCAACTTATTTTCGTGACCCATTCTAATGTACATGAATACACTGGTCTAGTGCAGGGAAAAATGGCACATGGCAGCACGAGGGTGACTATTAAGAAACAGTTAAGACGGACCGAACGACCGAATCTCATGTACCTTTCACCAGGAAGTTGTGAGTACAAATAGCTAAGTACCTTCGGCGCAAATTATAATATTATTAAGAAGTTTAAAAAAAAATAGATCCATTAAAAAACAAGTAAGGAAAGGCTAAAGTCGGGCGGAGCCGACTATATGATACACTCCACTTTCTATCCGAATACAATTCAATTCGGCAAAAAAATTGAAGGAAGGATTTTTGTATTCTTCCTAAACATAGGCTAACATGGCCAGACCCCATTTGTCAAATCGAGAAGAATGTTTGTATCGGGGCTATATCCAAACATGAAATAGTGTGACCCACTTACACAATAGGTTCTTCCAGTTCATGCATAACGTGTTATGCTCAATTTGAACAAATTCTCTGAAAATATGAGGTTTATGGCGCGGAAAAATTCAAGCCGGGAGCGAAATTTGTATGGGAGCTATATATAAATCTGAACCGAACTGACCCATTCTCACCATGGGTGTTTCTAGTGGAAACATAAGATATTTTGCCAAATTTGAAAACAATCTGATCAAATACGTGGTTTCTAGAGCGGAAAAAGTCAAATTGGGAGCGAAATTTGTATGGGAGCTATATATAAATCTGAACCGATCGGACCTATTTTCACCACTGGTGTTCCTAGTTTAAATATAAGATGTTATGCCAAATTTTAAAACAATCTGATCAAATACGTGGTTTCTAGAGCGGAAAAAGTCAAATTGGGAGCGAAATTTGTATTGGAGCTATATATAAATCTGAACCGATCTGACCCATTTTCACCATGGGCGTTTCTAGTTGAAATATAAGATGTATTACCAAATTTGAAGAAAATCTGTTAAAATATGTGGTATCTAGCATGAAAAGAGTCAAATCGGGAGTGAAATTCGTATGGGGGCTATATCTAAATCTGAACCGATTTTCTTTAAATTAAATAGCGTTCGTCCTTATACCGAGAAACTTCGTTGCGCAAAGTTTCGTTTGGTTATGCGACCTGTACATTGATTACAAGAATAGATTCAAAAAGTAAGTCGATCGGTACAATTAACAATGGGTCTATCTCGCTTCCTTTTGGGTGTTACAAACAAATGCACAAAGGCATAATACTCTCGTGGAGTGTATAATAATATAATAATATTATAATTAACATAATATTATAATAATATTATTCACCCAAATGCTCGAACTGTATAGGAAACAATTGATATATTTTTTCAATCGGTTACTTATTTTCTCATTTCGTTACAAACGAAACTGCTTCAAAGCCCAGACATAGTCCTTTTCAAATCCAGCTGGTTCATAAGCTCACTCACAACTGACTGCATGTCATGGTCCCCCGGGTTGACCGCGTTTCTCCAGACAGCTCGTTTTCTATGACTGTCTGTGAATGCAGGTCGCTCAAGTGGCTTGCAACACACACAGTCGTGCAGCCGAAGCAAAAGCGAAAAAAACATAAAAGTTTTCCGATTTAAAATGCATCAAACTCTGTTTGCTGTTCGCCAGTTCACCTGTTTATCACTCAAACATGAAACGTTGTACCTTGTCTTGTCTTGCCGTGTCGTTCATTCATTGTTTCCGATGCATCTGCCTTTCATCATGCATCATTTATGGCTTATGTCGAGCAAAGTTATCGTGTTGCTTTGCCACGTCCGTGTTTGTTGTCATCACAGTTTTCCTTTTATCTTTTTCAATATTAAAGAAAGCCAAGCAAGACATCAGCAGCAACAACAACAACAACAACAAGGATAATAATAATATGAACCCAGAAATATAAAGGAGCATCCTTGTGGTTCCATTATTGGACGAACTGTAGACACACCTCTAGGTAGTCATAGTCAAAGAGGTTTATTTTCATATTTGACATCAGTTAAACAAATTGTGTCTTTGTTAATAAAAATTATTACGGCCAACTGAACTTTAAAATTAACATAAAAAATTGAAGATTTTGTTCAAATTTTATTTTTCATTGGGTATAGTTTCACTACTTTGGCTATATGGCCAATATGTTGACAGTTTTAAGTTAACTATATGGGCTACAAAGGCTTTGGTTATATATTTTTTAATTTCATTTCATTGAAGTATTTTGGGTAAAGTGGACAAACATTTAGAAAAAAACTGACTTTTTTACTTGAAAATCCAATTTTTTAATTTAATACCAAATGTACAATTACACAGTGTCTTTTTGGTCCCTTTTGCGCAAAACAGGGGTTTAACGACTCAAAATGCTCTACAAAAAATGTCATTCTACTACAAATATTCTAAATGCATCAAATTTAACTTAAATGTCGGAAAAAAAGATAAAAAAAAGATTTTTGCAAATTGAACTGTGCCACAAAACTGAGTTTAAAGGGACAGTGCGAATGCAAAAAATATTCTACGACATACTTCATAGTAAGGGTATTTAAACATTTTAGGTATTTAAACAAGAAATTATTTAATAAGTTTTTCTTGTAGCTCTTGATAATTCTATAGCGTTATCAAACAATGTCCAGCTTATATCAGCTATAATATAATGTATGCCATTTGGAACCACTGTACGTGGATGAAACCTTAATAATCCAAATTCCATTGTATTTGTTAAATAAAATTTTCGATTTTCTCCTTGTCTATCGAATTTTAAACATTCTCATTTCTCTATCCACCCTAATGTACATACATAGTTAAATGAATTTTTTTAATTTTTATACCCTCCACCTCCAGGATGGGGGTATATTCATTTTGTCATTCCGTTTATAACACCTTAAAATATTCATCGGAGACCCCATAAAGTATATATATTCTGGGTCGTGGTAAAATTCTAAGACGATATAGCCATGTCCGTCTGTCTGTCTGTTGAAAGCACAATAGCGGCCGAACGAAATGAGCTAGGCGGTTCAAATTTTTCCTAAATGTGTCTTATGGTTGTAGATCGGTTGGGATTGAAAGTGGGCGAAATCGGCCCACAGGGAAAAATTTTTCCCTCACAAGGACTGAAAATACCCCTAATATTTAGAGTATTTAAGCATGTTTTTTGAACAAATAGCTTGTATTTACTTGATATTTGCAATTCGCATTCCCTTTATAGCATAAAAGGGCACCATAGAGTGATTTTTATTTGTTGGGGGCGAAATGGGACGAAAAGGGATAAAAAAGTACCTATCAAACGACAACAGATAGAAACACGAAATTTGGCGTGTACCTACTTCTAATAGAGTAGATACATAATATACAAGTTTTTTTCTAAGTTTGTACTTTTAAGGGGTTAAATGGGGATAGAGGGATAAAAATAGTACCAATCAAACGGCTGCACCTAGAATAATGAAATTCGGTGTATATATTCCTCTGATTGCGTAGACACATAAAATAAAGGAAATTTTCGAAATTGGTAAAATGGAAAAAGGGGATAAAAATTGTACCAAACAAATGGATGCAGCTGGAACCATGAAATTCGCGGTATACATTCCTCTGACTGAGTGACACGAAAAAAACGATTTTCCAAATTCGTACTTTCAGGGATTCAATGGGAGCAGAGTGTTAAACCTAGTTTAACTATATTTTAGTTTATGTACTAATTTGTAAAGAGGTTTTCCAAACCCTGATATTTGTGTAAATTTGGCATGATTTTTAAGTTTAAATTCGCTTTGCTTCCATTATTGTACACAAACCGAGGTTTCTTTTATTAAATAAAACAAATATCGGTTTTTTTTATTCACGTCAGCCGAAGGGACCACAACTCAAAATTAAAGTATAAAATTTATATTCTACTCTATAAAATCTATTTTTATCTCTAGCAAAGGCAATCAAAGACTTCAAACATTTGTAAGTATTTGTAATTAGTTTTCTGCGCTCGGAAAACTACACGCCTTTCCCACATTATACACAAAGTCCTGCTCAACTTTGTTCACAGAGGGATAAAAATGGTACCAACTAAAAGGCTACAGCTAGAATGATGAAATTTTCCAAAGTTGTTCTTTTAAGGAGTAAAATGCGAAAATGGGGATAAAAATGGTACCAACGAAATGGACGCAGATAGTATCATGGAATTGGGTATATACATTCCTCTGAGTGCATAGCCACGTAATATATATATTTTTTTTTCAAATTCGTACTTTATTTTGTTGCTTTTACGACAAAAAATGGTAGAATCATGAAGTTGTCTTATACTGCGTTCGTGAGAGATAAGGTATTTTCAAAATGTATACTTTTGAATTTAAAATAGATGGAAATACAACCAACCAAAGGACTGCAGCTGTAAATACACTCGCTATCCCCCAATATTTAGGGTATTTATGATTGCTGCCTTATATTTACTTCATGAATGGAAGTATTATTTTCATTATATATATACATAGTATAAAAATATTGGTAGCCTTGGCTTATTCATTAAATTTCTGATTTTCATACATTTGAAATTTGTTGCGGACATTCCTCTTGTAGCTTGGAAGCACCACACAGAAAATAAATGTTTTAACGGGCGAAATGGGACAAAAATGGATAAAATATGGTACCAATGATACGACAACAGCTAGAATCATGAAATTCGGTGTGTACATCCCTCTAATTGCATAAACACGTAAAATAGAGGGATTTTTCGAAATTCGTACTTTTAAGGGATATAATTGAAAAAGAGGGATAAAAATGGGACCTTCCAAACCGCTGAAGTTGATATCATGAAATTCGGTGTGTATTCGGTGGTCTGACTATGAAGACTCGAAACAAAAAGGTTTTTTCCCAAATTTGTACATTTGGGCGGAGAATGGGGCGAATGGGGATATCTTTAAAATGTGTACTTTTCTTATCACAGTAATGCAGTCACTTTGTCTGTATCTGAAAATGCTTCTCCCTAATGGCCACTGACAATCGCCTAATATTTTCGGCATGTTCACTTTCACAATTACAGCTTTGTATTTATTTATAGTAGTAGCTTTTATTCAGTGCGCATAAGAATACATTATAGTTTGAAATAGTAATCAAATATAGTAATGTGCATAAAAAGATCACAATTTTCGTAATATGGTTCTGTACTTCTATGTAAAGTCAACATCCTTTAATCTGCTGGTAATACTGCGGAATGCACTCCGTGGTGGAGGGTATATAAGATTCGGCCCGGCCGAACTTAACGCCTTCTTACTTGATTTTTATTGTTTCAATCTTTCTCCCACAGGAAATACACATACATACATACGTGTTACAGTGACTACTACGGTTGGATGTGGTGGGTTTATATTATTGTCTTGTTTATGAACTGTCAGTAGCTTGTTTTTTAAATTGTTTTATTTCCCCCTTCCTTTACGAACTCCTTCGCTTCAGCTGGTAGCGTGAAGGTGGCTGTGTGTGTATTTGTTTCTTGGCTATGTTTTTCCTACAACATGTGGATGTATGCGTGCGTGTGCGTAAGTGAGTGTGTAGTTTTGAAGTATAATAATTCGTTTCAGTTTGCGTTCATTTCATTTCAATTCTCACTAGCAAAAGCGCGTGACTCTACACACACACACACACATACAAACACACCGAGCGAAAGAGATTTTTAAGATCCCAATGCACTGCTTCTGTCATGGGATGGATATTTCAAACTAGAAAATAGGAAAAAACGTACTTACATACATACATATGTATGTACCTTAGGTTGGGTCGCGAAAATAAATTGCTGCGGTCACCCCCTAAAAATGAAGATTGGATTGTTTATTGATGATTGATGATCTGCAAAATATTTCGTCGTTGTGTCAAGACGTCTGTGAGCTAAACGCTCCTGAAAACATCTCTAAAAACCATATTTTCCCGTGTAATTGTTTTATGTTGCATTTTCCCTAATTTTTCCTGAATTAAGGCCACCTTGGAAGCACTTTAAATATAATTTTTTATACACTCCACGAGAGTATTATGTCTTTGTGCATTTGTTTGTAACGCCCAAAAGGAAGCGAGATAGACCCATTGTTAATTATACCGATCGACTTGGAATCACTTTTTGAATCGATTTATCAATGTCCGTCTGTTCGTCTCTCATTACAGGTCACAATTATAGTCCGATCTTAACAAAAATTGGCACAAGTAAGTTTTGTGGATCAAGGACGAACGCTATTTAATTTGAAGCATATCGGTTCAGATTTAGATATAGGCCCATACAATTGTCGGTCCCAATTTGACATTTTCCGCTCTAGAAACCGCATATTGTACCCGATTTTCTTTAAATTTGGCACAACATCTTATAATCAAACTAGAAACACCTGTTGCGAAATCGGGTTAGATCGGTTCAGATTAGATATAGCCCCCATGCAAATGTCGCTCCCGATTTGACTTTTTCCGCTCTATAAAGCACATATAGTACCCGATTTTCTTCAAATTTGGCTTAACACCTCATAATCTGTCTAGAAACACCTGTGGCGAAAGCGGGTTAGATCGGTTCAGATTTAGATATAAATTTATTTATATACATATAAATGTTGCTCCCAAATGTTTAACCGATTTTGGTCAAACTTTACATATTATATTTCACCTATAAACATACATGGTGAAAGCTGGTCATGTTTCAATATACCCCCATACAGATGTCCTTTCCGATTTAAGATTTTTTGTCAAACACATACATTTACAGGATAAAAAATCCTTCCCGGTTTCACTTTTTTACTGAATTGAATTGTAATAGGATAGAATGTGTGAGTGTATCACATAGTCGGCTCCGTCCGACTTTAACCTTACCTTACTTGTTATTCTTTACTTAGAATGACTCATCGGTCATATTATTGGATATTTAGATTGATTTTTTTGTGGGGTTTCAAAGTGACAGCTAAAAACTCACATTTCTTAGAAACATTTTGTAAAAGGTGTTATGATATGTTATGAATAAATAGAAGGAAGCCTTTCGAATGCTGCCTAAATGATTAATATTGGACGAAAAATGACGTCACTGACACCATGTTTGTAAAATAATTCAATACACAGGAGCAAACATTTTCAAACACGTTTTACAAAAATGAGCGCTCCATTTCATATTGAGAAATATTCATTTGAAATTGGGATTTTCTTTTTCAAATTGAGAAAATTCCACTTGAAATTGAGAATTTTCATTTCAAATAGAGAAAATTTCAAACGAAAATTGAGAATTTACATAAAATTTCAATTGAAATTGAGAAAATTTCTTTTGAAATTTCTCAATTTAAATGCTAACGAAGAAAATAACGCAAATTGTTCGTTTTCAAATGAATGAAATATGATCAGCTATATTTTTCAAATATTCGCTTATTTTGTGTTTTTTTTGTTATATAATTTTGGGCCACACTAATTCTCCCACAAATACACCCACACGCTCCTCCATTACATATATATGTCTGCACACGTACAATGCATGCAATGCATACATAGATATTTGTTTATGCGGGTGCATGTGTGTGTACATTAGGGCGTACCTCAAAAAAAAAGTTCGCCGTACACCTTCGAATATGAAGTATTATTGAAAGGTAGTTTCAAAAAAAAAATTTTATTTTTTTATGCCGAACGTAGGGGTCGCGCTTTTACATTTTTCTATATAACTTGTATTTATAAACGGATTTTAAAGTGTGATACATCGATGTTTTTGTCTCGACGAGGCCGATTTTTTTGTCTTTGAAGTCATTGAGCTCAAGCACCCCCTTCTGGTACTTACCCATCATTTCTCAGTTGCTACTACCCTAATGTACCACTCTAATAATCGAAAATTAAAGCTCGCATAAAATCATGAATCATGTTTGAGCTCAATGACTTCAAAGACAAAAAAATCGGACAAAAACATCGATGTATCACACTTTAAAATCCGTTTATAAATGCAGAAGTTATATAGAAAAATGTAAAAGCGCGACCCCTACGTTCGGCATAAAAAAATAAAAAAAAATTTTTTGAAACTACCTTTCAATAATACTTCATATTCGAAGGTGTACGGCGAACTTTTTTTTTTTTTACTTGTAACCTGGTACGCTCTAGTGTACATAGAACACGATTATTTAATCTGTTTTGAAATGTTATAAATTGTTTTGGGGATTAAAACGCGAAAAACAATGAAATAAAACAATATCAGGCACCATACATTCATGATTTTCGTTACATGATTTTAATGTATTTTTCGAGTTTTTCTGTTTTTTTTTCAAAACCCATCAAGTAAACAGAAAAGGGTGCGGCAAAATAAGCACATATGTTAGAATTTTGATATTGAAAACTTTCATTGAAGTTACAAAATCGCATTGAAACACCGGTCGACTTCATCAAACATTACAAACTCATCAATTGTGCTCAGCAAAAACGGAAATTATACGATCTGAAAAGACCTCTGGCAATATTTGTTTCTCAACAATCTTAGGTGTATTTTCTAAATCGCAATTACGAACGGATTTAAGAAGCGGCAATAAGGAAGAATATATAGACTTACTGCATATATACTTGATCTAGATTGCGGCATATCCGATTACTTTGTACATACTTAAATTACTATATTAATGTAAATAGATTACTTCAGTTGCTTAAAATTTATTTTAAACAATTTGTATTTATACCCTACACCACTTCGTGGAATAGGGAATAGTATAAGTTAGTTTTCCTCCAAATATTTGTAACACCAAGAAATAATCGTGCTAGACCCAACTTTAAGTATACCGATCGGCTTAGAATCTCTACCTGAATCGATTTAACGATGTCTGTCTGTCCGTCTGCTGCCCATCTAAGCTTGTTCGCTCTCTACAGGTCGCAATTGTAGTCCGATTGTCATGAAATTTGAAAAAAGTTATTTTTTGGGCCAAGAACCATCGGTATTGAATTTGGGGGAAATCGGTTCAGATTTAGATATAGCCTCCATACAAATATTCCTATAATTTACACTATTTCGGCTCTAGAATACACATTTTACATGGGATCATGACAACATTTTCAGGATCGTGCTATATTTGAACTAGAAACAGCTAACAAGAAGGTGGACCACATGGGTCTATGTTTTTATATAGCCCCCATATAAATGTACCTCCGATTTACAATATTACTGCTCTAAACTGCACATTTTAAGTCGGATTTTGATCAAATTTCCCACACAATGTTACATTTAGACTAGAAACAACTATTTTGAAAGCCAGCTATGTTTTGGTATAGCTCCCATACAAACGGACCTCCAGTTTACACTATTATCGCTCTAGAACCCACATCGTACATGGGATCTTGATAAAATTTTGCAGATCATGTTATATTTCAATAAAGAAATTTTTGAAAATGATCTATAATCGACCTTCCTAATGGGCCCCATTTTTATTATTACCCCTCTAGGACCCACATTTTACATCGGAAGCTTATCAAATTTTGGAGATTATATTATATTTCAACTAAGAATATATACTATGAAAGTCAAAAATATGGTACAGTCCCCATACAAATGGGACCCCAGTTTACACTATTATCGCTCTAGAACCCACATCGTACATGGGATCTTGATAACATTTTGCAGATCATGTTATATTTCAACAAGTAAAAACGTCGTTAAGTTCGGCCGGACCGAACTTTATATACCCTCCACCATGGATTGCATTCCACAGAAGTTGTCGGTTTTCGTCGAAGTGCAGTAATATTACAGGAAAATATATTGTTTGTAATAGAGCCAAACCAAAACAAATATTAAAAAAATAATTTTAAAAATAAATATAATAATTTATTTATTTCAAACCACATTTATAAGGCAAGGCTACCAATACGTCAATTCAAAAAATAAATATTCTTATATTTATATTTTCAAAAAGCTTAAATACCATAAATATTGGTAGATAGTGGGTGCTACAGTTGGTTGTATTTCCATTCTATTTTAATTCCAAAAGTACAAATTTTGAAAATCCATTATCAGACGTACATAGTGCAATATAACCTAACTTCATGATTCAACCAATTTTTGCCGTAAAAGAAAAAGTACGAATTTGGAAAAAAACCTTTTATTTTGCATGCCTATGCAGTCAGAGAAATGTATACACCGAATTCCATGATTCCAGCTGCGCCCATTTGGTTGGTACCATTTTTACCCCCTTGACGTTTCTACGCAATTAGAATTTCGTCATTCTATCTGTAGTCGTTTAGTTGGTACTATTTTTATCCCTCTGTACCATTGTATCCCTTGAAAGTTCGAATTTCGAAAATCCCTTTATTTTCCGTTTCTACGCAGTCAGAGGAATGTATACTCCGAATTTCATGACTCTAGCTGCGGTCATTTGATTGGTACTATTTTTATCCTCTTTTTTCATTTTAACCCCAAAAAGTACGAGTTTCGAAAAATCTGTGTAGTTTAAGTGTCTACGCAATCAGAGGAATGTATACACCGAATTTCATTATTTTAGGTGTAGCCGTTTGGTTGGTACCGTTTTTATCCCTCCGTACCCATTATATCCCTTGAAAGTACGAATTTGGAAAAAACCTTTTATTTTTCATGTCTACGTAGTCAAAGTAATGTATGCTCCGAATTTCATGACTCTAGCTGCGGTCATTTGGTTGGTACTATTATTATCCCCTTTTTCCATTTTGACCCCAAATAGTACGAATTTCGAAAAATCTGTTTATTTTCCGTGTCTACACAGTCAGAGAAATGTATACTCCGAATTTCATGACTCTAGCTGCGGTCATTTGATTGGTACTATGTTTATCCCCTTTTTTCATTTTAACCCCAAAAAGTACGAATTTTGAAAAATCCGTGTATTTTACTTGTCTATGCAATTAGAGGAATGTGTACACCGAATTTCATTATTCTAGATACAGCCGTTTGATTGGTACCATTTTTATCCCTCTATTCCGAATTTTGGAAAAATAATTTTATATTATGTATCTACTCAATTAGAGGAATGTACACCTCGAATTTCGTGTTTCTAGCTGTTGTCGTTTAATAAGTACCATTTTTATCCCTTTTTGCCCCATTTCAGCCCCTACAAATAAGAATCACTTTATGGTGCCCGTTTTTGCTATAAGGGGTTTCGCATACCAATTATCAAGCAAATACAAACAGACATATTCAAAAAACATGCTTAAATACGCTAAAATATTAGGGATTATTATGGGTATTTTTAGTGCTTGTGAGGGAAAAATTTTTCCCTTTGGGCCGATTTCGCCCCGTTTTAATCCGAACCGATCTACGACTATAAGACGTATTTATAGAAAATTTGAACGTTCTAGCTCCTTTCGTTCAGATGCTAGCGTGCTTTCAACAGACGGACGGACGGACGGACATGGCAAGATCGTCTTAGAATTTTATGACGAAAATACCCATAATAATCCCTAATATTTTAACGTATTTAAGCATGTTTTTTGAATATGTCTGTTTATATTTGCTTGATATTTGGTATGCGCATTCCCCTTATAGGAAAAACGTGCACCATAAAGTGATCTTATTTGTAGGGGTGAAATGGGGCAAAAAAGGGATAAAAATGGTACATATTAAACGACTACAGCTAGAAACACGAAATTCGGTGTGTACATTCCTCTAATTGAGTAGATACATAATATAGAAGTATTTTTTCCAAATTCGTACTTTTAAGGGGTAAAATGGGAATAGAGGGATAAAAATGGTACCAACTAAACGGTTGTACCTAGAATAATGAAATTCGGTGTATGCATTCCTCTGATTGCATAGACAAGTAAAATACACTGATTTTTCAAAATTCGTACTTTTTGGGGTTAAAATGAAAAAAAAGGGATAAAAATAGTACCAATCAAATTACCGCAGCTAGAGTCATGAAATTCGGAGTATAAATTCCTCTGACTGTGTAGACACGGAAAATAAACTGATTTTTCGAAATTCGTACTTTTTGGGGTCAAAATAGAAAAAGGGGATAAAAATAGTACCAACCAAATGACCGCAGCTAGAGTCATGAAATTCGGAGTATACATTCCTTTTTTTCAAATTCGTACTTTCAAGGGTTACAATGGGTGCGGAGGGATAAAAATGGTACCAACCAAACGGCTGCACTTGGAATAATGAAATTCGGTGTATACATTCCTCTGATTGCTTAGACACTTCCTCTGACTGCGTAGACACGGAAAATGAACGGATTTTTCGAAATTGGTACTTTCAAGGGATACAATGGTACAGAGGGATAAAAATAGTATCAAATAAACGACTACAGCTAGAATGATGAAATTCTAATTGCGTAGAAACGTCAAGGGGATAAAAATGGTACCAACCAAATGGACGCAGGTGGAATCATGGAATTCGGTGTATACATTCCTCTGACTGCATAGACACACAAAATAAAAAGTTTTTTTTCCAAATTCGTAATTTTTCTTTTACGGCAAGAATTGGTTGAATCATGAAGTTAGTAATATTATATTTATTTATAAAATTATTTTTTCAATATTTGTATTTGTTTTGGTTTGGCTATATTAAAAAAATTATATTTTCCTGTAATATTACTGCACTTCTACGATACCCGACAACCTCTGTGGAATGCAATGCACGGTGGATGGTATATAAAGTTCGGCCCGGCCGAACTTAACGCCGTTTTTACTTGTTTTTTCTTTTATACGGTCCCAACGCCTCTCACACCCGCCCCTTTCGACCGAGAGGGCCACGTCCCCATAACGTAGGGACAGCGTACACGCCACAGTCCGAACCATGGCGGCTAAGCAGTAGAGGGTGGACACCAGCTACAGATCAATTATCAACAGACGGCATACAAAAATATTAAACAAAATATTAGTATCACATGCAAATAAAAGTTATTCTTAAAGTAGGTAACTAAATATATTAAAGTAAACATGTCCCAACAAATCGATCGAGAAAATCCTCGAATTTATTATATCGATTCCTAATCCGAATGATGTGACACAATGAATTGAAATCAATACGCATTCTGCGAATGGGCTCTGCAGAAGCATAATTCGTACGCTGAAAGTCAATATGGATGAATTGATAGTATCTAGAAGGTCTAAATGACACGTTAAACTTAATCCTAGAAATAATATAGTCAGAAGAGAAATCACCATTTATAACCTTATAAGCCATCACGGTGTTCAACATAACACGTCTGCTTTTCAAGGAAGGCAAGTCTATCAACTTCAATCTACTAGTATAAGGGGGAAGAATAAAATCATTATTCCAATGCAAGTGTCTTAATGAAAATATTAAAAATTCTATTCTGTTAAATATAGAAGCAAAATGGTCTTGAGCCAGGACAATATCCCAGTTCAAATCAAATATTAAAAATTGTTTCTGAACTGACTCATTTCTGTCAATATAGATATCATACTGAGGATCCCACACTACGGAACCATATTCCAGAATAGGTCTGACAAGTGATTTAAATGGCTGCTTCGTTACGTAAGGATCGGAGAACTCCTTAGCCCATCGCTTAATGAAGCCAAGAACACCATATGATTGTTGAAATTCAGTTTGGAATCCATTACAATACCAAGGTCTACAAAAGAATCAACTAACTCTAACTCAGTTCCTCTAATATTATATGTGACAAATCTTGGATTCGATCTAAAGAAACGCATGTGTCTGCATTTCCTTAGGTTGAGTTCCATACAATTCATGTCACACCAGCGTCCAAAACTATCTAAGTCATCCTGCAATGGATTCAAAAATTCTGGCCAATTATAAGAAAAAAATATCTTTACATCATCTGCATATATTAGAAGTCGAGAATTGATGATAGACCCCGGAAGGTCATTTTATTATTCATTGAATAATAAGAAAAGAACCGGCCCTAGATGACTACCCTGAGGAACACCTGATGGAATCAGTATTGGTCTAGAATAAGAATTACCAAATTTGACAATCTGAGAGCGATTTGAAAGATACGAATATATCCACTTCAAGAAGTTAGATCTAAAACCTATACGATCTAATTTATATAACAAAAGTTCGTGGTTCACTTTATCAAATGCCTTCCTAAAATCTGTATAGATGACATCAGTCTGATTACCCTGAACAAATTCATCAATCACGTGAGAAGCAAACTGAATCAAATTTGTCACAGTAGAAAAGCCCCTACGAAATCCATGTTGATATGGACTCAATATAGAAGAAACCTCAGTAACCAATTTCTCAAATAGCTTCGGAATAGCACTCAACTTAGCTATCGCTCTATAGTTTGACTCATCAATTAGACTGCCAGACTTATGGAGGGGATCAATGAATGAATTCCTCCAAGCCAAAGGGAAATATCCAATACTCAATGAAGTATTAAATAATAATGTTAGCGGAATAGCCAAACCACTAGCACAGAATTTCAAAATTATACTTGGCACCCCATCGGGGCCAACACTATTTGTGGATTTCAGATTATTCAAACTCGACAAAACAATCAGCAATCGCCTGATCATCACCAAACTCTAAGCCATCCATTCTAATCCTTGTCGGCTTAGTTCACAAAGTCATAAAAAGATCTAGGGTTCTTCCTAAAATCATTCCTTAGTTTTTCCAAGTAGATCCTATAACATCTCTGAGACTCAATGCTATATTTCGACCTAGCAACGGAATATTTGACATAATCTGAATTCAAACCGGTCCTCTTAAATTTCTTAAAAAGTCTACCTCTCGAATTCTTCATGCTAGACAACTCACGTGAAAGCCAAGGTAGTCTTCTAGAGTGCACAACACGAGTTGTCGGTACTGATTGTGACAAAAAGTCATTCAAAATTTGATAAAATCTATCTACGACATTGTCAAGATCAGTCTAGTGACGACAGCTACAAACAGAATTCCAGTCAACATCCTGAATAAGTGAATTAAGCTTTTCGAAATTGGTTCTCTTGAAACAAAAATAGGTTCGATTATCTGGCGAAGTAGAGGGAGAAGATTCACCAGAGTACAACATCGATATATTCAAGGTAGGATGATAGTCGTCCTCCGGTAGTGAAATGGGAGGAACTCTACTGATTTCGAAGTAATGGGGATCATCGACAAATACTAAGTCTAGTTGCCTAGCATTTACATTTCCCACATAATTTATCTGAGACAAGTTAAGATCAGTAAAAAGTCTAACTATATGCGAGGGCCAATCATCCCTATCAAACGTCAACGGTGTTAAAGCCTCGGCATCTGGCATCTGGTAAGCCAAGATACAGAGGGTAAATTAAAATCTCCTAAAATCATAGTATGGTCTAAATCACTCACCCTCGAGACAAGCATAACAATTGCAGTCAAATTTTGCCCTGCTAAAAAAGTCATTAATTGTGTTGTTGCTCTTTAATGCTAATTGTATGTTGTCCTTATTACGAATGTTGGAGTTTTTGAATCTTTCCGAGAAGCCAGGAACATATCGGTCATCGGTTTGTATATTTTTGAAATTTGTTCATTCAATTCTCCAGGTTGTTTCTTCTTCACATGTCTTATTAATTCCGTAATGGTTTTATTAGGACAGTCAGTTAATTTTAAAATATGTCTTATCTTCTTTTCGTTATTTTTATGGAATTCTGCCTCTAACTAATGTTGAATATTCTGTTGATGAAGTTAGTCGCGGTAAAAATTTATTAATCTTCCAGATGCTGTCTCTTTTTGGTACCAATCCGTTTTTATACCCTCCACCTCCATAAAGTATATATATTCTGGGTCGTGGTAAAATTCTAAGACGATATAGCCATGCCCGTCTGTCTTTCTGTTGAAAGCACGATAGCGGCCGAACGAAATGAGCTAGGAGGTTCAAATGTTTCCTAAATGTGTCTTGTGGTTGCAGATCGGTTGGGATTGAAAGTAGACGAAATCGGCCCAGAGGGAAAAATTTTTCCCTCACAAGGACTGAAAATACCCCTATTAGTTAGAGTACTTCAGCATGTTTTTTGAACATAATAGCTTGTATTTACTTGACATTTGCAATTCGCATTCCCTTTAAAGCATAAAAGGGCACCATAGAGTGATTTTTATTTGTAGGGGGCGAAAAGGGATAAAAATAGTA
This sequence comes from Polietes domitor, assembly GCA_947397865.1. Classification (NCBI taxonomy): domain Eukaryota; kingdom Metazoa; phylum Arthropoda; class Insecta; order Diptera; family Muscidae; genus Polietes; species Polietes domitor. The sequence goes on from OX377618.1 coordinate 134,435,173, forward strand.
CCTATCAAACGACAACAGATAGAAACACGAAATTTGGTGTATACATACTTCTAATTGAGTAGATGCATAATATACAAGTATTTTTTCTAAATTTGTACTTTTAAGGGGTTAAATGGAGATAGAGGGATAAAAATAGTACCAATCAAATGACCGCAGCTAGAGTCATGAAATTCGGAGTATATATTCCTCTGACTGCGTAGACACGGAAAATAGACGAATTTTTCGAAATTAGTACTTTCAAGGGATACAATGGTACAGAGGGATAAAAATAGTACCAACTAAACGACCACAGCTAGAATGATAAAATTCTAATTGCGTAGAAACGTCAAGGGGGTAAAAATGGTACAAACCAAATGGGCGCAGCTGGAATCATGGAATTCGGTGTATACATTCCTGTGACTGCATAGACACGCAAAATAAAAAGATTTTTCCAAATTCGTACTTTTTCTTTTACGGCAAAAATTGGTTGAATCATGAAGTTAGGTTATTTTGCACTATGTACGTCTGATAATGGATTTTCAAAATTTGTACTTTTGGAATTCAAATAGAATGGAAATACAACCAACTGTAGCACCCACTATCTACCAATATTTATGGATTTGAAAATATTTTTGAAAATATAAATATAAGAATATTTATTTTTTAAATTGACGTATTGATAGCATTACCTTATGAGCGTGGTTTGAAATAATTAAAATATTATATTTATTTATAAAATTAACTTTTCAATATTTGTATTTGTTTTGGTTTGGCTATATTTAAAAAAATATATTTTCCTGTAATATTACTGCACTTCTACGAAAATCGACAACCTCTGTGGAATGCAATCCATGGTGGAGGGTATATAAAGTTCGGCCCGGCCGAAGTTAACGCCGTTTTTACTTGTTTTCAATTATATCCCTTAAAAGTACGAATTTCGAAAAATCCCTCTATTTTACGTGTCTGTGCAATTAGAGGGATGTATACACCGAATTTCATGATTCTAGCTGTTGTCATTGTCCATTGTTGTCCCATTTCGCCCATTTCGCATTTATTTTCTTTGTGGTGCTTCCAAGCTACAAGAGGAATGTCCGCAACAAATTTCAAATGTATGAAAATCAGAAATATAATTGATAAATAATAATGCTACCAATATTTTTATACTATGGATATATATAATGGAAATAATACTTCAATTCATAAAGTAAATATAAGGCAGCAATCACAGATACCCTAAATATTGGGGGATAGAGAGTGTATTTTCAGCTGCAGTCCTTTGGTTGGTTGTATTTCCATCTATTCCAAATTCAAAAGTATACATTTTAAAAATACCTTATCTCTCACGTACGCAGTTTAAGACAACATGATTGTACCATTTTTTGTCGTAAAAGCAACAAAATAAAGTACGAATTTGGAAAAAAAATTATTTTACGTGGCTATGCACTCAGAGGAATGTATATACCCAATTCCATGATACTATCTGCGGCCATTTTGTTGGTACCATTTTTATCCACTTTTTCGCATTTTACTCCTTAAAAGTACGACTTTCGAAAATTTCATCATTCTAGCTGTAGCCTTTTAGATGGTACCATTTTTATCCCTCTGTACCATTGTATCCCTTGAAAGTACGAATTTGGAAAAACGTTTTTTTTTTCGTGTCACTCAGTCAGAGGAATGTATACCGCGAATTTCATGGTTCTAGCTGCATCCATTTGTTTGGTACAATTTTTATCCCCTTTTTTCATTTTACACCCTAAAAGTACGAATTTCGAAAATTTCCTTTATTTTATGTGTGTACGCAATCAGAGGAATATATACACCGAATTTCATTATTCTAGGTGCAGCCGTTTGGTTGGTACTATTTTTATCCCTTTTTCATTTCAACCCCAAAAAGTACGAATTTCGAAAAATCAGTTTATTTTCCGTGTCTACACACTCAGATGAATGTATACTCCGAATTTTATGAATCTAGCTGCGGGCATTTGATTGGTACTATTTTTATCCCCTTTTTTCATTTTAACCCCAAAAAGTACGAATTTCGAAAAATCAGTTTATTCTCCGTGTCTACACACTCAGAGGAATGTATACTCCGAATTTCATGACTCTAGCTGCGGTCATTAGATTGGTACTATTTTTATCCCCTTTTTTCATTTTAACCCCAAAAAGTACGAATTTTGAAAAATCCGTATATTTTACTTGTCTATGCAATCAGAGGAATGTATACACCGAATTTCATTATTCTAGGTACAGCCGTTTGGTTGGTACCATTTTTATACCTCTATTCCTATTTTACGCCTTAAAAGAACGAATTTGGAAAAAATACTTTTTTATTATGTATCTACTCAATTAGAATAATGTATACACCGAATTTCGTGTTTCTAGTTGTTGTCGTTTAATATGTACCATTTTTTGCCCCATTTCACCCCCTACACCCCTACCTATAAGGGGAATGCGCATACCAAATATCAAGCAAATATAAACAGACATATTCAAAAAACATGGGTAGTTTTAGTCCTTGTGAGGGAAAAATTTTTTTTTGCCGATTTCGCCCCGTTTCAATCCCAACCGATCTACGACTATAAGACACATTTATGGAAAATTTGAACGTTCTAGCTCCTTTCGTTTAGATGCTAGCGTGCTTTCAACAGACGGACAGACGGACGGACATGGCTAGATCGTCTTAGAATTTTATGACGATCAAGAATATATATACTTTATATGGTCTCAGGTCGATATTTCAAGGTGTTACAAACGGAATGACAAAGTTAGTATACCCCCATCCTGGAGGTGGAGGGTATAAAGAGGGATAAAAATGGGACCTTCCAAACCGCTGAAGTTGATATCATGAAATTCGGTGTATATATTCGGTGGTCTGACTATGAAGACTCAAAACAAAAAGGTTTTTTTTTCCAAATTTTGTACATTTGGGCGGAGAATGGGGATATCCTTAAAATTTGTGCTTTTCTTATCAAAATAATGCAGTCACTTTGTCTGTATCTGAAAATTCTTCTCCCCAATGGCGACTGACAATCGCCTAATATTTTCGCCATGTTCACTTTCACAATTTCAGCATTTTATTTATATATAGTAGTCGATTTTAAACCTTGCGCATAAGTATACATTATAGTTTGAAATAGTAATCAAATATAGTAATGTGCATAAACATATCACAATTTTCGTAATATGGTACTGTGCTTCTATGTAAAGTCGACATCTTTTAATCCGCTGGTAATACTGTGGAATGCACTCCGTGGTGGAGGGTATATAAGATTCGGCCCGGCCGAACTTAACGCCTTCTTACTTGTCATAACGTTGTCTCGTCTATACACTATCGCGTCAAGATATGGTAGTTTATTGTCCTGTTCACATTCCATTGTGAATTGTAATTGATTATTGAAAGACTTCAATACATTTAATGTGTTTTTTACTTCTCCATTCCATTCAAATTCAAGTGGAAAATCTCATTTTTATTTGGAAATTTCTCGATTTAAAATGGAATTTCTCAGTTTCAATTTTAAATTTACAATTTCAATTGAACATGGACTAGTGTAATTTATGTGCGTCAAATCAAATCACCCGAAGTGGTAGAATTTCCATGAAACCACTGTTGCCGCCCACAGTGTCCTTCGAACGCCACATCTAACTCAATGACTATGCCTGTGTGTGTGTCAGTGTGTGCAAATACATTTGCAAGTGCCTGCGACAAACGATACAACCTAATGCCTGGCATTTGAAGTTTTTCAAAAACAAAAGGCCAGTGACAAAAACGTACGGATTTCGTACTCACTTCACTCGTTGTACTCTAGGCCGATTGTTTAATATTTTAAGAACCATTCGCCACAAAAAAATTGTTGTTTGAATGGCTGGAAACTTTCGGTAAATCTCATTCTGTCTAATCAATTACTTTAGATTCGAGAGAAGAGATTAAACGAAATGAACAGAGCATAATTGCCGAGAAGATTTATTAGCATATTTAAAAAGTAATTCGGGGATTAAGAGAGACTTTCGGCTGACACTGAGTGTTCCTCGTTCACGTTGAAGGATATTTTAGGCCTCGTAACAGGCACTTTGGTTGTGGAGACATTGCCCTTGTTTAACGTTTATGTAACATGGAAATTTGTAACATAAGTGATTCGAATGTTGTTGAATAATAGTTGCTAGTACCCCTAAATATGAGGGATGTTTGTTAGAGATGGGTTAGATGGGTCTATTGCTCGAATGGGAAATTAGAGGGGAATCAATGGCAATCTCCCATACAAGTGGTTCCGTTCGTACCACCTACCGTTGACGAGTCCCAGGTCAGCTTGTGGGCCATGTAATTTACACGCGATATGAAGCTTAGTAAAATCCAAATATGCTTGCATTAAGTATATAAATATTTATATTTTTGTTGATTATTTCCCTTAATAAAATAATAATATCTAATATTTAATATTATTTTGCTTTTCTCAACAATATTGTAAAACAATCCCAATACTTTTCGATTTTCGTAGTTAAGTCTTTTTACATTTCCTCTGACGTGTTTCTTTGTGGCATCTCATATCAATAACAACAGTTTGTCATTGACCATCATGTGGTTAGCAGATGATGAAAAACCATGAACCTGCATCAAAAACAAGGTTTACTACAAAACAAATTTCTCATATGTGTGTGAATACATATATATGTATGTATGTTTTATGACATGCACAAAGGTATGTAAGTACGTATCATTGATGTTAGTCGGTAGTCGGTCCTCATTCATGGAATTGTCAAATCGAATAGATTCTTTGTCTAATACATTCTTTGTTTTTCACACAATGTCTTTCAGGTATTTTGTTCTCGACATACCTCATCGAACATTGGAATATACGTACGTTAGGTCGCAACACGATGTAGCATCATGCTTTAACTCCGATAGTAAAACTAGCTTACAAACATTTTGTCGAATCACTTTGTATTAGGCTGGGCCGCAACCCACACAATAAAATCCAGTTATCGATGATTTGAAAAATATTAAACTTTCTGAAAACACCCCTAAAAATCATGTGTTTCCTTTGTAATTTATAGCTGTTGCACTTATGTCCATTTTGTATACCCTCCACAGGATGGAGGTATACTAACTTTGTCATTCCCTTTTTAACTCTTTGAAATATCGGCTTGAGATACTATAACGTATATATATATATATTATTGATCGTCATAAAATAAGGCGATCTAGCCATGTCCGAAAGCAGCTAGGAATTGCACATTTTGCTTGAATACGTCTTATAGTTGTATATCGGTTGGGATTACAAAAGGGGGAAATTGGTCCACAGGTAAAAAAGTTTTCCCTCACAAGGACTGAAGATATCCCCAAAAACCCCTATATTTAGAGTATTTCAGCATATTTTTATACACTCCACGAGAGTATTATGTCTTTGTGCATTTGTTTGTAAGACCCAAAAGGAAGAGAGATAGACCCATTGTTAATTATACCGATCGTCTTAGAATCACTTTTTGAATCGATTTATCAATGTCCGTCTGTCTGTCTGTCCGTCCATCTATTCTTGTAATCACGATACAGATTTCGGGAGAAGGACGAACGCTATTTAATTTGAAGAAAATCGGTTCAGATTTATATTTAGCTCGCATACAAATTTCGCACCCGATTTGACTTTTTCCGCTCTAGAAACCACATATTTTATCAGATTGTCTTCAGATTTGGCAAAACAACTTATATTTAAACTAGGAACACCTGTGGTGAAAATAGGTCAGATCGGTTCAGATTTATATATAGCTCCCATACAAATTTCGCTCCCGCTTTGAATTTTTCCGCTCTAGAAACCACATATTTTATCAGATTGTCTTCAGATTTGGCAAAACAACTTATATTTAAACTAGGAACACCTATGGCGAAAATAGGTCAGATCGGTTCAGATTTAGATATAGCCCCCATACGAATTTCACTCCCGATTTTACCCTTTTCACTCTAGATACCACATATTTTAACAGATTTTCTTCAAAATTGGCAAAACATCTTATATTTGAACTAGAAACACCTGTGGTACAAATGTGTTAGATCGGTTCAGATATATATATAGCTCCCATACAAATTTCGCTCCCAATTTGATTTTTTCCGCTCTAGAATCCACATATTTCAACAGATTTTCTTCAAAATTGGCAAAACACCTTATATTTTAACTAGAAACACTTGTGGTAAAAATGTGTTAGATCGGTTCAGATTTCTATATAGCTCCCATACAAATTTTGTTCCCCCAGAAACCGCGTATTTTCAGAGATTTTCTTAAAATTGAGCATAACACGTTATATTTCAACAAGAAGAACTTATTGTGAAAGTTAGTCACTTCATTCCATGTTTGGATATAGTCCCGATACAAATATTCTTCTCGATTTGACAAATTGGGTCAGGTCATATCAGCCTATGATTAGGAAATATACAAAAATTCTTCCCGTTTTCAATTTTCTACCGAATTAAATTGTATTCGGATTGAAAGTGGAGTGTATCATATAGTCGGCCCCGCCCGACTTTAGCCTTTCCTTACTTGTTTTAATATAGCCTAACCAAAACAAATGCAAATACTAAAAAAATTAAAATTTTATAAATAAATATAATATTTTTATTATTTCAAACCACGCTTCTTATAGGGCAAGGCTACCAATACGTTTACATATCGAAATAATACTTCAATTCAATTCAAAAAATAAATATTCTTATATTTATACTTTCAAAAGGCTTAAATAAAGGGTGATTTTTTAAGAGCTTGATAACTTTTTTTTTTAAAAAAACGCATACAATTTGCAAAATCTCATCGGTTCTTTATTTGAAACGTTAGATTGGTCCATGACATTTACTTTTTGAAGATAATTTCATTTAAATGTTGACCGCGGCTGCGTCTTAGGTGGTCCATCCGCTTAGTCCAATTTTGGCATTTCCACGTTTTTTAGTAACAGAGACCCAATTGGTGCGAACGGCGACGAATCGAAAATTGGTGGTCATCATTAACACTGGCCGATACAGCTGCGATATTTTCTTCAGTTCGCACTCTACGTAAGCGTGTTGGTGGTTTAATGTCCAACAATGTAAATTTGGTGCGAAATTTAGTCACAATAGCCCGAATAGCCGCTTCAGTGGGTCGATTAAACTGACCATAAAATGGAAGCGCGCAATGAACTTTCTTAACAGAGCACGCATTTTGATAATAAAATTCAATAATTTGCAAGCGTTGTTCGTTTGTAAGACGATTCATGATGAAATGTCAAAGCATACTGAGCATCTTACTCTTTGACACCATGTCTGAAATCCCACGTGATCTGTCAAATACTAATGCATGAAAATCCTAACCTCAAAAAAATCACTCTTTACCATACATATTGGTAGATAGTGAGTGCTCATTATCTCACGTACATAGTGCAAAATAACCTAACTTCATGATTCATCCAATTTTTGCCGTTAAAGTAAAAAGTTTGAATTTGGAAAAATCTTTTTATTTTGCGTGTCTATGCAGTCAGAGGAATGTATGCACCATGATTCCATGATTCTAGCTGCGGTCATTTGGTTGATACCATTTGTATCCCCTTTTCATATTTTACCCCCTTAAGAGTATGACTTTCTAAAATCTATTTATTTCACTTGTCTACGCAATTAGAGGGATGTACACACCGAATTTCATCCATTTGTTTGGTACTATTTTTATCCCCTTTTTCCATTTTAACCCCAAAAAGTACGAATTTCGAAAAATCCGTTTATTTTACGTGTCTACGCAATCAGAGGAATGTATACACCGAATTTCATTATTCTAGGCGCAGCCGTGTGGTTGGTACCATTTTTATCCCTTTATTCCCATTTTACGAATTTCAGAGAAATATTTTTATATTAGAAATTAGATTAGATTATATTCAATTAGAGAAATGTACACACCGAATTTCGTGTTTCTACCTGTTGTCGTTTGAAAGGTACCATTTTTATCCCTTTTTGGCCCATTCCACCCTCTACGATGCAGCTATAACAGAAGAATATACTACAAATTCCATACTTCTATCTGTATTTGTAAGAACATTTGAACACAAACTTTGAATGGGAGCTATATACAAATCTGAACCATGTTTAACAAAGGTTTTCTAGTTGAAATATTAGACGCTTTCCCAAATTTTAAGGAGTGTTAAATATGGGGTTTCTAGAGCGGAAAGAATCAAATCGGGAGCTATATATAATCTGAACCGATGTGACCCACTTTCGCTATAGTAATTTCTATTTGAAACATTAGCTGATGTGCCGAATTAGAAGAAAATCTGTTCAAAAATGCTATTTCTAGAGCGGAAATAATCAATTAAGTAGCGAAATTTGTAATGGATATATATATATATATATATATATATATATATATATATATATATATATATATATATATATATATATATATATATATATGAACTCATCTGACCCATTTTCACACGAGCTGTTTTCGTTGAAATATAAATCTGTCAAAGTTTGTGGTTTCTAAAGCGGAAAGAGTCACATCGGAGGAGACATTTGTATGGGCGCTATATATAAATCTGAACCGATCTATTCTATTTTTATCAGAGCTGTTTCTAGTTGAAATATACGGCGTCTTGCCAAATTGGAGGAAAATCTGTTGAAATATGTGGTTTCTAGAGCGGAAAAAGTAAAATCGGAAGCAAAATTTGTATGGGAGCTATATCTAAATCTGAACCGATTTGCTTCAAATTAAATAGCGTTCGTCCTTATCCCATAAAACTTGGTTGTGCAAAGTTTCATTTAGTTCGAACAGCAATTGCGACCTGGACTTTGATTACAAGAATAGATGGACAGACGGTCGGACGGACGGACACCGCTAAATCGACTCAAAAAGTGATTCAAAGTCGATCGGTATAATAAACGATGGGTCTATCTCGTTTTCTTTTGGGTGTTACAGACAAATGCACAAAGACATTATACCCTGTGGTGTAGGGTATAAAAACGCCGCAAATGATAACAAAATAATTTTTATTTAATGTTTCCCCAAATATACCTCTAAATGTGTCCCCAATATATATCCCTCTACAGAGTAGGAGGGTATATATCATTTGGAACAGAAAACAAGCAAAGAAAGGCTAAAGTCGGATTATACACTCCACTTTCAATCTCATTACAATTTATTTCAGTAAAAAAGTGAAATCGGGAGGGATTTTTGTTTTTCCTGTAAATGTATGTGTTTGACAAAAAATGTTAAATCGAAAAGGACATTTGTATGGGGGTATATTAAAACCTGGAACGATGTGTTCACCATGTATGTGGGTTTCTAGGTGAAATATAATATGTAAAGTTTGGCCAAAATCGGTTAAACATTGGGGAGGAACATTTGTATTGGGGCTATATATAGAAATCTGAACCGAACTTACCGAATTATAGATATTGCTATCTGGATTATAAAGTGCTGTTAGGAAAATCGGCTAGAATATGTGGTTTCTAGATCGAAAAGTCATATCGGTAGCGTTATTTGTACTGGGGCTATATTGAAATCTGAACCGATCTCTCCCGCTGGTGTTTTTAGCTGGATTATAATATGATGTGCCAAATTTAAAGAAAATCGGGTACAATATGTGGTTTCTAGAGTGGAAAAAGTCAAATCGGGAGCGAAATTTCTATGAGGCTATATTTTCTTCAAATTGAATAGCGTTCGTCATTGACCCACACAACTTACTTGAGCCAAGTTTTGTTAAGATCGGTCAATAATTGCGATCTGTACTTTGATTACATCAATATATAGACAGACGGACATTGCTAAGTCGACTCAGAAAGTGATTCTAAGCCGATCTGTTTAATAAAATATAGGTCTCGTTTCCTTTTGGGTGTTACAAACAAATGCTCAAGGACATAATACTCTCGTGGAGTGTATAAAGATGATGTGGGACCAGTGTGCAAAGTATGCCGAGACTATAACAAATCGATACGACCTAATGTACAAACTATTTGTTCATTATCGTTAGCCAAACTCAAGATATGATACTTTCTGATTGAAAGCAACTACGGCACGTCTAGTTTTTTGTTTTTGTTGTTTTGATATTGATGCAGTGTACACTTGCATACACACACATACACATACAATATCGGTGTGTGTGTGTGTGAGTGAGTGTGCGTGCATGTAACAATTTTGCATGAGGATGAGCATGCAAGTCTAAGGTCATTTGGTTAAGTGCCAATATTGTTTTGTCACAGGTCACACCAACACCAATAACGAAGCACACATGCACGTTCTCCTGCCGAAGTACGTGTGTATGTGGTGCACAAAAGGGAGGTGCGCCACCAGCATCGTGCATACGTGTGTGTGTGTGCGTGCGTGTAAGTGTGCACATTAAATAAGGTCAAATAATTCCATCTCCTCTCGAGACAAGCAATGTTTTGTGATCCCTGTTTTTTTTGTGCTCGTTTCGTTATTTGGCCTCGTTGCGAATATTCTTTGTCTCTGTCCCTTGGGCACACGCGCTGTTTCTCCCCCCGCCCGCCAACACCCCCAACGAATTTGCACGTACTGGCGTACGTGTGTCGTTCGTTCGTAGGGGTGATGTCAATTGATTTAAAGTGAACTGCAAAAAGGCAGCGTCAATGCCTCTTCCGCTTTCTTTTGTGCAATTCTTTCGTTTTCGTTGCAAACAAATAAAACGGCAGGAGAGCTGAGGCTTTGTTTGCCAATTTGCATTGTAGTCGTTGTCGTTGTCGTCGTCGACATTACCTTTAGCCATGGAACGTGATGCAGAGAAATGTGCACCCCCGCCACCACCCTCACCACACCGTAAATGGGTCATTCTTCTTTTTGTATTCAATGGCGGTAATCCTTAAATTGCCGACGTCCCAAAATGCACTTACATTCGCACAGATCATGACTGCTTGGGGAATTGTCCAGACAGTGTTTTGCTCTCCTGGAAGACTAGTTGGAAATATTTTATGAGCAGTTGCATCAGTTCGAACATTTGGCACAGGTTAAATTTAATTATTTTTGGTATGTGTCTCGCAAACTTGAGTCAAATAAAATTTTTGAAATTTATAATTTTTATGCTGTATTTATAGGAGACATACATAAATGTAGTTCATTGCGTTGGCTGAAGGAAAGACAAAAACAAGTAAGGAAAGGCTAAAGTCGGGCGGGGCCGACTATATGCTACACTCCACTTTCTATCCGAATACAAATCAATTCGGTAAAAAAAGTGAAAACGGGAAGGATTTTTGTATGTTTCCTAATCATAGGCTATCATATGACCTGACCCAACTTGTTAAATCGAGAAGAATATTTGTATCGGGGCTATATCCAAACATGGAGTTTCACAATACAATCTTCCAGTTCAAGTATAACGTGCTATGCTCAATTTGAAGAAATTCCGTGAAAATCCGTGGATTCTGGTGCGGAAAAAGTCAAGCCGGGAGCGAAATTTGTATTGAGCTATATATAAATCTGAACCGAACTGATCCATTATCACCATGGGTGTTTCTGGTAGAAATATAAGATATTTTGCAAGATTTGAAGAAGATCTGTTAAAAATGTGGTTTCTAGAGCGAAAAAGGTCAAATCGGGGGTGAAATTTGTGTGGGAGCTATATATAAATCTGAACAGATCCGACCCATTTTCATCATGGATGTATTTGATTGAAATATAAGATATTTTGCAAGATTTGAAGAGGATCTGTTAAAATTGTGGTTTCTAGAGCGAAAAAGTTCAAATCGGGAGTGAAATTTGTGTGGGAGCTATATATATAAATCTGAATCGATCTAACACATTTTCAACACAGGTGTTTCTAGTTGAACTATAAGATGTTTTGCCAATTTTGAAGAAAAACGTTTAAAATATGTGGTATCTACAGTGAAAAGAGTAAAATCGGGAGTGGAATTCGTCTGGGGGCTATATCTAAATCTGAACCGATTTTCTTCAAATTAAATAGCGTTCGTCCTTATCCCGAAAAACTTTGTTGTGCTAAGTTTCGTTTGGTTCTGGCTACAATTGCGACCTGTATCGTGATTACAAGAATAGATGGACAGACAGACGAACGGACAGACAAACAGTCAGAAGGACATTGCTAAATCGGTTCAAAAAGTGATTCTAAGTCGATCGGTATAATTAACAATCTCGCTTCCTTATGCACAAAGCCATAATACTCTCGTGGAGTGTATAAAGAGTGAGCAGTGTTTGTATTAGTGATTGAACTGATTTGAAAAACGAATTTAATCTATAGTGAGTGGTACGGCCGACTGTCCAATAGGCTGAGACTTCCTGGAAAGCAACATATCTCTGCCGAAAGAGGGTCAGATTTCAGAATAACACAGAACAGAAATTACGACGTACAGTGGAATATTTTCATAAAAGCTACGGCAAAAATGACAGGGAATAGTGTCTAGGATTTTGAAATTTCCCATACATCCCTTATATATATTGTCCAATTAGATTAATAACAGGCGTTTGTTTAAATCCGCCCACAATATAAATCATAACCAGTGATTTCATATGAGACCAGTTTGGTGGTGCTAGAGCCAACACCCACATGATGATTTTAATTTTTACGATTTTGAAAATTTCTGATAAAAACCAGTGTAGCTTCGATTGCCATCGAACTCAATAAACTGCAAAAAGTTCGGAGATAATAGCTTAGCGTTATTATCTTAATTGATTAATCATTCCAAATAACTCTAACCATAGTGATTCTATTTCAGAATCGGTATACTAACTTTGTCATTCCGTTTGTAACATCTAGAAATATCGACCTGAGACCCTATAAAGTATATATATTCTTGATCGCAATAAAATTCTAAGGCGATCTAGCCATGTCCGTCCGTCCGACTGTTGAAAGCACGGTAGCATCTAAACGAAATGAGCTAGGACGTCCAAATTTTCGACTAAATGTGTCTATTAGTCGTAGATCGGTTGGGATTGCAAGTGAACGAAATCGGTCCAAAGGAAAAAAAATACCTCGCAAGACTAAAAATACCCATAATAACCCCTAATATTTTACCGTATTTAAGCATTTTTATGCACTCCACGAGAGTATTATGTCTTTGTGCATTTGTTTGAAACACCCAAAAGGAAGGGAGATAGACCCATTGTTAATTATACCGATCAGCTTAGAATCACTTTCTGAGTCGATTTAGCAATGTCCGCCTGTCCATCTAAACGAAACTTTGCACAACGAAGTTTTTCGGGACAAGGACGAACGCTATTTAATTTGAAGAAAATCGGTTCAGATTTAGATATAGCCCCCATACGAATTTCACTCCCGATTTGAGTCTTTTCACACTAGACACCACATATTTTAAACGTTTTTCTTCAAATTTGGCAAAATATCTTATATTTCCACCAGTAATACCGACGGTGAATATGGGTCAGATCGGTTCTGTCTGTCCGTCTGTTTATCTGTCCATATATTCTTGTAATCACGATATAGGTCGCAATTGTAGCCATAACCAAATGCACAGCGAAGTTTTTCGGGACAAGGACGAACGCTATTTAACTTGAAGAAAATCGGTTCAGATTTAGATATAGCCCCCATACCATATTTTCTTCAAAATTGGCAAAACATCTTATATTTCAACTAGGAACACCTATGTTGAAAATTGGTAAGATCGGTTCAGATTTGTATATAGCTCCCATTCAAATTTCGCTCTCGATTTGACTTTTTCCGCTCTAGAAACCACATTTTTTAACACATCTTGTTCAAACTTGGCAAAGTATCTTATATTTCCAGCAGAAATACCGACGGTCAATATGGGTCAGATCGGTTCAGATTTATATATAGCTCCCATACAAGTTTCGCTCCCGATTTGACTTTTTCTACTCTAGAAACCACATATTTTAACAGATTTTCATCAAATTAGGCAAAATAACTTATGTTTCCATTAGAAACACCGATGGCGAAAATGGGTCAGATCGGTTCAGATTTATATATAGATCCCATACAAATTTCGCTCCCAAATTTTTCCGTTCTAAAATCCACATATTTAACAGATTTTCTTCAATATTGGCAAAACACCTTATATTTCAACTGGAAACACCCATGGCGAAAATGGGTCAGATCGGTTCAGATTTACATATAGCTCCCATACAAATTTCGCTCCCGGATTGACTTTTTCCACCCCAGAAACCACGTATTTTCACCGAATTTCTTCAAAATGAGCATAACACGTTATACTTGAACTGGAAGATTCTTTTGTGAATGCGGGTCACTTCACTCCATGTTTGGATTTAGCCCCGATGTAAATATTCTTCTCGATTTGACAAATTGGGTCAGGTCATATTAGCCTATGATTAGGAAACATACAAAAATTTTTCCCGTTTTCACTTTTTTACCGAATTGAATTGTGTTCGGATAGATAGTGGAGTGTATCGTATAGACGGCCCCGCCCGACTTTAGCCTTTCCTAACTTGTTTACTTTTATTTATTTTTTTAATAAACAAAAAACTGTTGTTTGTATTCAAAAAACTTTTAAAACTTTAATTTTTTGTCTTGTCATTTATTTTGGTTCAAGACCATAGGTTGTGCCGAAGTCTTCAGCAGAACCCAAAATTAGCAAAGAAGGCAAAGTGAGACCTTTATTGTTGCAGCTGAAAGTTGACTGCGCAGTTTCGATGGGCGCTACACCATCTCATCAGAACTTTCGCAACGAATGTATGTCTTCTTATGTGACCGCTGGTACTAATATGAACCCTGATTTAAGTCAAAGACATACATTCGTTGCGAAAGTTCTGATGAGATGGTGTAGCGCCCATCGAAACTGCGCAGTCAACTTTCAGCTGCAACAATAAAGGTCTCACTTTGCCTTCTTTGCTAATTTTGGGTTCTGCTGAAGACTTCGGCACAACCTATGGTCTTGAACCAAAATAAATGACAAGACATACAACATAACAGACCAACTATACATACAAACTTTAATTTTTTTTCAATTTTCTGTCGACTATTCCTAAAGCACTTATTCTACATTAAAGCGATATGCCTTATGTTTAACATACAACTGGACATGATCGGACTTATACTGCCAAAATAATTGTTCAAGTGCAAAACGTAGCTTTAACGAAAATTGGAATTTTAGTAAAAAAATAATATATTTTGCGAATTTTTAACGCCAAAATACATCAGAAAATTTTAAGCACAGTCCTTCGACAAAATGTTTGTTGCATAATTATATTCTAGCGTCAACACTATCGCTCTATTCTGAACACGGCCGACAGGTTCCAAAGGAGATCTTCGAGCAACTCACCATATATGAAGATTGTACTTTTTGTCTAGATTTTCCCTTAAAAGTACAAATTTCCTATGTAATCACTGTAATGTGCACACCAAATATCAGGATTTCAGATGCAAAACTTTGATTGGTACAATTTTTATCACTTTTGCCTCGCTCTTCCGCACAAGTACAGATTTTGAAAAAGTAGCTTATGTTAGGCATCTGCGTAGTACCAGATTTTGCGATTTTTGCTGTAACATTTTGGATGGTACCATTTATATCCCCTTTTTTGTCCCGTTCTTCCTTCTTAAAAATAGAAAATTCTAAATATCGATTTATGTATATACACCGACCCTCGTAAATAAACTTTTCTAATGCGAATATTTTCCATAAATTAATCCAACTCTTGGCCACCACAAACGCTCTCATCGCCTTGCCCCAAAAGTGGTCACAGCACGACTTTGACATTTCCAATCAGTTTTTGTTTTCGTTACTCGTGCGATGCTTTTTGTTTGCCGCTCTAACATGTTGATGGCCCCATTGATAGAGTCGAATCGATCTGCCCGGTGATCTGACAAAGACGTTGAATGGTGGTGGTTGTCAGCACACTCACACTCTGTCGTGATATAAGACCAATTATGGTCAGATGACGGCTTACAATTCTAAACCTAGCAACACACACACACACCCCTTGGCATTTTCCCATATGAGGTGTTGTGAACTGCGTCCACAATGGATGACATTTCATTTGTTGTTTTCACTGGTCCCACAAGCATGTGTGTATGGGTACACGTTTGGCTGCTCCGTTTTTCATTCGAATCTTTTGTTAGTGTTGCCCAATTTGACTTTACTTTCTCAGAGACATTTTATATAGATTTTTGCTCAGGTCATGCGGAGATTTTCCAATTAAACATTAATTGTTGGCTTTTTCACACAGATTACGTGGCTGGGGTGGCGTATGCGGTATGAAATGGTATATTTCAAATAACTCATACGTCACGTATGTCATCGACTTTGGAAGGGGGCAACATTTTTAGATTTAGATTCATATTTCGTGCAAAAGACTTTGATAAGATTCAAAAGCCATTCCTATTTTTTGTATATATTTCAATTAATTGTCTCTATCATAATGCAAAAGAAAACAAAAAAAAACTAATCCCAGCAGTGACAGGCATCCATTTCATGTCCAAATAATCAATGACACATCTGCATTTCAATATTCATATTCTTCGGATTCCAATGCAATTGTGATGAGTAAACAAAACTCCTTTCCATCCATGCCATCCCACCCTCTACTGCATTATTTACCACGATTATTTAATCCATCGATAAACAAACGAACGAAATATTCAATTGATTTTTGCTATTCAACTCTGGATAAATATTTAAACAAACTTGTTGTATTTATTTTGAAAATAATTTAATTACAATGCAGAGGAGGATGCCAGCCACCAGCACCTAGGTGGCCATGTTCAAATATATGTATATGAGACATTTCATAGTCCAAGCAGACACACAAACCCACCACACGCTCTATGCAATACCTAAGGAATAAATTATTTAAATTTGATTTACATTTGGAAATGTTTTGAAAACATCCGAAATATATTGAAAAGGTAACATGCACAGTGATGCGTTTGACAACATGTGCAAAATGTGGCAATAAACTCGGAAAGAAATCATATCATTTAACAGCTGCAATTGAATAGCTCAAAATTGAAAATATTAAGTATTTTAAGTATTTTTCAATATTAATAGTTGTTCAAAGGAAATATTCTGTAAATATCTACTTATATAATATAAATGAAGTAATTGATGAGTTCGCCGAAATCCACTTCCATAGTAAACGTCAGAGTGAATTTTAAATCAAACTGCTAACGAATGGATGACGTTATTATCCAACTGGAATTTTTAAATTGCATTCGCCACAATCGTCAACTGAAAGTCAGATAAGATCGTCTTTGCAATGACAGCAAGCCATCAGAAGTGAAATTGAATTGCTGATAAAATGTATTGCAGCAAATACTGACCGTGTAGATGCGAAACATAAAAGGATTTATCAAACAATATACTTTTATGAAGGAAGGGGGACAAAAAGGGATAAAAAAAGTGTCCAATCCATAAATGTTATGTATACAATCCTCCAACTACGTTAATGGATTTATCAAAATTTGTACTTTTAAGGGTATTGACAGACATAAAAATGATTTTTTTTGGGAAAAAACTTTCTTTTGGAGGACAATATTGAAAAAAAAAAATTGGAAATATTACAAAAATCGTACCTCTTATTTTCCGCGTCTACGTACACGAGTGCAAATACTGAATATCTCCGTTTGATTGTAGCCAAATTTAATTCCATTTAGATGCCGATGCTACAAATATCGCAGTCATAGAAGTGTACACAGCGATTTTCATTATTATAGCTGCAGCCGTTTGGTTGGTACCATCTTTATCCCCATTCGTCCCGCCCAAAAGTACAAATTTCGACAAAATCCTTTTTACTTCACATCTTCACAGTCAGATGAAAGTACACACCGAATTTCTAAAACGTGTATTTATTTTTTGGTGTTTTTACGCTACAAGAGGAATGTACGCAACAAATTTCAAGTGCACATAAAGAAGAAATTAAAAAAAATTGCTTAAATATTCTAAATAAAGAGTGATTTTTTTGAGGTTAGGATTTTCATGCCTTAGTATTTGACAGATCACGTGGGATTTCAGACATGGTGTCAAAGAGAAAGATGCTCAGTATGCTTTGACATTTCATCATGAATAGACTTACTAACGAGCAACGCTTGCAAATCATTGAATTTTATTACCAAAATCAGTGTTCGGTTCGAAATGTGTTTCGCGCTTTACGTCCGATTTATGGTCTACATAATCGACCAAGTGAGCAAACAATTAATGCGATTGTGACCAAGTTTCGCACTCAGTTTACTTTATTGGACATTAAACCAACCACACGAATGCGTACAGTGCGTACAGAAGAGAATATTGCGTCTGTTTCTGAGAGTGTTGCTGAAGACCGTGAAATGTCGATTCGTCGCCGTTCGCAGCAATTGGGTTTGTGTTATTCGACCACATGGAAGATTTTACGCAAAGATCTTGGTGTAAAACCGTATAAAATACAGCTCGTGCAAGAACTGAAGCCAAACGATCTGCCACAACGTCGAATTTTCAGTGAATGGGCCCTAGAAAAGTTGGCAGAAAATCCGCTTTTTTATCGACAAATTTTGTTCAGCGATGAGGCTCATTTCTGGTTGAATGGCTACGTAAATAAACAAAATTGCCGCATTTGGAGTGAAGAGCAACCAGAAGCCGTTCAAGAACTGCCCATGCATCCCGAAAAATGCACTGTTTGGTGTGGTTTGTACGCTGGTGGAATCATTGGACCGTATTTTTTCAAAGATGCTGTTGGACGCAACGTTACGGTGAATGGCGATCGCTATCGTTCGATGCTAACAAACTTTTTGTTGCCAAAAATGGAAGAACTGAACTTGGTTGACATGTGGTTTCAACAAGATGGCGCTACATGCCACACAGCTCGCGATTCTATGGCCATTTTGAGGGAAAACTTTGGAGAACAATTCATCTCAAGAAATGGACCGGTAAGTTGGCCACCAAGATCATGCGATTTGACGCCTTTAGACTATTTTTTGTGGGGCTACGTCAAGTCTAAAGTCTACAGAAACAAGCCAGCAACTATTCCAGCTTTGGAAGACAACATTTCCGAAGAAATTCGGGCTATTCCGGCCGAAATGCTCGAAAAAGTTGCCCAAAATTGGACTTTCCGAATGGACCACCTAAGACGCAGCCGCGGTCAACATTTAAATGAAATTATCTTCAAAAAGTAAATGTCATGGACCAATCTAACGTTTCAAATAAAGAACCGATGAGATTTTGCAAATTTTATGCGTTTTTTTTTTTTTTAAAAAGTTATCAAGCTCTTAAAAAATCACCCTTTATTAGGGAGTACTTTCAGTCCATGTTAGGGAAAAATGTTTCCCTCTGGGTCGATTTCGCCCACACTCAATCCCAACCGATCTGCAACCATAAGACACATTTAGGGAAAATTTTAACCTCTAGCTCATTTCGTTCGGCAGCTATCGTGCTTTCAACAGACAGACAGACAGACGAACATCGCCTTAGAATTTTACCACGATATATGGCAAATCTACGGTATAGTACGATTCCATGTCACTCAGGCTTCTAACCGCTTTAAGAGCAATATATAATATTTCTGAGAGTGTCATAATTTTCAAAACGACGAGTTTAACCTCGCCAACATCCTAAAGTTTTAAAATTATGCTGTTAATGTAGTCTACTGAGCTAAGGTCTACCCTAATTTACCCTATTTTTGCTTGTAACTTTCGGGAGTTGTTCAACTCTTTTGGCTATAACTTTTTCAGCATAAGAGAAAATCATTCTGATCTTTTTGTGGATGATAGTAATGATGTTGCGGAATCTTCTTCTTCTTCACTGAGGAATAAATGGTAGCTCTTCAAAATCTGTCACTCTGTTTTTGCATAAAACGAAAATTGATACAATTTTCTTTTTTGCGCTTTCAGCGTGAACGTAATTGTAAATTTTTTAATATTGGATTATAAACGACAGAGATACTAACAAAAGACGACCGGACGATTTGGTGTGCCTTCAGCGACAAGGAGATTAAGACATTACGAACATCATCAGGTCGATGCGTGCAGATCATGAAATTTCATATTTTTTGAAGAGCACATCCGCAGTTTGAAAAATAACTGGTGGCAACCCTGTGTGATCGGTGAATATGGGTACTACTAATAATGTGTGTAAGTGCTAAATAGATCGAATTATTATTTTGGTACCGAGAGCCATTTTAGGTTAAATTTTGTTGATTTTCATAGGATTTTCAGGCTTAACTTGCAATAGAACCAAAAGGGACAATCCGATTATAACTTCTTCAGCACTTGAAAAAAATGATGCACGCGAGCACATTATTTATATTAAATGTATTTTTAACAAGTTGACGCTAAAATGAAGTTGACGCCTCTAATTTGAAATTTTTAATTTTTCAAAATTGAAATCGGACTATTTTGTAGATGATCCCATATATACTTCATGGGGTCTCCGATGACTATTTCAAGGTGTTACAAACGGAAAATTTTTTTTAAAAACTTTGTAAACTATGGCTACTTTGAAATTTTTGCATAATTTGAGCATGATATTGAGAGAAAAATATTCACAGGAGAATTGCTAGTCTTTACCAATTCAAATAAATTAAATAAAAATTGAAAAAATTTTGTAAACCTTTTTTTTGTTGAACTGTTTCTCATCAATTTTATGCTCGTTTTACACTTTATTTTATTGAAAATTATGGTTTCCTAGTTTTATTAGGGTGTTAAAACTGTGTTTGTCGCAAATGCAGTTTGTTTGTAATAAATATTTTATCCAAATTTTTCCAAATTTTATTTCAATGTTAATTTCTGAATATAATCCTTGTGCCCATTACTAATTTCAACTTTTAACAAATCTCAAAAATGTTTACTGCCTCAAAAGATATTGAATTTTGTTCAATGGAATTTGATTTTTTCAAATCTTTCGAACTTCTCTCATCCATTTTATGCTCGTTTTGCACTCAAATTTATTTTGTTGCAAATTGTCGTTTACTAGCTTCATTTAGGTGTCAAAACCTTGTTTGTCCCAAATTCAGTTTGTTTGTCTGTAAATATTTTACAAATTCTAAATTCCTTTAAAATCGACAACTAAGGAAAGTAGTCAATTTGGGCTAATTTCTAAAATACAGCCGCTTGCTCGATTTTCAATATTAATACCTGAAAATAAACCTTTCCTAATTTCAATTTTTTACAGAACTCAAAAATATTTTCTAAACAATATTTACTAATAAATGTTGATCATTGAATGTTGTCCAATGGAATTTGACTCTGCTGTTTTCCAAAATTGTGTTTTCCAAGATTTGTTGGTCATCAAAACAATGTTTATCCCAAATGCAATTTTTTGTAATAAATATTTTAAAAATTCCAAATATAGCTTTTCTTTTAAATCGAAATATTAGAAAAGTTGTTAATTTTCGGCTAATTTCCAAAATATACCCAATTGACCTATTTTCAATGTTATTACCTGAAAATAATCCTTGTCTAATCTCAATTTTCTTCTGAATTCAAAAAAGTTTACTAGATCAAAACTTATTGAATTGCAACCATTGGAATTTGGTTCTGATTTTTTCGTCGAATTTGTCGAACTGCTTACAATTCCCTTTAAGCGTGTTTTCCACTCAAATTTATTTTATTGGAAATTGAGGTTTTCTTAGGATTATTAGGGGGTCAAAACTATGTTTGTCTCAAATACAGTTTGTTAAAAAATAATTATTTTACAAATTCCAAATTTTGATTTTCTTTTAAATCGAAATATTCGAAAAGTTGTTAATTTTCAGCTAATTTCCAAAATATACCCAATTGTATGATTTTCAATATTAGTATCTCAAAATAATGCTTGGGCTTTGTCTAATTTATTTTTTTTTTCAAAATCTTTACTAGATCAGAAGATATTTAATGTTGGCCAATGAAATCTAATTTTATTTTTTTTTTCAAATTTGTCGAAAAATAAGAAAAGTAGTTAAATTTGGCTTAATTTCTAAAATATACCCGATTGGCCGATTCTCAATGTTGATACCTCAAAATAATGCTTGTTCTTGCCTAATTTCAATTTTTTACACAACTCAAAAACGTTTACTAGATCAGAAGATATTGAATGTTGGCCAATGGAATCTGCAAAAATGTATCGAAAATAAGAAAATTAGTTAACTTTGTGCTAATTTCTAAAATGTACCCGGTTACCCGATTTTCAATGCTGATACCTCAAAATATTCCTTGTGCCCTTGGCTAATTTCAGTTTTTTACACAACTCAAAAACGTTTACTAAATCAAAAGATATTGAATGTTGGCCAATGGAGTCTGATTCAGATTTATTTTTTCAAATTTGTCGAAAATAAGAAAATCAGTTAACTTTGTGCTAATTTCTAAAATGTACCCGATTGCTCGATTTTCAATGCTAATACGTGAAAATATTCCTTGTGCCCTTGGCTAATTTCAGTTTTTTACACAACTCAAAAACGTTTACTAAATCAAAAGATATTGAATGTTGGCCAATGGAGTCTGATTCAGATTTATTTTTTCAAATTTGTCGAAAATAAGAAAATCAGTTAACTTTGTGCTAATTTCTAAAATGTACCCGGTTACCCAATTTTCAATGCTAATACCTGAAAATATTCCTTGTGCCCTTGGCTAATTTCAGTTTTTTACACAACTCAAAAACCTTTACTAAATCAAAAGATATTGAATGTTGGCCAATGGAGTCTGATTCAGATTTATTTTTTCAAATTTGTCGAAAATAAGAAAATCAGTTAACTTTGTGCTAATTTCTAAAATGTACCCGATTACCCAATTTTCAATGCTAATACCTGAAAATATTCCTTGTGCCCTTGGCTAATTTCAGTTTTTTACACAACTCAAAAACGTTTACTAAATCAAAAGATATTGAATGTTGGCCAATGGAGTCTGATTCAGATTTATTTTTTCAAATTTGTCGAAAATAAGAAAATCAGTTAACTTTGTGCTAATTTCTAAAATGTACCCGATTCCTCGATTTTCAATGCTAATACGTGAAAATATTCCTTGTGCCCTTGGCTAATTTTAGTTTTTTACAAAACTCAAAAATGTTAACCACATCAAAAATGATTGAATTTAGGCCAATGGAATCTAATTCTGATTTTTTCGAATTTGAAGAACTTTTCCACTCAATTTTAATTAGAAATTGGAGTTTCCTAGCTGTGGTCGGGCGTCAAAACTATGTTTGTCCCAAATATAGTTTGTTTAAAATAAATTTTTTACAAATTCCAAATTTTACTTTCCCTTTAAAATGAAAAGTAAGAAAAGTACTCAACTTTGGGCTAATTTCTAAAATATACCCAATTGGCCGATTTTCAATGTTAATACCTGAAAATAGTCCTTGTGGCCATGCCAAATTTTAATTTTTACACAACTCAAAAATGTTTACTAGATCAAAATTTATTAAATTTTGGCCCATGGAACTTGATTCTGATTTTTCGAATTTTTCTCATCCATTTTATGCTCGTTTTGAACTCAAATTTAATTAATTGCAAATTGTGGTTTCCTAGCTTTATTAGGGCGTCAATACTATGTTTGTTCCAAATTCAGTTTGTTTGCCTGTAAATATTCCATATTTTTTGCTTATCTTTCAAATCGTCAAATTTGGGCTAATTTCTAAAATATACCCGCTTGCTCGATTTTCAGTGTTAATATAGCAAAATAATGCTTGGGTCCTTGACTAATTTCACTTTTCTATAGAATTCAAAAATGTTTACTAGATTAAAAGTTTTTGAATTTTGGCCACAGGAATTTGATTGCGAACTCACAGAGATATTTTGCTGGCAAAAAATACATTTATCTTTTCCAAAATCTTATGACGCAGTTCTATTCATAATATGAATATATTAAAATAATCCTTGTACCCTTGCCTAATTCCAATTTTTTACAAAACTCACAAATGTTTACTGGATCAAAAGTTATTGAATTTTGAACAATGGAATTTGATTTTGAACCACTGTGTGGTAGCCCAATAAAGGACATATTTCAAGAAGACTATATGAAGGGTAGACAAAATTAGCATCAACTAAACTTTTTCAATTTTCATCTTAATTTCCCCTCTTTTGAACTCTGTCCACAGATTTTGTTCCACATCGTCATCTCACCTTGTAAGTCAACATTACCAAATTATCATACTATCTACCATTCACACACACACAGATCATCACAAATTCGTTTCTTTATTGATGATGAATATTTTAAGTTTAGTCACATGTCCCTCGAGCCAAGCGCACGACTGAAACTGTCCTGCTGCACATCACATTGATGTCCTGGGTTCATGTGAATGTCGATTGCCTAAAAAATGCAATCAATAATGAATGTCAATGATACGACATGACAATCACACACACACACACACTTGAATGTTGCAGCCACTGGCAAGGGCGGAGTGGAACGAACATACCCAATGAATGCATGAACGAACGAAAGAACGGCTGAAAGTTGCATCGATGGTTGGATGGCTGAATGATCTCCGTGCTGCGCTGTGCTCAAACAGTCAAACATTGCAATTCCCTGTGTGTGTGTGTGTGAGAGAGAGCCCTACCACGGGTATGTGGGTATGTGTTGTCGCAGAAAATGGCTAGCAAACAACCGTGGGGTATTTAAGGACCAGCATACAAATCACAACACCAACACCAACTAAATCAAAAGGAAAGCGTACATGAATCCATGTCGCACATGCCAAGGATAAAAAGGTCCACATGCAACATACGTACATAAATGATGTAAATGAAAATGGAGCTATGAAGACGATGGAACAAAGAAATCTCGAAACACACACCCCCCGCCCGCAACATTCACATCCTTATCGCGATCCTTTTCCCAGAGAAAAGAAGAAGGAATTCTTGAAGAACTTGATTAGTTTTCCTTTCAAGCATAACAAACGAGAAACATTAAAAGTTTATGAACAAAGACTTGGACTTTTTAACAGGACGGGGCTTGTTGATGTTGTTGTTGCCGTTGTCGTTGCCATGTTGCATGAACAACAAAAAATGGAACACAGAATGCTGCATTGTAAGTGCAGCAAGAAGGAAGACTTTGAATGTCTGGGTTTTTATGAGGGTTCGCTGCAACAAGACCACTCACAACAACTAACCGATATTAGAACCATCCTCCCTGTGAGCCACGAGAGTTGTTTATCGTATCCAGAGTTGCAGGATACGACAGCATATGATGCTATAGAACCAAATGTGAAATATAAAAAAAAATAAAAAATAAAAGTTTCAATAAATTGAAGCCTCTGAACTTAGGGTTCCCCATTGGAAATAATGCTGGAGAATAGGCATGACTAAGGGCAGCCCTGCTAACCAAGACGAAAGTGTGCCATGGTGTTCCTACCTAGCACAGTGGTTCAGAATATAATTCCATTGGCCTAACTTTTGGTCGGGTAAACATTTTTGAGTTTTATAAAAAAATGAAATGATGCAAGGGCACAAGATCGGTTCAGATTTATATATAACTCCCATATAAATGTCTCCCCCCGATTTGATTATTTATCCCAAATGCAATTTTTTGTAATAAATATTTTACAAATTCCAAATTTAGCTTTTCTTTTAAATCAAAATATTAGAAAAGTTGTTAATTTTCGGCTAATTTCCAAAATATACCCAATTGACCTATTTTCAATGTTATTACCTGAAAATAATCCTTGTCTAATCTCAATTTTCTACTGAATTCAAAAAAGTTTACTAGATCAAAACTTATTGAATTGCAACCATTGGAATTGGGTTCTGATTTTTTCGTCGAATTTGTCGAACTGCTTACAATTCCCTTTAAGCGTGTTTTCCACTCAAATTTATTTTATTGGAAAATGTGGTTTCCTAGCTTAATTAGGGCGTAAAAACTATCTTTGTCCGAAATACAGTTTGTTAAAAAATAATTATTTTACACATTCCAAATTTTGCTTTTCCTTTAAATCGAAATATTAGAAAAGTTGTTAATTTTCAGCTAATTTCCAAAATATACCCAATTGTATGATTTTCAATGTTAGTATCTCAAAATAATGCTTGGGCTTTGTCTAATTTATTTTTTTTTTTCAAAATCTTTACTAGATCAGAAGATATTTAATGTTGGCCAATGAAATCTAATTTTATTTTTTTTTTTCAAATTTGTCGAAAAATAAGAAAAGTCGTTAAATTTGGACTTATTCCTAAAATATACCCGATGGGACGATTCTCAATGTTGATAACTCAAAATAATGCTTGAGTTCTTGCCTAATTTCAATTTTTTACACAACTCAAAAACGTTTACTAAATCAAAACATATTGAATGTTGGCCAATGGGATCTGATTTAGATTTTTTTTTTCAAATTTATCGAAAATAAGAAAATTAGTTAATTAGTTTCAGGTATTAACACTTTCCCATAGAACTGCATCATTAGATTTTTGAAAAGTTTTTGTCGAAAATATATTTATTTGCCAGCAAAATCGGAATCAATTTCAATTGTCCAAAATTAATTTTTGAGTTTTGTAAAAAATTGAAATTAGCCATGGGCACAAGAATTATCATCAGGTTATTAACCTTGACAATTGGACAATCTAGTACATTTTAGAAAATAAACCAATCTTATTTTTCGATTTAAAAGAAAAGCAAAATCGAAGAAGATGAGAAAAGTTCTTTAAATTCGAAAAAATCTGATTAAAGTGGACAACATTCAATATCTTCTGATCTAATAAACATTTTTGATTTTTGGAAAAAAATTAAATTAGCCAAGGACACAAGGATTATTTTCAGGTGAATCGGGCAATCGGGTACATTTTAGAAATTAGCCCAAAGTTAACTAATTTTCTTATTTTCGATAAATTTGAAAAAAAAAAAATCGGCCTCAGGTTCCATTGACCAACATTCAATATCTTTTGAAAAAAATTAAAATTAGCCAATGATTCAAGTATTACTTTTATATTAATATTGAAAATCTTGCGATTGGGTATATTTTAGAAAGTTGAGTACTCTTCTTATTTTTTGTTTTAGAGTGAAAGTAAAATTCGGAATTTGTAAAATATTTATTTTAAACAAACTGTATTTGGGACAAACATAGTTTTCACGTCCTACTAAAGCTAGGAAACCACAATTTCCAATAAAAAAATTGCGTGCAAAACGCATTTGAAAAAGGATGAGAAATATTTCGACAAATTTGAAGAAATCAGAATCAGTTTCCATTGGCCCAACATACAATAACTTTTGATGTAGTAAATCTAGTAAATATCTTTGATTTTTGTAAAAAAACTTAAATTAGGCAATGTCACGACGATTATTTTGAGGTATTCAAATTGAAAATCGAGCAGTCGGGTATATTTTAGACATTCTCCCTAAGTGGACTCTTTTTCTTATTTTTCAAATTCGAAAAAAAAGGATCAAATTCCATTGGTCCAACATAGAAAAACTTTTGATCTAGTAAACATTTTTGAGTTTTGTAAAAAATTGAAATTAGACAAGGATCTAGGCATTATTTTGAGGTAATGGGCAATGGGCTATATTTTATAAATTAGCCCAAATTAAACTACATTTCCTTTTTCGATTTAAAAGAAAAGTAAAATTTGGAATTTGTAATATATTTATTTTCAACAAACTGCTTTTGGGACAAACATAGTTTTGATGCCCACATAAAGATAGAAAACCACAAGGATCCAAGGTTTATTTTGAGGTCTTAACAGTACAAAGCGAGCAATGGCGTATATTTTATAAATTAGCCCAAATTTGGCTAAATCAGAATCAGATTCCATTTGTCAAAATTCAATAACTTCTGATGTCGTAAACATTTTTGATTTTTTTTTAACTGAAAATAGACAAGGATTCAATTTCCAATTATTTTGAGATATTAACATTGTCAAACGGGCAAAAAAGCCCAAAGTTCAGTACTTTTCTTATTTTTCGATTTAAAAGAAAGGCATTTTTTGGTTTTTATGTGTTTTCGATATATTTTTATCAATTGTCACCTGTGGTAGTGTGACAGTAACAGTTTTTTTGAAATTTTAACTCCTTGCTTTAATTGACTTCCATCAATTAGGATAAAATCTAAATATAAAACGACATTCGTCATATTCAAAAATTCCGACCTTTGAATCGAGCCAGAACAAAATGCACAGAACCGAAAAAAAAGGATCAAATTCCATTGGTCCAACATAGAAAAACTTTTGATCTAGTAAACATTTTTGAGTTTTGTAAAAAATTGAAATTAGACAAGGATCTAGGCATTATTTTGAGGTAATGGGCAATGGGCTATATTTTATAAATTAGCCCAAATTAAACTACATTTCCTTTTTCGATTTAAAAGAAAAGTAAAATTTGGAATTTGTAATATATTTATTTTCAACAAACTGCTTTTGGGACAAACATAGTTTTGATGCCCACATAAAGATAGAAAACCACAAGGATCCAAGGTTTATTTTGAGGTCTTAACAGTACAAAGCGAGCAATGGCGTATATTTTATAAATTAGCCCAAATTTGGCTAAATCAGAATCAGATTCCATTTGTCAAAATTCAATAACTTCTGATGTCGTAAACATTTTTGATTTTTTTTTAACTGAAAATAGACAAGGATTCAATTTCCAATTATTTTGAGATATTAACATTGTCAAACGGGCAAAAAAGCCCAAAGTTCAGTACTTTTCTTATTTTTCGATTTAAAAGAAAGGCATTTTTTGGTTTTTATGTGTTTTCGATATATTTTTATCAATTGTCACCTGTGGTAGTGTGACAGTAACAGTTTTTTTGAAATTTTAACTCCTTGCTTTAATTGACTTCCATCAATTAGGATAAAATCTAAATATAAAACGACATTCGTCATATTCAAAAATTCCGACCTTTGAATCGAGCCAGAACAAAATGCACAGAACCGAGGAAAAATAATTCCGAGTCAATAGACAACAAGTCAACCGTTCACCAATAAATGCACAAACAAATCAAACATCTGCAGCAAGAATTCTTTGCGGTTCGCCATAAACGTTTCTATGGCAGCGTTCTACAACACACAGACTGAGCGCACAGACTGAGTTCCCTTTCGATTCCATGCATTGTCTGGCGATAGAAAATTAGAGCTAATTTCAATTTCAAACTTAATTAAACCTCCGATGCATCCTCGCTCTGTAAAAAGCGTGTTGCGACATTAAGTGCTTTTCTAGGAGTTTTGAGTCAAATTAAACAGGATAAGACGGTTTAGTTGATATAGCGAGGAGAGGGGTGTTACTCACTTTGTAAATGTGGTGGCTGCTGGTGTTGCTGTTGCTGCTGCTGTTGGTGTTGTTGATGTTTATGTTGATGTTGCTGTAATTGCCCTTGTTGCACATTAGCCATGTTTTTCTTTCATATATTTATATATTACATGATTATTTGTTTCGTTTATCTTGTGGAAGTGGTGAGGATTGCGAAGAGGAAAGAAACGAAAACGTTCTATGTCTCCCCTTTGTTATGGCATCCACAGCTTCAATTTTGCTTTCAAATTTGTTCTTCTCTCTCTTTGGCACTGCAGCACAGCTTTTCTAGTATATTCTGCTACGACTATGTTTCCGTTCACTTTGTTTTGCGGAATCTTCGTTCATTCGTTGTTACCAGGAAAGTTTCCGGTTACCGAAAATTCGTAGAATTTTTATTACACTTTGACTCTCAGCTTTGTAGTTGTTATTGCTCCTTTGTGACTGCAATGAAAGGTAAACAGGAATTAGATGAATTGAGTACATTCTCATGTTCTTGCTTAAATCTAAATGATTCAAAACGAGGATGGAAAAATAGGGTAATTGTTTCCAGGGAAAACAATATGTATGTCGTACGGAGGGCAAATTCAAGGTATAGGGAAAATATGCGGTAGCAATAGATGATGACTATACTCAAGGAATTAATCAATTTCTCTCTTCAAGTAATTAATAATTTTAAAAAATTAATCAATTAATCAATTAATCAATTAATCAATTAATCAATTAATCAATTAATCAATTAATCAATTAATCAATTAATCAATTAATCAATTAATCAATTAATCAATTAATCAATTAATCAATTAATCAATTAATCAATTAATCAATTAATCAATTAATCAATTAATCAATTAATCAATTAATCAATTAATCAATTAATCAATTAATCAATTAATCAATTAATCAATTAATCAATTAATCAATTAATCAATTAATCAATTAATCAATTAATCAATTAATCAATTAATCAATTAATCAATTAATCAATTAATCAATTAATCAATTAATCAATTAATCAATTAATCAATTAATCAATTAATCAATTAATCAATTAATCAATTAATCAATTAATCAATTAATCAATTAATCAATTAATCAATTAATCAATTAATCAATTAATCAATTAATCAATTAATCAATTAATCAATTAATCAATTAATCAATTAATCAATTAATCAATTAATCAATTAATCAATTAATCAATTAATCAATTAATCAATTAATCAATTAATCAATTAATCAATTAATCAATTAATCAATTAATCAATTAATCAATTAATCAATTAATCAATTAATCAATTAATCAATTAATCAATTAATCAATTAATCAATTAATCAATTAATCAATTAATCAATTAATCAATTAATCAATTAATCAATTAATCAATTAATCAATTAATCAATTAATCAATTAATCAATTAATCAATTAATCAATTAATCAATTAATCAATTAATCAATTAATCAATTAATCAATTAATCAATTAATCAATTAATCAATTAATCAATTAATCAATTAATCAATTAATCAATTAATCAATTAATCAATTAATCAATTAATCAATTAATCAATTAATCAATTAATCAATTAATCAATTAATCAATTAATCAATTAATCAATTAATCAATTAATCAATTAATCAATTAATCAATTAATCAATTAATCAATTAATCAATTAATCAATTAATCAATTAATCAATTAATCAATTAATCAATTAATCAATTAATCAATTAATCAATTAATCAATTAATCAATTAATCAATTAATCAATTAATCAATTAATCAATTAATCAATTAATCAATTAATCAATTAATCAATTAATCAATTAATCAATTAATCAATTAATCAATTAATCAATTAATCAATTAATCAATTAATCAATTAATCAATTAATCAATTAATCAATTAATCAATTAATCAATTAATCAATTAATCAATTAATCAATTAATCAATTAATCAATTAATCAATTAATCAATTAATCAATTAATCAATTAATCAATTAATCAATTAATCAATTAATCAATTAATCAATTAATCAATTAATCAATTAATCAATTAATCAATTAATCAATTAATCAATTAATCAATTAATCAATTAATCAATTAATCAATTAATCAATTAATCAATTAATCAATTAATCAATTAATCAATTAATCAATTAATCAATTAATCAATTAATCAATTAATCAATTAATCAATTAATCAATTAATCAATTAATCAATTAATCAATTAATCAATTAATCAATTAATCAATTAATCAATTAATCAATTAATCAATTAATCAATTAATCAATTAATCAATTAATCAATTAATCAATTAATCAATTAATCAATTAATCAATTAATCAATTAATCAATTAATCAATTAATCAATTAATCAATTAATCAATTAATCAATTAATCAATTAATCAATTAATCAATTAATCAATTAATCAATTAATCAATTAATCAATTAATCAATTAATCAATTAATCAATTAATCAATTAATCAATTAATCAATTAATCAATTAATCAATTAATCAATTAATCAATTAATCAATTAATCAATTAATCAATTAATCAATTAATCAATTAATCAATTAATCAATTAATCAATTAATCAATTAATCAATTAATCAATTAATCAATTAATCAATTAATCAACAGCAGTTCAGCTGTAGCCATCAACGCGAACGGTCGTGCTTTTATCGTACACGCATAACATAATTTTTCAGTTTCCCAAAAAATATTAGAAAAGAGAAGGAGAGAATGTCCACACTCAAAGTGCCCGAAGTAAACTGCGGTCAATGCAACGGTCTAATAACAACAACTAATTGTGTTTCGTGCAAATACTGCAACAAGAAATATCATTTCAATCCATGTACAGTGCTCTCAGAGAGTACATACAACGGCATGGGTAGTGTTAAAAAATTAGAATGGAAATGTCACCAATGCAAACCAAGAAACAAATCTCCTAATAATATATACCAGGCATTTGTTTACAATGAAAATGGACAGCAAAAGCAGCAAAGGGACGACGAAGAAGCAGAGAACGAGAATGCAAAGCGATTCAAAGACTCATCGACTGCTACATCGCCCAACAACATAAATTCAAACGCCGTGAAACAGAATGACATGGCAGAAATAAAGTCAGGCATGGTCGCACTACAAAGCGCTATGCAACAAATAACATCGAGTATTGTAGCATTAACTAAATCATGTGGTGAAATCAGGACTGAACTAGCTAATGCTGTGGGAAAACTTGATGCGAATCTGGCAACTTTGACTATCCAAGTCAAAGATCTACAGGATAAAGACAACGAAAAAACACAACAAATAAGAGATATGGATAAACGAATTCGGCAGCTTGAACAACAATCCATAAGCAAGAATATCGAAATAAATAATATGCCGGACATTAATGTAGAACCACTAACGGTCATAAAGAAGATCTCGATGTCAGTAGGCATAGAACTATGCGATGCGGATATTACCAGCGTATATCGCACAAAAAAGAAAAATAAAATCATCGTTGAATTCACGTCCATGCAGAAGAAGAGAGAACTGATGAGAAATATTAAGGGACATAGAATCGATAAAAACATACTGAGCGAAGAGAACAACACACCAACAAACAGCTACATATACGTTAACGACGAACTAACTGCTGATAATAGGCGGCTTTTGTGGTTGACTAAAATAAAAGCGAAGGAGAGTAACTGGAAGTACGTATGGGTTCGAGACGGACATATATATGCACGAAAAAACGAAAATTCCTCACCCATTTCCATACACAATGCTGCAGATATTGAATCGATCTCATGTTCAAATTAATTAATGAAATATAATTTATAAATAGTGCACAAAAATAAATCAAAAATAAACACTTAAACCCCCTTTTTATATTTTTTTCTCTTTTTTTATTTAAAAAATGAACCAGCAAAATAAAATTATAAATAACTTCGATGAAATCGATAGAAACCTTTTTTATAACTCTACATCACTAATATACATGAACATCCGCTCATTAAGAAAACATTTTACTACCTTCTTAACATACACAAATAATGTAATAAATAAAACACAGCTAATAATTCTTTCTGAGACAAACATAACCGACGATGAGAACAACTTATACTGCATAAGTGGATACAATGCAATTTTCTTAATTTCAATTAATCAATTAATCAATTAATCATTTAATCAATTACATCGTAAAGGGATAGCTGCTCTATAAACAACATTCTTATTTCCTTAACCTCGGGCCTATTGCCCTTTGTGGTAGACGATTGATACATTCACCTATCCGCCGAATATGAATGAATTGACGTAGCCGATGGACTAGAGCAAAGTCACCATACTGAGGTCGCGGGATCGAATCCTACTCGGGCTAGAATTTTTTTTTTTTCAATAGTTGTTCAGCACATATTTTTATATATATTTGAAAGTTTTAATGTTTTACTTTTGGGCAATAATGGAAATATGCCATTAGAAACAAAGCACTAAATTCTAATGCAAAATTCCTTAAGATTACCATCGATCAGTGATGTCACTTCAATTATATGCCAGGCTGTAAGCCTTGTTCTATTTATAGAACAGAAATTAGATTCTCAACAAGCCTCGCTTTGTTGTCTTGTTTTTGTCGCACGGCATTGCGTTGCTGTGTTGTTGTTGTTGTCTTGTTTTTATCACACGGCATTGCGTTGCTATGTTGTTGTTGTTGGGTAATGCACATGATGTAGCTGAATGTATGTACGCTAATGAGAGTATGTAGTTTGTAGCAACAGAGCTGAAAAGGAAAGATTTGGGTATTTCTGGCTTAGGTTTAACATCTTTGGCATCACAGCATATTTATTCTTTCTTTTTGCTTACTGATCGTTGAACAAAGCACATCACCGTCAAACAGCATATATATGCACTCTGAGCGTTTGCCCAAAACAAGTACCAAAGTTTTTATATAGTTGGTGATAGTAAATCAAATTTATATCGAAACGGATCAAATTAATCAGAGTTCCTTATACTCAAATTCGTAGAATCTTCTACCAATCTATTCAAATTAGTCCTGGTGCAAGGTAAATTTTTATGGAAATTTTGATTTTAATCTGGAATAACCATTTTCACTTTAGGCTACATAACCAAACTCTAGCACAGTGCAAGGAATCTTTTTGTTTCCACCAAGCCAGTTCGTATTTTTCACCACGTTATTTATGGAAGGTACCACAAGTTACAAATTATTCCTGAGATAACTGCTAGGGATTCTGGAAGTGACGTCATCCTCATTTCCGTGGATTCTTAATGAGTCAATGGGAATGAGGATCCTCTATCTTGGCCGGTGTCTATAAAGTCTAAGTTATAATCCTAACATCGGGACAACGTGTACAGCATACCGGTACTACAACCTATACCTTTGACGGAAAAGGCTTTGAGAGATTCGTGTGCGAAATTGATACAGAAACCAGAAGACTCCTTACATAAGTCCATGTAGTGCGTGCATAAAAATATCAGCCAGAAGTCAAGCCATTTGCTTAGACCCCACGAAACTTTCTTTACAAATGAAGCCTACATTCATCGATTTTTAACAAACAGCAAACTATATTTCATCAACCAGTTGGTTGTTTCCACGTAGTTCCAGCATACTTGGGAACAGTATAACCTAAAATGATTACCCGGATGAAAACAACCACAAATCTACAAGATGAAACACAACAGCAACCTCAAAATTAATTAAATAAGTATCATATAAGAAAAGGGTATATACGATTTCAAAATTCTCCTAAGTATTGGTCATGGGTAA
Organism: Polietes domitor; assembly: GCA_947397865.1. Taxonomy (NCBI): domain Eukaryota; kingdom Metazoa; phylum Arthropoda; class Insecta; order Diptera; family Muscidae; genus Polietes; species Polietes domitor. The sequence continues at coordinate 134,469,970 of OX377618.1, forward strand.
AATTTTAATGAACTTTCTTTAAACAGCAATACATCGCAGCATGACCGTGATCATCGAGGCCTCGGAGACCATAAGACCTGCAAATTGGTGAGTGATGTAATTTTTCTTCTCTTTATACACGTTAAAATTTTGCTTATTTCCCCCATACTCTTTTAAATGAATTTGAAATCTTAAATATTTAGAATTAGACAGACTAGATTCCAATTTTTTTACGTGTCCAATATCCAGAAACCAAAATTAGATCAAGATTAGAAAACGGAAAAACGAAAATTTAACTTATTGAAAACTAATGCCCTTCTATTCGATTCTCATATTTACCAGGGATGCAAATTCTGTAAAAAAATGTATAAATCCCTCTGTTTATTTGCATTATGTTAACGATTTGTTAGCATGTATCCACGTATGTTAACAGCAATTAATTCTGTTAAATCAAAAGATAGTTTTTTTGTACATTTTAAGATTTTAGATTACTATGTTAATTTCTATTAACAGGAACATTTGGTTAGGCTATGTTAATATTTCTCTCTTTAAGAATAGAAAATTTGAAAGAAAGGAGTTCGTGTTTATCGCTCGTCGGAGACGGACGTGTTTTTTAACCGCGGAAAGTGTATTTACCTGCTAACAGTGTGTTTTTAAAGTGTAGTGCAATAAAAGTGAAAGGGTTTTTCCCTAAGTGAATTGTGGATTAAGGGTAATAAAGTGTCCCCTAATAAAACAGTGGGAAAAACAAAAACAACCCAAACACGTGCAGATTTGACTGTACCTGCAATGGCGGATCTTCCTAGCTCTGCGAAGAAGAGGATGCTGGAACAGGACGTCAGTACCTGCCAGGTATCGAAGTTGGAGTTCGATACCCTCGTAAGCAATTTCAATAAATTGCTAGAAGAGAATGCGTTGTTAAGAAAACGCATCGAAGAATTGGAAGAACGCTTGTCTTCAGATGACGAAGACAGTGTTATGGATGAAGATGTCCCAGAGGAAGCAACGCCACAGGCTTCAGGGACTTCCGTGAGCACACCGCCAGTGCCACGAATAAAGGTTTTGAGCGCAACGCCGGCGTCTCAAGCTGTTCGCACACCGCCGGTGCAACAGCAAAGGAAGAAGGAGGTCACCACACCATCTACATCGAAGAAGACTGGAAGCAGTAAAACTGCTACAGCTGGGCCTGCTAAGCCAGCACTGGATAGGAAAGCTGCACCTAAGCCAGCACAAGATAAGAAAGCTGTATCCAAACCAGCACACCACAAAACCAAGAAAAACCGGGGTAAGTCTGTCCCAGTTATCACAGTATATGAAATGAACGTCAAGACACTAACGACGGACATGACTAAAGCATTAGGACACAGGAATTTTTCCTGTAAACTGATTAATAAAAACATGACAAACATCAGCATGTTTAGTTTAGAAGACCTTCAAAAGGTTCGCGGTATGCTTATAGAGCAGAAACGAAGCTTTTACACGTTTACGCCGAAGGACCTAAAGCCGTACGCTACGGTGATTAACGGACTTTCGGACACATACGACGAAGAAGACCTTCGCTCGTACTTGGCTGCCACCAATATAAATCTTGAGATCCTCAAGATTGTTAAATTGGGATGGGGCAAATGGCTTGTCCATTTGTCTAAAGCCTCGGACATAGGAGCTTTCTACAAGATAGAGTTCATTCTATCTTGTAAAGTCAGGATCGATAGGGACAAGAAGAAGGGCGTTACGCAGTGCTTCAACTGCCAACGTTTCGGGCACGTGGCTGCCAATTGTGGCATGCCTTACCGGTGCGTCAAGTGCGGTGGTGCACATGGCCCCGGAAAATGTGTCATTCCTGCGAAGACCGCGCCTGGTGAGTTGGTTTTAACAACCGACCCCGCTACCGGTGCCATCTCCAGGACTTCGCGGTTTACACTTAAATGTGTAAACTGCAACGCTGATGGACATGCTGCCAGTTCAAAGGACTGTCCAAAGCGAAAATCTTTCCTCGCCAAGAGGAAGGAGAATATTTCAGCCGCTAAGGCTATAAACAAGGCACCGACTGCCGGTGTAGTGACTGGTGTACGACCAGCGCAGTGTCCCAGCAATATTCGAAGTGGGGTTTCCCACGCTGCTGCAGCGGGGCGGACTTCGGTTGCTGCTGGGCCTCGACAGGGCAATTTAAGCACCCTTGACGTCTTTAGCAACGACAGCAAGGAGTACTTCGGCGTGGACCTCTTGTCCATTATAGGTAAAATGCAGAAGCATGCTGGTGAATACCATGCTCTGCAATCTAGGGAAGAAAAGGCTAGGGCATTGCTAGCAATAGCACAATCTATTGTATTTAATGTTTAATAATATTAAATGCATTTTTGTTAATGTAAATTCTCTTATTTCTTTACATAGGAGACATTACTTAGATTTATTTCTAAAAAGGCATAGACCGGACATTGTTCTTCTCGCAGAACACAAACTTTCCCCTTTTCACCGACTGAATTTTAAGGGCTATACAATGTATAGACAGAATAGGACAAATAGTCAGAATAGGACAAATCGTGGTGGAGGTACCGCGATTTTAGTTAAAGAGGGTATATGTTCCGAGAGGGTTATCTTAAACCTCGGGAACATAGAAAATACTTGCGTTAGAATTAAGAAACTTGACGGCACATGGCTGACCACTGTCGCTTTGTACCGAAGACCCCAGTCTGTACCGGACTGGAAGGACTTGGACCCTTTGCAACATATGCTAGGTCATGGTGATGTTTTGGCTGGGGGCGACCTGAATGCCAGACATCCCAATTGGGGCGGTGACGCCTACAATCATGCGGGCAGTACATTGTACAATTATCTAGTGCAATGTCCTGCCCTCCGCATTGTGAATACCGATGGACCCACAAGATACGGTAATGGAACAAATTCCTACATCGATATCTTCATGGTATCCCCGGGTCTCACATTTGAAGGCGAGGCTGAAGGCATTGGCCTCAGAACTCTAGACTATGAATCTGACCACAGGGCTGTGGAGATCATAGTGACTGGGGATGGGCTTGCGTCAGGCAACAGTCGACAGACGTTTTTTGACTTTGAAAAAATGGACATTAATAGGTTCAACAACCGACTCGAACGGAGACTACGGATTACCAGTTGACCGAAATGTTACTACTGGTGAAATAGACCAGTGCGTGGGCGTCATGACCACGGCATTTCGTGACTCTATGGAAGAGACTATTCCCAGGTTTTCCACTGGGCATAAAGGACTCCGACGACTTCCACCGCATATATTAAATTTTATACGGGAAAAGAAGCGTCTACGACGGACTTTGCATAGATCAGAAGACCCTGGTCGGCACGGCATTCTCAAGGCTCAGATACGCAACTTGGATAGAATTATCCAGGGTGCTATCTCTGAGTTTGAGAAAGTTCATTGGACTCGTTATCTTGAGGATATACGAGTTGACAATCGAACATTCCGACGGGTGAAAGCGGCTGCTGGTATAAACACCAGAGAGCCTATTTCGGATCTATTAGACACGGACGGTGTGTTAGTTCCGGACGACTACGGTAAGGCAAATCTCTTGGCAGACAGTGTTCAGGGAGGACGACCTAATCGAAACCGGAACAGAATTCCTTTTGACAATATTGTTGAAGGGGAAACTTCGGTTTTGGATGACGTTAGTCCCATCGTACAGTTTGGCGACGTAGTGACTGCTGACGGTTCTACTCGCGGCAACGCGAGGACCTGGCAGGATCTTGGATTTGTGACGCCACTGGACGTAGGTGAGGCCTTGAGGGGAAAACCGAACCGTAGGTCTGCTGGTGTGGACGGTGTCCCGGACATAGTCTTGAAGAAGACGGGCTTAGTGGTTTGGACATTCTTGTCAGTAATCTTTAACCACTGCCTAAACTTGGGTTATTTCCCGGGGGCTTGGAAGGAATCTCTAACGGTTCCTATCTTAAAACCCGGTTCTGATCCCAAGCGGACTGGTAGCTACCGACCGATATCCCTTCTATCGGCTTTTGGTAAACTTTTCGAGCACTTTGTGCTCTCGAGGATTAGGGAGACAATCGAGGACCGGAGGATACTCTCGGACAGCCAGTTCGGGTTTCGGAAGGGACACTCGACGTCTCATGCTCTTTCGGTGCTGACGAACTACGTTACCAGGTCATTGAACAAGAAATACGCTACCATGGCTGTCAGCCTTGACTTTGCCAAGGCTTTTGACACTGCATGGCACGGCGGTATCTTGTGCAAGATGCTGACACTAGGATTCGGTGGAAACACCTGTAGGATTGTTGCGAGCTTCCTCAGAGGCCGCACCTTTAAGATTAAAGTAGGGGACCAACTTTCGGACAGTAGAGACGTTGTGGCAGGGGTGCCACAGGGCTCACTTCTGGGACCAGTTCTCTACAATATACTTTTATGTGACATTCCGCAACCACCCCAGGGTGACTTGCTGTTAATTTATGCTGACGACATACTTATTGCCTCATCGGGGCCTGTAGCTTCTACCGCTAACGCAAGACTGAATGACTATCTTTCAGAGTTATCGACTTATTTCGACAGATGGAAACTGACACTGAACATAGCAAAATGTGACAGCATTATTTTTAAGGGGAAACGGCGATTTCTTTACCCAAATGTCAGGAGTTATGTTCCTGACATCCGGATAGGGAATAGCCCGATTAGGACCTCGGACACAATTAAGTACCTTGGGGTCATTTTCCAAACCAATTTTGAGTTCTATAGGCATATGGATCACATATTGGCCAAGGCTAAACGAATTTTTTACCTCTACCATGCGACTTTACGACGCAGGAGGGGTCTTAGTACCGATGTTAGGCTTCTGATCTATAAACAGATCATAAGGCCTATCTTGTCCTATGCTTTCCCCGTCTGGTTTGGAATCTCATCCGCCCAGATGGAGAGACTTAGGAGGTGGGAACGGCGGATACTGGTATCTTGCCTGTGTTTGCCACCCACCATTGCTGAGGACGGAACTATAAGAAGACCTTCTTGTAGAACCATTTATAACGCGGCCGGTTTCGATCGGATTGACGTATTTTTAATGAATGGGGCACTTCGGTTCCTAGATAGGTCTGCCTCCTTGGATAACGGACTGGTTAGGGATAGTCTTCAGCTAGATACCAATCTACTAAGACTACTAGAGGATAACTACCGACCTCCTGTCGGTCTTTTGACTCTGGAGAGGGAGGGTATTTTGTATAGAGATGGTAAGCTCCTATTCTACCATCGAAGGTTAGGTAGTTTTGACTTGGACGATCTCGTTTACAACACATGCCAATAACTGGAACAGACAATGGTTCACCCTATATTGTAAATAGTAGTTATAAGTGTTAGTGATAAGTGTTAATTTAAGTTTTATATATAAAAAAAAATGATGAGTAATTCCCTTTTTAGTAATTCGTATTTTGGGGGAAATTTTTTGATATATTATAGATTTAGTATAAGTGACATGTATGTATAACTACAACATATAAACGTTAGAATATATAGTACTAGAAAAATACTTTAAGTATGTTAGTAATAATGTAAGAATGACTAATGTTAGCTCTTAAGCGCATTTAAATATTGTATTAAGGACATCGAATTCAATAAAGCAAGCAAGCAAGCAAGCAAAATTTGAAAATGAATTTTTATAAGCCAATAAATTTTTGAATTCTAATTGAATTTGTCAAAATGAAAGCGTAAATTCTTAAGTAGTTTTCTTACGATAGTGAGGTGAGGAAGGGTAGTATTTAATCTAATTGGGGTCTTAGAAAATTTTATGCCACTAAGACCAAGGTAGGGATTGGGTTATAAGGCCGGAACTCCAACAACATCTGGGGATTCCTATTATAGGCATAACATGACTGATACTTTTCTTCTATACATTCAACAACTGACCAACTTGGGGCAATTTACGGTTAGGTCAAGTACTAGAATATCCAAAGTAGTTTTTTTGTGTTTTAAAGCGGGAGTCTATAATATTTTTTTTGTTTATGTCCTGGATTGTACAAATTCCGATTTCAAAAAGGACCCGAACCCCCCTCCCGACTGCTTGCTAGCGTTTTAATGGCTCCCACAGTCTTTTTTGTTATTCAAATAAATTATCTCTTACAATTTCCAACTAACCTACAATCCACGTTCACAAAGTGATCTTACCGAATTTTGGGGTAAGGAAGAACTGTTTAAATTTTCACACCAAATATTTGTTGGACATTACACCTTTTCGTTGAAATTAATTGGGGGGGAAGTTCAATTCTTCGTTTTTTACACCAATCGATTTTAAGGACTAACTGAAAATGTCCCAAAAAAGAAGAATTGATGGCTTTTGACTTACACTGACACTGCCCTGACATTGCCTACTTAATTTAACTGTTCCTTAGTTAACTGAGCACTGAGCGATAATGCTATGAGCCTGTGTTGTGTAGTAAACCAAAGGACCTTTTTACATGTAGTCGCTCTTTCTCACTCTCTCTTTAAATTGTTAATTCGTTTGCCATTTCCAGACTGTGGTGTCACAATCGAATCGCATGGACGGGAAAAGGAAACGACAAAAAGAAAGACAATAAAATTTCATTCTAAGTTCGAGTATATTTTAAATGTAATTTAAAATAAATTTATTATACTTCATATCCTGATGGAGGACGATATGAGGGTTTGGTGGGTGGGTGGATGTTCTCGTATGAAAGTTATAATGGCAATTATATTTCACAACCGCTTCCCCAACGTTTGTGTTGCAGATAAAAGACAATTTATAATGGATTACAATAATGGAGTACAAAGTAAAAAAAGAACTCCGACCGAAAAATCAGTTTATTTAGAAAATGAAGAAACAAAAAAATCCAGTGAACGACCACAAACAGGACTAATTTGATCAAGATGACGGCGCAATAGAGTTCACTACATGTACGTGTATTTGGGTGATTGTTTTTCGTTGTTTGTGGTCACTGGCCTGCAGTCGAATTCGGGGGGCGAACTGCTTTGGGTCAAAGACATTGAAATATTTGGCGACCCAATCAAGTGCAAAATAAATGGCATCATTGAACCACATCAAGAAATAATTGAATGTATTTGATGTAAAGAGAATAATCGCTGTTCGAAAGCGCATTGCCTATTTCGAGATTTCGCATTTTCGAAATGCAAGATTCAACTGGACATGGTTCGAATGAAAAAAAATAAAAAAATTCTAATTATACCCTCCACTAGGGTATTATGTCTTTATGCATTTGTTTGTAACATCCAAAAGAAAGCGAGATAGACCCATTGTTAATTATACCGATCGACTTAGAATCACTTTTTGAATCGATTTAGCCGATGTCCGTCCCTCTGTCTGTCCGACCGTCCGTTTGTCCGTCCGTGTTTCCGCCCGTCTGTCCATCTATTATTGTCCGATTCTAACAAAAATTGGCACAAGTGAGTTTTGCGGCCCAATGACGAACCCGATTTAGTAAATCGGTTCAGATTTAGATATAGCTTCCAAACAACTCCTCCTGATTTTACTTTTTCCGCTCCAGAGACCACATGTTTTAACCGATTTTCTTCATATTTGCCACAGTACCTTATAATTCTAGAACTAGAAACATCTGTGGTGAAAGTAGGTCAAATCGGTTCAGATTTAGATATAGCCTACATACAAATGTCGCTCCTAATTTGACTTTTTCCACTCTGGAATCCACATATTTCACTCGAATTGCTTCAAATTTGGCACACTACCTTATAATTGAACTGGAAACAGCGGCGGTGAAAATGGGTCAAATCGGCTCAGATTTAGATATAGCTCCCATACAAATTTTGTACTCGTTTTGACTTTCTCCTCTCCAAAGACCACATATTTTAAGCGATTTTCTTAAAATTTGGCACACTACCTTATAATTGAACTGAAATCAGCGGCGGTGAAAATGGGTCAAATCGGTTCAGATTTAGATATAGCTCCCATACAAATGTCGTTCCCGATTTGACTTTCCTGCTCTAGAAGCCACAGCGATTTTGATCAAATTTTGCAGAACACCTCATATAGGGTCCGCCAAATAACTTTTTTTTTGAAAATGCTATAAAAAAACTACTGAATATTTGCTCAAATATTTTTTTTTATTTGAAAGTACAATCCTTCCGGTTAATAATGGAAAATAATTTCATTCAAATGGCTGCCTCGGCTCCCCACAAATAATAGTCCAACGTTTTTAAAAGAATATTCTGCTTATAGCTGCCAACATCGATTCAATTACTGAAATGGTAAAACCTTCAAAGCCAAAAATGAAGCATTAATTTCTTCGTTGTTCTCTGTTAATGTGTTTTGGAAAAATTATTTAAAGCATACTTTAGGGATGTAAGGTTTTATGGCATGTGAGCGTATGTAAATATTGGGTCGATATTAATCTTAAGTTGAGTTTAAAGCTATAATAGCCGTGTATCATCGATTAAAAAATCAAATAATTTTTATAAAAAAATTTGAAAATCGTAAAAAAAAACAAAAATTGTATGTGGGCGTTGGGCGTGGCACTGATAATTTTCATTTAATTATGGATTTTTCATTTAATTAAGGACTCAAATAAAACTTTCATTTTAACTTACATGGGATGTGGGCGTGGTTGAGGGCGGATTTAAACAAAAAATTGTTTTTGATCTAATTTGACGATATAAGGGATGTGTGCAAATTTTCAAGGTCCTAGCTCTATTCCTTCTAATTTTTGCCGCAGCATGTATGAAAATATCCCACTGTGCGCTGTAGAAACAACTTATATTTACACTAGAAAAATCTATGGTAGAAGAGGATGATATCGGCTCAGGTTTATATATATGTAGCTTCCATACAAATGGCGTTCACGAATTTCACCGAATTGAATTGCAGTGGAGTAGAAGGTGTAGGGTATCTCATAGACGGCCCCGATCTACTTTAGCCTTTCCTTATTTGATTTGTATTGATTTTGTGGTTATTAAAACAAAAAATTTGGTGTTTTTTATCAGAATATCGATCCAAAATTACACAATTATTTCAAGGTGTTTCCTACGGAAAAACAATCCTCGAAATTTCCCAAACAGAAGCACAATTATGACAGATTTGAACCGTCAACACACATTTTGCAAATCCCTATTAATCCAATTCCATACGAATGTATATATGCATCCATATGTGTGACATGTTGATTGTCTAGCAAACGCCATGAAGAGGAATACAAATATTTTCTCAGTATGTAATTAATACAAGTAATCATCATCTTATAAAATACGAGCCGATTGTTGTTACTGGCAGCGGGCGACGAGTGACGATGTCGTCATTGTTGTTGCTATTGTGGTCGTTGTTATTTTCATCATTAAACCACTTTTAATCGATTGATATAAAAATCCTTTTCAACAACAAATATGATAATATTCCCATTCAGATCACACCATAACGCACCATACACACACTCAAACACACTTCCAAGTATTCATGCATATACTGCACATACACACCCACACACACACACACTTCAGATATGTTAAAATGTTATAAGTCAAGAGATAGAAAAGATATCTCAACAAATAGATAACAATAACAACAGCAATGACAATGGTAGCGGCGGCAGCAGCGACGGCGTTAGCGACAGCACAGAAACTAATAAACAACAAAAAGACATGACATGAATAACAAAATCTCTGTAAAACATCATCATTATTACAGCACACACAGGCACAAGCACAGGCACAGGCATACGCACTCCAACCAACAAACCAATCGCACACACGTCGAACTAAACCGAACTGAACTGAACTCACTCTCACCCTCTCAAACACATGTGCACGACTGAGAAGGGGCTGTGCATGCATGTTGTATTGTGCGGTGATATGTGCAGGCAATAAATGATAAGGCAGGCAAGCAGTCAGACACACAACAAAATGCCAACACACGAACAGTAAACAATCATCAGCAGTATGGCCCCCACTACAACCGAAGGCGCGCACACACACACGAACACACTCCCATCCACATCACCCACTCTCATCATTTATGTACCTCCAACACTCAACTTCTCTCGGCAAACTTATCATATCCCTTATGGCATTGCCAACGCCGCCATTATTGCCATCGCACACACACTCATACATACATATGGCAAATATCGTTAAAAACCAATTGTAAACTTATGTTGGAAATGTCTAATCGTTGAAACGAATCAAGCAAAACAACAACAACATCGAACAAACACCATCAGCCTCAGTCTCAGCACAGCACCCCTCTTCACCAACAAACAAATCACCATCAATACCACCATCATCACTAGCAATGGCGTGGAGTTAAGAGCATCATAATAAACGTAGAGGCCCACCAAAGCAATTCTGATTTTGTTGTTGTTGTAGCTGTTGTTTTTGTTACTGTAATAACTTTACAAAAGCAAGAAACACACCTAAATCGAATGGGTAAAAGGGGGGGGGGGGTGTGAAACAGCGATGTACAAACAAAGATTTGAACTGTCAGGGTCAAACTGCATTGCTGCCTGCCTGCCGTCCGTCCGTCCGTCGTAGCACAACTTTACGACGAACGTGAATGAGAGTGCAAATCAAATAGAACGCCAACAAAATCCAATTAAGCGCAATAACAAACAAATATCAGCAGTATCAGTGGTCAATTTACAAAGTCCGCATTGAAAGTAGAAAACGCCAATGAAGAGTAGGCAACTAATGAGCACAGTGAGAGCATTGTGGTATGCGTCTCGAACATAAGAACACGAACATAACTAACATAGAATCACAAAATGTTCCAGAAATGTACCCCATTCGACCCGCATTAAACATCCATCAAAGTAAATGTATGACCGTCTTTGAGGTATGAATTGAATGGATGGCTGCGAGCTTGCGATCTGGCTTAGGGTAGTATTAGTGAAGTTCGAGTCGTAGCTGACGACCGACGGAAATTATTTGTTGTACCCTCAATCTACAGATTAAAATGGGATATATCATTTGGGACAGAAAAATATGTAACGCATTGCAAAAGCGACTTATGACTTTAAGTAACAGGTGCAGCAAAAATCGCGAAAAGGGATTTGAAGAAATAATAACTTTCCTAATTTAATTTTCCCTTTTTTATACCCTCCACCACCAGGATGGTGGTATGTTCACTTTGTCATTCCGTTTGTAACACCTTGAAATATCGACCTGAGACCCTATAAAGTATATATATTCTAGATCGTCATAAAATTCTAAGACGATGTAGCCATGTCCGTCCGTCCGTCTGTTGAAAGCACGCTAGCATCAAAACGAAATGAGCTAGGACGTTCAAATTTTCCATAAATGCGTCTTATAGTCGTAGATCGGTTGGGATTGAAATGGGGCGAAATCGGCCCAAAGGGAAAATTTTTTCCCTCACAAGCACTAAAAATACCCAGAATAATCCCTACTATTTTAGCGTATTTAAGCATGTTTTTTGAATATGTCTGTTTATATTTGCTTGATATTTGGTATGCGTATTACCCTTATAGCAAAAAACTGCACCATAAAGTGATTCTTATTTGTGGGGGGTGAAATTGGGCAAAAAAGGGATAAAAATGGTACACATTAAACGACAACAGCTAGAAACACGAAATTCGGTGTGTACATTCCTCTAATTGAGTAGATACATGATTTTTTGGGGTTAATATGAAAAAAGGGGATAAAAATAGTACCAATCAAATGACCGCAGCTAGAGTCATGAAATTCGGAGTATACATTCCTTTGACTACGTAGACATGAAAAATAAAAGGTTTTTTCCAAATTCGTACTTTCAAGGGATACAATGGGTACGGAGGGATAAAAATGGTATCAACCAAACGGCTACACATGGAATAATGAAATTCAGTGTATGCATTCCTCTGATTGTGTAGACACTTAAAATAAACAGGTTTTTCGAAATTCGTACATTTTGGGGTTAAAATTGAAAAAGGGGATACAAATAGTACCATCTAAATGACCGCAGCTAGAGTCATGGAATTCGGAGTATACATTCCTCTGATTGCGTAGGAATCGGAAAATAAACAAAATTTTCGAAATTCGTACTTTCAAGGGATACAATGGTACAGAGGGATAAAAATAGTACCAACTAAATGACTACAGCTAGAATGATGAAATTCTAATTGCGTAGAAACGTCAAGGGGTTAAAAATGGTACCAACCACATGGTCGCAGCTGGAATTATGGAATTCGGTGTATACATTCCTCTGCCTGCATAGACACGCAAAACAAAAAGTTTTTTTTCCAAATTTGTTCCTTTTCTATTATGGCAAAAATTGGTTCAATCATGAAGTTAGGTTATTCTGCACTATGTACGTCTGATAATGGATTTTTTTGTACTTTTGGAATTGAAATAGAATGAAAATACAACCAACTGTAGCTCCCACTATCTACCAATATTTATGGTATTTAAGCTTTTTGAAAATATAAATATAAGAATATTTATTTTTTGATTTGAAATAAATATTAAAATATTATATTTATTTATAAAATTATTTTTTCAATATTTGTTTTGGTTTGCCTATATTAAAAAAATTATATTTTCCTGTAATATTACTGCACTTCTACGAAAACCGACAACCTCTGTGGAATGCAATCCATGGTGGAGGGTATATAAAGTTCGGCCCGGCCGAACTTAACGCCGTTTTTACTTGTTTATACCCTCCACCTCCAGGATGAGGGTACTTTCCACTTTGTCATTCCGTTTGTAACACCTTGAAATATCGACTTGAGACCCTATAAAGTCCGCCCGTCTGTTGAAAGCACGCTGGCATTTAAACGAAACGAGCTGGGGCGTCCAAAATTTCCATAAATGCGCCTTATGGTCGTAAATCGTTAGGATTGCAACTGGGAGAAATCAGTCCAAAGGGAAAAATTTGTCCCTCACAAGGACTGAAAATACCCATAAAAATCCCTAATATTTTCGGGCATTTAAGCACGTTTTTTTCAATATGTCTGCTTGTACTTACTTGATATTGGGTATGCGCATTCCCCCTATAACAAAAACGAGCACCATTAAGAGATTCTTATTCGTAGGGGGTGAAATGGGGCAAAAAGGGATAAAAATGGTACATATCAAACGACAACAGGTAGAAACACGAAATTCGGTGTGTAATTGAGTAGAAACATAATATAAAAGTACTTTTACTAAAATTTGTACTTTTGAGGGCTAAAATGGGAATAGAGGGATAAAAATGGTACCAACCAAATGTCAGCAGCTAGAGTCATGAAATTCGGAGCATACATTCATCTGACAGCGTAGACACGAAAAATAAAAAGGGTTTTCAAATTCGACCTTTCCAGGAATACATAACATATCTACATAATATAAAAGTATTTTTTCAAATTTGTACTTTTAAGGGATACAATGGGAACAGAGGGATAAAAATAGTACCATACAAACGGCTGCACCTAAAATAATGAAATTCGGTATATACATTCCTCTGATTGTGTAGACTCGTAAAATAAAGGAATTTTTGGACATTCGTAAAAATTGTACCAACCAAATGGCCGCAGCTAGAGTCATGAAATTCGGAGTATTTCTCTGACTGCGTAGACACGAATAAATAAAAATGTTTTTCCGAAAACCGTGTATACATGCGTCTGACTGCAGAGACTCGCAAAATAGAAAGAGTTTTCCAAATTCCTACTGTTTTAGGTTTACGACAAAAATTGGTCGAATCATGAATCATAGGTTATCTTGCGCTGTGTACGTGAGATATAATGGATTTTCAAAATTTGTACTTTTGGAAGTAAAATAGAATGGAAATACAACCGACTGTAGTGTTTAAGCTTTTTTTGAAGATTGCTGTCTTATATTTACTTTTTGAATTGACATTGGCATTTTTATCCGGCGCGGGTTACGGCTTCATTCTTCCCTATTCCCCTACTTCGTATACTTTTGAAGATAAAATGAGGATTACTTGATAATTTTGAAGTATAGTTTGTATGGGCTGTATCACGCCACTTTATCCTATCATGACCTAGCTATAGTAAAATTTTCATGGGACTCGGTCCATCGATTTGGCGCCTATACGTAACATACAGACACACATTGATTTTTTTATATATAGAAAAACGTGTTGTTGGTAGCCTTGTCATATAAGAGTGGTTTGAAATAGTAAAAATTTATATTTATTTATATTATTTTATTTGTCCAGTATTAACAAATTTACATTTTCCTGTAATGTTACTTCACTTCTACGAAAATCGACAGCCTCTGTGGAATGCAATCCATGGTGGATGGTATTAAAAGTTCGGACCGGCCGAACTTAACGTCGCTTTTACTTGTTTTTGTTTCCATTGTATCCCTTGAATTCGGAAAAAGGCTTTTTTGTTCGTGTCTACGTAGTCAAAGCAATGTATACACTGAATATCATGATTCTAACTGGAGCCTTTTGGTTGGTACAATTTTTATCCCCTTATTCGATTTTATCCCCCTAAACGTTCGAAATTCGAGAAATCTCTTTATTTTACGTGTCTACTCAATAAGAGGAATGTATACTCCGAATTTCAGTATTCTTGATGCAGCCGTTTGCTTGGTACCATTTTTATTCCTCTTTTCCCATTTTACCCGTAAAAAGTACGAATTTAGAAAAAATACTTTTATATTATGTATCAACTCCTCCTCTAGCTGTTGTCCTTTAATATGTACCACTATTATCCCTTTTTTGCCCCATTTCACCCCCTACAAATAAGAATCACTTTATGGTGCACGTTTTTGCTATAAGGGGAATGCGCATACAAAATATCAAGTAAATATAAGCAGACATACTGAAAAAAACGTGCTTGAATACTCGAAAATATTAGGGATTTTTATGGGTATTTTCAGTCCTTGCGAGGGAAAATTTTTCCCCGATTTTCCCACCGATGTACGATTATAAGAAGCATTTATGGAAAATTTGAACGCCCTAGCTCCTTTCGTTTAGATGCTGACGTGCTTTCAACAAACGGACGGACATGGCTAGATCGCCTTAGAATTTTATGACGATCCAGAATATATATACTTTATAGGGTCTCGGGTTAATATTTCAAGATGTTACAAACGGAATGACAAAGTTAATTTACCCCCATCCTGAAAGTGGAGGGTATAAAAAATATTCCAAATTCGTACTGTATTTTTCTTAAACTTTTAAGGCTAAAACGGCTAAAGTGACAAAACTGACAGCGAACAAATGGCTAGAATTATGAAGTTAGGTTATCTTGCACAGTGGACTTAAGAGATAATGGATTTTCAAAATTTTTAGTTTTGGAATTAATATTTATATTCAGGTTTATGTTTGACATTTGCAAAATGGGACGCTATACGCTCGTACAAAATTGAAAAATATTAAAAACTTTCCTTCAAAGCAGTGAGTCGTTAACGCAAACTGTAAGAAATTTATGTGGGAAATTTTCAAGAAGAGTTCGGCCTTCAGTTCAGTTTGGGCGTCAATTTGTGAAGTGAGTTCATGGACCGCTATTGGACAAACCAACTCGAGTACGTTCTCTTCGTAGTGCGTTCAATCGAAAACATTGCTGTTGAGAATGTCCATCAACATCAACTCGTCATCGTTCTCAGGAACTGAACATTTCTCGCACATCTTTGAGAAGAATTTTGCTTAAAGATCTCGGTATGAAGGCTTACAAAGTTCAATTGGTCCAAGAACTGAAGCCTCATTAACCATCCGATGCGTTTTCGCTTCGCCCAATGGGCTGCAGCTTATTTGGCAGGAGATGAAGCATCTTAGCGAAAATCGTATTTTCAGATGAAGCTCATTTTCATCTCGGTGGCTGTGTGAATAAGCAAAATTGACGCATATTGGGTTCAGAGAAGCCACTCGTGACTATTAAGAAGCAAATGCATTCACGACGAGTCACTGTTTGGTGTGGATTTTGGGCTGTCGGCATTATTGCGCCATTTTTCTTCGAAAATGAACAAGGGGGCGCCATTATTATCAACGGTGAGCGTTAACGTGTGCAACGAATTTTAGATTCCAGAAATTCAAGAGAATGACATGGACGACATTTGGTTTCAACAAGACGTCACACAGCCAACGGAACTATCGACATTTCAAGCACTGTTTTAAAAAAACGAATAATCAGCCGAAATTGTGATGTCAATTAGCCGCCTCGGAGCTGTGATTTGAGCCATTTCGATTATTTTCTGTGGGACAATTGGCGTGTTCCCGAGACAATTGAATCGATGAAACATGAAATCGAAGTTGCCATTGAAGTTGTCGAAACAATCGAAAATATACTGAAAAATTGGTTTGAACGGACGAGGAACTGTCGAGCAAGTCATGGGAGTCATATAAATGACAAAGTTCAACCTTTCCAATAAAACCAGAAATTTGAAAAAATAATCAGTACTTTTTTATAGCCGATTCTAATTTGAAATTTTAAATGGTTCACCCTGTACAAAACCTTAAGAATTTAAAAGAAAATCTGTTACCACTTACTTTGGAATTAGTCGAATATTCAAGTACTGGGATTCATTCAACATCATATGAACTTTCTAGTTCCTCCATCCTCTTCCTTATTTAACCCCGTATTGCGAACTTGCCCTGAATATTTAAATGAAACAAAACAGGATTTGTAACCCTCAGCCGTTCGGCCGATATCTTATCTAAGATGGGACGACAGCAACCAATTCAAATCAAATGCCTTAGGTTGGCATTGGCCCCTTTCTAGGCCTGCCACTTGATAAATAGTTAATAATAAAAAGGGAAAATTTGAAACCAGCTTCAGTTTTCGTTTTTTGCTGTTGTTGTTGTTGTTGAAACAACGCCATGCACAGGATCCTTTCTTATCAAAGTCATTTAAATCAAATTTATATTTTGTCAAACCTCATTCATCTAAGTGTGTGTGAGGGAAAACAAGAAGATGCTCCAGAGGAAGAAGAAAGTAAAAGGATGATGTAAAACAAAAGAAAAAACACGACCGCCCAACCACCAATCCATCCATCCTTCCAAACGAACACGCAAAGAAACAACAAATTTATTAAAGGATTTATTAATACTCGCATAAGTCGACACACGCACTAGAGCTCACGCACGCACACACACATTCCCTACCTCCCTCCCTCCCTCCCACTCACATCCATTACTCGGCTTCGGCTTCGGAGTGGAAGTAGGGGTTAAAGGCAGACTCGCCCTCATTCTTCGCTCCGCAAGATGCTGTCAAATATAATGGGAGGACTTGGGACGAGCACTAAAATAAAGTATTACTTAAGGCTTATTAATGCCTTCAAGTTCCATTGACATTGTTTTTAGGTGAATAAACACATGTGCTTTCTGTTTGGTCCTTTTTGCTGTTCCAGCTACAGCTCCAGCTCCTGTCGTCGTCGCTTTCGTTGTTGTTGTTATTGTTTGTCAGGCATATAGACGAAATTATAAAAAAAAGGACGTCTAAAGGGCGCAGGCGTTACTTTTCGCCATAAAAACGAATATAGCAAGTGGATGACAGGGAGCAAACACACAAACAAACAAACAAATGTCAGAATTATTAAAGTGACACTTGAAAAGAGTGTTGGCAATGTCACCGAAAACCGAACTTAGCAAGAGTTTAAATTATGAACAAGTTGAAAGTAGCGAATGATAATCAAGGGCGAGAATCGATTCTCGACTATTTTTCAATCCGATTCATAGAATCGAAGAATCGGACCCAAGAATCGATTCTTAATCGGAATCGGTTAAAATGTTCAACCGTAGAATAAAATTCCAAATTTGAGTTTGTATTTATAACTAAAATATATAAATATGAAATTAACAGCATATTTTTTTATGTGTCTTCTTTTCACTATTCATTCGTTCAGACGAATACTTTCACATTTAAACTTTGAGTCAAGTTGAGTCCTACATATAACTTTTGGTCCACGACATTTATAGGTTATGCTCACTATTGATAAGACTACAGTAATCACAAAATTATAAATATAATTTTTCAACTACTTACGCCGGCCTTCAATTTCAATAATATAGTAACTTCATTATTTTCTTTTTACTCCTTAATTTTAAGTATTTTGTATAACTGCTTTAAATTAGAATTCATCCTACTTTTTTCAGCGGCTAACTTTAAATGTCTCTCAGGCTTGCGGTGTTGCCACCTAGTTTTCTCCAATACATTTTCTTGATAGCTTGGAGTGTTGCCATTAAGAAAATATATATACACATTTAACAATTTCCAATTTATTTTTTTTTTAATATCTGCCAAAAATATGTATTTGGGACCATAGTGTGATGTATGTACATTCAGATATGCTTCGGATTGGATAACCGTTATTTCACTTAAATCGTTATTGTAATTAATTCATAAGTTTTTTTCATTAATGATACTGGCGTTTTTAGGAATAATTTATGGCTTCACGCCTTCTTCGAGAGGAATTTCATTTACATTTACTGAGTTTCTTATTAAATCGGAATGTTGAATTAATATCATATTTTTTGTGTAGCCACTTGGAATAGTAACATTTTCTATTATTTTTTTGGGTCAGTTTCCAGTAATGTCGGCGAATTGTTGATATTGGCAAAGAAATCTTCTAGTCGTATTCACAGCATTACTCCAACCATATTCAGTCTTCACATGTCGACATATAACCCCATTTCGTTTCATTTTATATAGGTGTTTCCTTACAGGAATACTCCTTTTACATGTCATGGTTACTGGTTCAATCATAAATATATACCGTGGTTCTTATACACATTTTTGTCATGGGCTTGTGCACTAAAAAAATTATGCACACTTCGTTAGCAGACATTAGCAGCTGAAGTTGGCATTTTTTGATTCGAAATACGTGCAGCCTTATTCAAAATAAAAATTGGAGATATAAACCAATATATATATATTTTACAAGCTACGAAAGTCGGAAATTAGATTAAAATATTACTTTCAGTGATGCCTTAGATGTTTACAAAGTAATTGCTTATACAATATATATAAAGGGTGATTTTTTAGCTATTATCTTTTTGGCAACACTGGTTTAAGCAGCTGACGCACGCTTCGTGTTTTGTTTCACTGTCAAACATCTTCAGTTTGGTCTATAATTTAACCTTGAATCGTCTTACAAACAAACAACGCTTGCAAATTATTGAATTTTATTATCAAAATGCGTGCTCTGTTAAGAAAGTTCATCGCGCGCTTCCATTTTATGGTCAGTTTAATCGACCCACTGAAGCGGCTATTCGGGCTATTGTGACTAAATTTCGCACCAAATTTACATTGTTGGACATTAAACCACCAACACGCTTACGTAGAGTGCGAACTGAAGAAAATATCGCAGCTGTACCAGTGTTAATGATGACCATCAATTATCGATTCGTCGCCGTTCGCAGCAATTGCGACTCTGCTACTCAAAAACGTGGAAATGCCAAAATTGGAGCGGATGGACCATTTGAGGCGCAGTCAAGGTCAACATTTGCATGATATAATCTTCAAACATTAAATTATATGGACCGTTCGATTCAAATAAAGATTTCATGCATTTTTCTGAATTTTAAAAAAACTTTCCTATAGCTTTTAGAACATCACCCTTTAGTCCTTCTGCTTACAGACTCACCGTGACCGCGTTTTTTAGGACTAAAAATACCCATAATAATCCCTAATATTTTACTTGATATTGGGTATACGCATTCCCCCTATAACAAAACCGAGCACCATAAATCGATTTTTATTCGTGCAGGGTGAAATGCGACAAAAAGGGACGAAAATGGTACATATTAAACAACAACAGCTGTAAACACGAAATTTTGTGTGTACATTCCTCTAATTGAGTAGATACATAATATAAAAATATTTTTTTCGAAATTCGTACTTTTAAGGGGTAAAATGGGAATAAAGGGATACAAATGGTATCAACCAAACGGCTGCACCTAGAATAATGAAATTCGGAATTCGGTGTATACATTCCTCTGACTGCATAGACATGCAAAATAAAAAGATTTTTCCAAATTCATACTTTTACGCAAAAATTGGTTGAATTTAAGTTATTTTGTACTATGTTCATGAGATAATGGATTTTCAAAATTTGTACTTTTGGAATTAAAATAGAATGGAAATACAACCAACTGTAGCAACCATTGCCTACCAATATTTATGGTATTTAAGCTTCTTTAAAAATATAAATATAAGAATATTTATTTTTTTTGGATTGAATTGAAGTATTATTTCGATATATATAGTGTAAACGTATTGTTAGCCTTGTGCTATAAGCGTGGCTTAAAATAATAAAAATATTATATTTATTTATAAAATTATTTTTTCAATATTTCTATTTGTTTTGGTTTGGCTATATTAAAAAAAGAGATATTTTACTGTAATAATACTGCACTTCCATGGTGAAGGGTATATAAAGTTCGGCCCGGCCGAACTTAACGCCTTGTTAGTTTTTCATTTCCTCATCATGTTGCCCCTATAAAGTTATAAAGTACACAAATTTTCAAAAAATATTTGTAACACTTATTCGTCTCCATGATATCGGTATAAATGTCAAATTAAAGTCCGATAACACTCGACTGTATGTTAAAGTAAAGGTACTCAAATATTGGGAATTACACAATCAGATAAAAATAGTGGTTTAGGAGCAGTCTTCAATTTTTTTTCGAAAAATAAAACATAAAAAAATCGGAAAAAAGTATTTTTACTTTTTAATAGCTAACATGCAAACGCAAAAAAACAAAGTTTATATATAAAAAATCTATGGATAAATGTATAGGGTGTTTTTTATTGGGGTATAGAACTTTAAGTTGGCATCACTTTTTTAACTGGCGGCCATTTTGTCAGCTGTCAAGTGATTAATATTTAGTTTGGTTTGCCATTTCATCATGAACAGGTTGACAAAAGAACAACGCTTGCAAATCGTGCAAATTTATTTCGAAAGTAATGGTTCAGTTCGCGAAGTTCACCATTTTATGGTCGACATAATCGTCCATCAGAGCAATTAATTCGGTTAACCATGGATCGTTTTCGCACTACGTTTACTCTATGTGATAATACGCATCCGCAGAGACGTCGAACAGTGCGCACCGAAGAAACAATTGCCGCTGTAGATCAAAGTGTTGAAGAGGACCCGAATGAATCGATTCGCCACCGTGCACAGCAATTGGAGCTGCACAGCAATTGGAGAAAGTGGTTGAAAATTGGACCTGTAGAATTGGCTATATTCGAGCCAGCCGCGGCGGCCGCGGCGGCCACATGCCCGAAATCATATTTAAACGTTAATGGCATAAAATTATCCTTCCAATAAAGCCAAATTGATGGACATTAAAACGATTTTCTTGTGTTTTATTTCAATTCGAAGTTCTATACCTCAATAAAAAACACCCTATACAAGTTTAATTTTCGAAACATCCATTTGTCCATGTTGCGCGTCTACGTATCAGATGAATTTATGCAAAGAATTTCACGGTTCATGGTTTTGTACAATTAATATCCCTTTTTCTTTTGAATACCTCTGTTTGGTACTATTTTTATCCCGCTTCCCCTATAAAAGTACAATTTTCGAAAAATTATATATTCCGTGTCTACGTAGTTACAGAAATTTATCCAATGAATTTCACGGTTCTTTATTGGGTACTATTTTTATCCCTTTTCGTGCCCGCTTTCCCCTTTAAAGTACAAATTACGAAAAAAATCTATTTATGTTGAGCCTCTACGTTGTCAGAGGTTCTTTGTTTGGTACAATTTTTTATCCCTTTTTCCTCCGAACAATTTCCCAAAAATCCATTTATGTTGCGTGTCTACGTAGTCGGAGGAATCTACGAAACTAATTTCATGGTTCTAGCTTTGGTACCATTTTTATCCCTTTTTGTGTCCGCTTTCCCCTTTAAAGTACAAATTACGAAAAAATCTATTTATGTTGAGCCTCTACGTTGTCAGAGGTTCTTTGTTTGGTACAATTTTTTATTCCTTTTTCCTCCGAACAATTTTCTCAAAAATCCATTCATGTTGCGTGTCTAAACTAAGTTCATGGTTCTTGGTTTGGTACCATTTTTATCCCTCTTTGTCCCGCTCCCCTTAAAAGTACAATTTACGAAAAATCCATTTATGTTGAGCGTGTACATTTGCGTAGTCAGAGGAATGCAAAAACCGCATATCATGATTGGTACAATTTTTATCCCCTTTTTGTCCCGTTACGTTGATGCTACTTAAAATGTTTAGATAGGTATTTTTTTTGGTTTTACTCTACATTGGCAACACTGAAAGTAAACAACATACTCGTCTGTCTCGTATAAATGCTCTTAATGTTCGGCTCGTAAGTTAATTTGGATGAGCTGGCAAAATACTCTTAGGGCAATTGAAGAGCAGATATAACCATGAATAATGCAAAGAAGGAATCCCTTAAATTTCGATGGCAACACACGTACACATGCACACGAACGCACAAGCCGACAGCACAGCATCCCTTAAAGTAGGCCACAAAGTGTGTGTGCGTGCGAATGTGTGAATTCATAGTAGGTTAGTTGTTGTTGTTGTTTTTGTTCTGTTTACGGTTTCATGCACTTATCGGCCACAACGTTAATATCGCCGTTCATTGCTACTAACTTGTGGGTCTTTTGACATTTTCCAGCTCATCTTTAGCGAAGTCTTTCTTTTTTACGATTTTTCCTTTGCTGTTGCTGTTGCTGGCTTTTCACCTTACACGCGTCGTAATCTGTGGGTGGGTGGTGTTGTCGGTCTTGGCTGATGTTTCCTGGGCGATGTTGCTGCCAATGTTGTGGGTATACAATCAGAAAATGTTGTTGTTGTTCTTTCATCTTCTCATTTTTATTCAGCCGCGTGAGTTTTTTTCTCCTACTTTGGATTTCATTCATTATTTAATGACGTAACACACCAGCCATTGTCATCTCTGGTTTTGCTGTTCGTTCTGCTCCATTGTGCCTTGTGTTGTGTGTGTGTTTCGTCCATCTCTTAAGTAGCACTTGAGAAAAAGGCAAAACATGGCCAAAAAGGAACAAGAAAAAATAAAAGCAGCCTCCACCCACACACCACCACAGACACAAAGAAAGACAAGAAATAAAGTGAAATTGTTTTATGATTTTGGTCTCGACCATAAAAGTGAAATATCCCAGCCTACGCCCCCCACCCCTGTCCACAAAAATAATTAATTCTTTATTATTGTAACTATTATTATGATTATTATATTGTTTAAACAACAACGACAACAACCACAAACCCAACCAGACCAGACCACTTTGTTTTATGGAAATTGGACAGAGGGACATTTGCAGTTTCCTGCCCATTTCATTGAATTCACTGCGATTCGTGTAACCGCCGCTTTGCGGCCACAATACACAGACAGGTCCAGGGGTCAGGGGTCATGGAAATAATTTGCAATTTAAATTTTATATTTGTGGCCGTTACATAGCAAAAAAGGTTGACTACCAACAAAAACCTTAAAAAGGAAGACCGAGAGCGAGAGACCTAAAACTAAAGAGCCGGAGACATTTGTTAAAAGCTTTAATTGTCTTTGCTTTATTTTTTGTCTGTCTGTCATATCAATAAATCCCCTTGTTCAGAATCTGCACCATCATCGTCGTGGCTTCTCATAAAAAATTGAGTGCTAAGGAACATGGAAAACGCCCCATTTATCGCGGGTTGTGATATAAATTAAGGTGAAGAAATTTTTGACACACTCAGAGGGGACACAGTGTATTACACCGTGCGACAGTTTTACATTTTTTTCATTAGAGCTGAAGAAGACTATATACACATGCAACTGTAGATCATATAAAGGAGAACTGTGAACTCAGTTTTCCATTTGATAATCTTTTCTCCTTTATACAGGATATATTTTTTAATAATTTATTTTCATACTTCTCCAAGTCTTACAAATATGATATGGGTAACCCGCTAAATGATCTATAAAAATGGTTGCCATAGAAATCTACTAAATCTCTGAAGACAGCAAAACTCAAAACTTAAAATTCACTGATTACTGATTATTTTTCTGGTTTTATTGGAAAGGTTGAACTTTGTCATTTAATACTGCAAACAATGCATATGGCTACCACGACTGGCTCAGCAGTACCTCATTCGATCAACCAAATTTTTCAGTACATGGCCCAATTATGCCACCAACCCAAAATCCACACCAAACAGTGACTCGTTGTGGATGCATTGGCTTCTTAATAGTCACGTGTGGGTTCTCTGAACCCCTTATGCGGCAATTTTGCTTATTGACATAACCATTTTTTTAAATGCCTGGCATTTTGCTGCTGCAAAAATATCATAATATACTAGAGATTGGAAACTTTTTGCTGAGCGTGGAGCAAAAAATAGAAAAACTGCAGAAATTTTTAATGTTAACAAGGTGCAACCAGGTCAAGTACTAGGCTGCCGTTTGTAATAAACATAGAATAATAGAAGTGCGAGCTCTCCTCTGGCTATTGCCAAGGTTGGTCTTATGGAAACCAGCCGGTATCCTGTTTGTAGCCCAAGATACAGGACCATAACTTCTATATAGATCTATAGATTATAAATTTTTCCAAGTTTTATGATTTTTTCGTGTCAGAAAGATTTTTCGAAAGAAAACAAAAATTCCCGAAAATGGAATTTTTCAAAAATCACCATGGATTTTCGTTGTTTATCTCTAAAGGATTGGTCCAACTTTGCAAATATGTTAAAAAATGACGGAGAATTTTCATAAGTTTGAATCCCACAATTCCCAAAAAAAAGACAAATTCCCCTAAATGGGATTTTGCAAAAATCACCATGGATTTTCGTTGTTTATCGCTAAAGGTTGATCAAACTTTGCAAATATGTTAAAAACACATGCAGAATTTTGGTAATTATTAATCCCACAATTCCCAAAGGAAAATAAAAATCCCCAGAATGGGATTTTCCAAAAATTACAATGTCATAGTTGGCCAATCTTTGCAATATGTTAAAAAACATGGTTCATCTGGAAACACGAAAATAGTCCAGGTAAATTTCTTACAGTTTGCGTTAATGACTCACAGCTTAGGAAGGTAGTTATAATATTTCCCAATTTTGTTCGAGTGTATAGAGTCCCATTTGGTAAATGTCAAACATAAACCTGAAAAAAAGTCAAAGTAATCAGTAGTTCAAATTTATTTTCATTTAAACCATTCTAAAAAATTCAATTGGCGATCAATACCCCTAAAAAGCACAAATCGATCTAAAGATATGGCGAATTTTATAAAAAATTTCAATAAAAATATTTGTCCTTTATACTGGGTCATAGGGATCTATAAATCGGCTTTCGACTAATCGATTAATCGACTTTAGGGAGGAAAAAGTCCAAAAGTCGACTTTTTTCGACTTTGTACGTCAATGAATTTAAGTTATTGAATACCGATTTTACTTTTTTCGCTCTAGAAAACACATCGTTTATCCGATTTTCTTCCAATTTGGCACAACAACTAGAAACATCTATGCGAAAAGTGGGTAAGATCGGTTCAGATTTATATATCCAATATAAATGTCCCTCGATTTGGTTTTGATTTGGTCTATTCGTCTTTTCATTAATTTGCAATGTCGTCTTTTTATTTATTTGTAACAGTCGAAAAGTCGAATTTTCAAAAATCGATTTTTCAAAAGTCGAAAAGTCGACTTTTCATATATTTGCAAAAGTCGAAATATCGACTATTCATATATTTCCAAAAGTCGAAAATCGACTTTTTGCTCCAAGTATACATCCCTACTGGGTCAACGTGCAATTTTTTGATATCGAATTCAAAAGTGACAATAAAAAAACACAACTTTTCAGCAGAGCGAAGAAACTGATATTCTACTTAATTTTAATAGGAATTATTAATCATTCTTCTACAGTTTAATCTAAAGAGGATTACTAATTGCAACGATTAAAAAGTTTTTGAAATTTCCAATTCTTCGCGGTTTTATGGTTCATAGCCACTTTTGCATGTTTAAAATTGAGCACTATGAATTTTGAAATAAGCACATAGCATGGGCATTAATGCCCAAATATAAAGGGTGATTTTTTAGCTATTATCTTTTTGGCAACACTGGTTTAAACAGCTGACGCACGTTTCGTGTTTTGTTTCACTGTCAAACATCTTCAGTTTGGTCTATAATTTAACCATGAATCGTCTTACAAACAAACAACGCTTGCAAATTATTGAATTTTATTATCAAAATGCGTGCTCTGTTAAGAAAGTTCATCGCGCGCTTCCATTTTATGGTCAGTTTAATCGACCCACTGAAGCGGCTATTCGGGCTATTGTGACTAAATTTCGCACCAAATTTACATTGTTGGACATTAAACCACCAACACGCTTACGTAGAGTGCGAACTGAAGAAAATATCGCAGCTGTATCGGCCAGTGTTAATGATGACCATCAATTATCGATTCGTCGCCGTTCGCAGCAATTGCGACTCTGTTACTCAAAAAAGTGGAAATGCCAAAATTGGACTAAGCGGATGGACCATTTGAGGCGCAGTCAAGGTCAACATTTGTATGAAATAATCTTCAAACATTAAATTATATGGACCGTACTATCGATTCAAATAAAGATTTCATGCATTTTTCTGAATTTTATGTTTTTTTTTTTTTTGAAAAACTTTCCTATAGCTTTTAAAAAATCACCCTTTATATATATCTACATATACTAGCTTTTTGTACCCGGTGTTGCACGGGTTTTCGTCTTCCTTATGTATGTAACTTTGTATGCTCGCCATTTTTGTTTTGTATATTTTTACTTCTATAAATTAGTTTAAATTAATACTTATTTATTTAAATTCATAAGTTACATTTTTAAAATATAAAAACTTGATGAACATTTAAGCAATTTTTTCAGTGTTTCTTTAAAGAAAATGAAACATTTAAAAGAAATTATTTCTAAAAAAGTATTTTGTGTCTATTAGTTAAGTTAGTCAGTATTTCATTGGAGTGCTTCGGGATACACGATATATACAATTGTTCTACCTCGTTCAAGTACATTAAAGTTTTTGGCCTCGTGAGCAAGCAACACATAATTGACCATGTGAAAAACATGGATTTTCCAGATTCAATCCACAAACTTCAAGTGATTGTCCCTGTGCTTTGTTTATAGTCATCGAAAATGCTAGGCGAATCAGAAACTATAGTCGTTTGAAATCGAATGGAATCATCGGAATGCGTGGTATAAGGACATCTTTTCCTTTTGATTTTCCATTTAAAATCGTTGCTTCAATGACGTTGGGCCTTAGTCTCTTGACAGCAACTCTAGTACAATTGCACAATCGAGGAGGACTAACATTCCTTAGGAGAATTATAGGTGAACCAATTTTAAGAGATCACATGTGCGGCGGAATTCCTGGAAGGTCCAAAGAATTTAGAAATTCAATTCGATAGTTGACAACTTCATCCGCATTCATGATACTGTCTATCGATTTGTAATGTGTGCAATCACCTAGAAATTTGTTCCAGAATTAAATGATTGATAGCTCGGATGTAAAACCAAGTTTTTCTTTCTCACAAAAGAAGCCATTTTACTATATATAAATATGAAACTTCAAGTGTAATCAAAAAAGGCAGCAATTTTCAGAAATGTGACCCAAATATTAGATGTATTCTCAGACGTTATTAGGTAGAAACAATTTAATCCCATTTATATCCTGAAGGTACGAATATCGAATAATCTCTACGAATATCGCGTCTATGCAGTCAAAGAAATGTACTTACCGAATTTCACTATTTTAGCTGTTGGTACCATTTTTATCCCCATTCGCTCCATTATTTCGCATTTTCACAGTCACATTCACCTGACATTTCAATATAAAAGTATTTTTTCCAAATTCGTACTTTTAAGGGGTAAAATAGGAGTAGAGGGAAAAAATGGTACCAACCAAACAGCTGTACCTAGAATAATGAAATTCGGTGTATTCATTCCTCTGATTGCATAGACAAGTAAAATACACGGATTTTTCAAAATTCGTTCTTTTTGGGGTTAAAATGAAAAAAGGGGATAAAAATAGTACCAATAAAATGACCGCAGCTAGAGTCATGCAATTCGGAGTATACATTCCTTTGACTACGTAGACATGAAAAATAAAAGGTTTTTTCCCAAATTAGTACTTTCAAGGGATACAATGGGTACGGAGGGATCAAAATGGTGTCAACCAAACGGCTACACCTGAAATAATGAAATTCGGTGTATACATTCTTCTGATTGCGTAGACACGTAAAATAAACAGATTTTTCGAAATTCGTATTTTTTGGGGTCAAAATGAAAAAAGGGGATCAAAATAGTACCAATAAAATAACCGCAGCTAGAGTCATGCAATTCGGAGTATACATTCCTCTGACTGCGTAGACACGGAAAATAAACGGATTTTCGAAATTCGTACTTTCAAGGGATAAAAATAGTACCAACTAAACGACTACAGCTAGAATGATGAAATTCTAATTGCGTAGAAACGTCAAGGGGGTAAAAATAGTACCAACCAAATGGGCGCAATTGGAATCATGAAATTCGGTGTATACATTCCTCTGACTGCATAGACACGCAAAATAAAAAGTTTTGTTTCCAAATTCGTAATTTTTCTTTTACTGCAAAAATGGGTTGAATCATGAAGTTAAGTTATTTTGCACTATGTACGTCTGATAATGGATTTTCAAAATTTGTACTTTTGGAATTAAAATAGAATGGAAATACAACCAACTGTAGCACCCATTGCCTACCAATATTTATGGTATTTAAGCTTTATGAAAATATAAATGTAAGAATATATATTTTTTGATTTGAGATAAATAACACTGTACGACACGATTTTTCACCCATGATCAAACTGACCAGATTCTGAAAATATAGCTAAAAAAAAATATACGTATCTCCCAGTTTTTCTAGATCAATTCATTTAAGTTTTTTTACGAGCAATTCAATTTTTGGAGTAATCAGCCAGTATATACCTATATATGTTTAATGTCTTGGTAACCCTACATATTAAAAAAATTGATGTTATCATTTTTGTGACAACTGTTTTGACAGTAGATAATTTTTTTGCAAAACTCAGTTTTAATGAAACAGTGCGTAAGTGTTCAAACGGTGAAGAAATGGAGTGTCCAAATAAAAATAAATTTTGTTACGTTTGTGGCTTATTTGCACCTCCAAAACATTTAAGATGTATTAATACAAGTATTGAAAAAGGTTTTGAAGAGTATTTCGTTGTTTCGTATGTTCCAAACCTATGGTACGTGCCAGAAGTAATCTGCGATTATTGCTATCGGTGTTTAAATGGATGGAAAAGTGGATCGGTTGTACATAAAATGAAATATGTCCGGCCTACAATTTGGTTACGACGGACTGAGCACTCATCTGAACAATGTTATTTTTGTTTAACAGAGACTCGTGGGTTCCGTTATAACACACGCGAAAAAATTGTTTACCCTAACCTTCAATCAGTTATAAGGGCACAAATTAGATGCACACAATTTCCAACGGCTCCTTCGGAAGAGAATATAGCTTGCCAGGAAATTGAAGTTGAATCATTGTCGATAAGAGAACCATCTCCTTCAGAATTTTTTCCGACAAGTGAATACGGTTCAGAAGCAGCACATTTTGTGACACAAGCGGACTTTAATGACTTGGTTCGCGATGCTAAAATGTCAAAAGAGTCGGCAGAAGTATTGGGTTCTCGTTTAAAGCAATGGAATTTGGTAGATGACGACTTTAAAATAACAGCTGCACGTAAGCTAGGTAATACAGAGCCATTTTGTGAATACTTTGTTTTCCATGAAGATTTTGGAAAGCAGTTTTGCTATTGCAATGATATTGATGCGTTGTTTGAAGTAATTGGTCATCCACATACAGCACAGGAATGGAGATTGTTTATCGATTCTTCAGTGACTAGTCTGAAGGTGGTATTGCTTCATATTGGAAATAAATATCCATCGGTGCCAATAGCTTACGCAACTTGTATGGTTGAAACGTACGAAAATATGAAGATAATTTTGGATTCAATAAACTACAAGAAACACACATGGATGATTTGTTGTGATCTTAAAGTTGTTTCTCTGCTTACCGGTGTAAAAAAAGGATTTTCGAGGCACCAATGCTTTTTGTGCGTTTGGGAGGGACGCAGAAAAGATCTTCACTATACCAATTTTGAATGGGAACCTCGTACAGATGCTCAGTTGGGCCAATTTAGTATTGACAATGTACCATTGGTTGAATCCAGCAAAGTAATTTTACCCCCTCTCCATATTAAGTTGGGTTTAATTCGAAATTTTATAAGAGCACTTGACACAGACAGCGCAGCGTTTAAGCTTATTAAAACTATCTTTCCAAAACTGAGCGAAGCTAAGATCACGGCGGGTAAGTGCTTAATGTCTCCCTTTTCATTATCTAGTTTTTAATTGTTCCTCTCTTTAAGGTGTTTTCAATGGTCCACAAACCAAACAACTGTTAAGCAGAATAGACTTTCAAAATATGCTTAGTCCCATAGAAAAAAGAGCATGGACCGCGTTCATAAACGTTATAAATAATTTTTTGGGAAACAAGAGGGCGGAAAATTATAAGGAAATTGTAGAAGAACTGATTGCTTCGTACCATGCGATGGGAGTCAATATGTCCCTCAAAATACATTTTCTTCACAACCATTTGAGCTTTTTCCCGCCAAACTTAGGCGACTTCAGCGACGAGCATGGTGAAAGATTTCACCAAGATATCGAGGAAATTGAAAAGAGGTACAAAGGCAAAGACATGAGGTATATGCTGGCTCAATACTGCTGGTCACTTTGCCGTGAGACAAGAACCGATATGTACAAACGTCAAAATAAGCGTATAAAATTTTCAAATTAATTTAACTATTAAGTTTTAGCTTTTAATTTACAACTATAAAATTTGCATTTTTAATTTTTAATGCTTAATTTGTTAACCTTAATTCTAGTTTTAATTTTTATATTTGTAATAAACTTGAACATCAATGTGTAGGGTTCCCAAGACATTAAACATATATAGATATATACTGGCTGATTACTCCAAAAATTGAATTGCTCGTAAAAAACTTAAATGAATTGATCAAGAAAAACTGGGAGATACGTATATTTTTTTTTTGAGCTATATTTTCAGAATCTGCTAAGTTTGATCGTGGGTGAGGCCAAAAGTTTAAATTTGTCTTACAGCTCGGTGGCTATGTCAATAAGCAAAATTGCCGCATATAGGGTTCAAAGAACCCACACTATTGAGAAGCCAACGCATCCACAACGAGTCACTTTTTTGTGTGGATTTTAGATTGATCGGATGAAGTACTGCCTAGCCAGTCGTGCTAGTCATATGAATGATATTGTGTTCCATTATTAAATGACGAAGTTCAAACTCTCCAATAAAACCAGAAATTTGAAAAAATAATCATTACTTTTTTATGGCCGATGATAATTTGAAATTTTAAATGGACCACCCTATACATACCAGTAAATCTCACCACAAGGCATTGTTACTGAATATTGTTATGATCTACTTTTCTGATGTAATCTAATGGGTTTTCAGCACTATACAGGTTTCTCTCCATGAACATATTAAGTAACACAAAATCCTTTCGAAGAAAATCTGGAATATTCTTTGAGTGGAAAATGAAATGGAAGTGGCCGCCAATTGGCAAATAATTTTTCGATCCACTTAAACAAATTGTAATTCTTCAGAACTACATGTTAAGAGTCCTCCTACCCCTCTCGCTATCCGGGCCATTGTTTGTAGTTTTCCCAAAAAACACCAGCTGTCGGATTAATAGTAACTCATAATGATTCTATTAAAATTTTCGTAAATTCTATAACCATGACAACTGCAGCAAATGTACTTCGTTGGCATGTTAAGCTCATTTCCTACCATATTTATGTTCGTATAATTAAAGGGGATATGCAACACCATTGCCCCCGCTTCCCCATTTCTGATTTCAATAAAGAAAGGATTTCAAAAGCGTTCTTCCCACTCTACCAAGCAACAATGGTAGAGACTCAAAGCTGCTGCTAAAGAATTTCACTATAAATAAAATACACAAACACACTAAAATTATCTTATATCCTTTTAAATGTAGTTTCCTTTATTTGCGGGGAGAGGGGGAGGAGGGGTGGTGTCAGCTCTTTTGTGTTTTTTAGTGTAATTTCAAAATAATGACACACTTTGAAACACACACACATAAAAACTGAAGAAAACATTTTAACTTTTCTGAAAACTAAAGCCCACAATGCAGCAGCTGCAGGAGGAGCAGGAGCAGGAGAAGCAGAAACTCTAAAAATTCATAAACCCGACTGAGGTGGCATCTTGAGAGCACAGTTAAAATCCTTTTAAACACAAACAGATGAAGACACGACGGCTGGGTAAAAGGTTTCAACAGCAGCTTGTCTGACTGGGATATCCGTCTGTCCGCCTGTCCGTCCGTCCACCCACCTGCCTGTCCCTCTGTCCTTGGTTGTGTTTTTGGCATCACCGGTAATGTTAAACTGTTGGCTGTGTTCTTGTTCCTGCTGGCGATGAATGATGATGATGCATCATGTGTATATGTACATGCAACTAGATGGTGTCCCCCTCCTCACCACTCTCTTGTAAGCGAGTGATGGGAGGAGGAGGAGGTGACTAACAACAACAATTTAATATAAATAATAAATACAACAAACAGCAGCAGAATATACTTGTTGGACACACGCAACATTTAATGTTTCCACAAATAAACAATTTCTCCTCTGCCATTCACATCTTACGTTTCGTGTTGAACGTCATCGTTTTTCCTTATTTTGTATTCGCAACAGCAACAACAAGGACCCACTACAAGTGCAGAGCCAAAGAAGAAGAGCGACTAAAGCAAGACCAAGAAGAAAAAAGCAACAACCACAAGCCCAACTGAAATATAAATGTGCCACAACATCAGATGCATGCAACACAGCAGGTCGTCTTCATCTTCCAACACCCTCAAAAACAATCCAACAGCCCAGGAATCGTGTTTAAAACACAGAGAGGCGGGATAGTACAGCAACGTTAACAATGGCAAGCGAGGATAACATTGAAGGTAGGGTAGATGTCGACTCGTTACCCATTTAAAGTTAAATGGAAGGTAACAAATATTTTCACTAAAAACTCACAAACAACACCCCCTCCCCCCTGCACCACACACACCACAACAACGCTCGTTGTGGCCAAGAAGTTATGATGAGGTAGGTTGGTGCTGTAGCTCAAGCGGAGGGTATGCAAAGTTCTATTGCCAGTTTGGTTGGCCAACGAAATGAACAAGCATGAGATGGGATGATATCTAAATGTGAAGCGATTTTCGTCATATCCTGGCCTGAGAAGATCGCTTGACATTGCCAGAAAGGACAGCGGACTATGAGGCTGTATTAAACATGAATTGTTTCTATAGATTAGGATGGGTCACGAAGATAAATTACAGCGGTCACCACCTAGAAGAAGATGAAGATTGGGTTGTTTAATGATGATCTGCAAAATATTTCGTCACAGGGTGAAGCCATATGTGAGCTAAACGCTCCTGAAAACACCTCTAAAAATCATATTTTTCCGAATTAATAGGCCCTTAGAAGCACTTTAAATAAAACAAGTAAAAACGGCGTTAAGTTATATACCCTCCACCAAAACAAATACAAATATTGAAAAATTAATTTTATAAATAAATATAATATTTTAATTATTTCAAACCACGCTTATAAGGTAATGCTACCAATACGTCAATTCAAAAAATAAATATTCTTATATTTATATTTTCAAAATATTTTCAAGGCCATAAATATTGGTAGATAGTGGGTGCTACAGTTGGTTGTATTTCCATTCTATTTGAATTCCAAAAGTACAAATTTTTTATCAGACGTACATAGTGCAAAATAACCTAACTTCATGTTTCAACCAATTTTTGTCGTAAAAGAAAAATTACGAATTTGGAAAAAAAAAATATTTTGCGTGTCTATGCAGTCAGAGGAATGTATACACCGAATTCCATGATTCCAGCTGCGTCCATTTGGTTGGTACCGTTTTTACCCCCTTGACGTTTCTGCGCAATTAGAATTTTATCATTCTAGCTGTAGTCGTTTAGTTGGTACTATTTTTATCCCTCTGTACCATTGTATCCCTTGAAAGTACGAATTTCGAAAAATTCTTCTATTTTCCGTGTCTACGCAGTCAGAGGAATGTATACTCCGAATTTCATGAGGCCAGCTGCGGTCATTTGATTGGTACTATTTTTATCCCCTTTTTTCATTTTAACCCCAAAAAGGACGAATTTCGAAAAATCAGTTTATTTTCCGTGTCTACACACTCAGAGGAATGTATACTCCGAATTTCATGACTCTAGCTGCGGTCATTAGATTGGTACTATTTTTATCCCCTTTTTCATTTTAACCCCAAAAAGTACGAATTTTGAAAAATCCGTGTATTTTACTTATCTATGCAATCAGAGGAATCAGGTATACACCGAATTTCATTATTCTAGGTACAGCCGTTGGGTTGGTACCATTTTTACCCCTCTATTCCTATTTTACCCCTGAAAAGTACGAATTTGGAAAAAATACTTGTTTATTATGTATCTACTCAATTAGAGGAATGTACACACCGAATTTCGTGTTTCTAGCTGTTGTCGTTTAATATGTACCATTTTTATCCAGTTTTTGCCCCATTTCACCCCCTGCAATTAAGAATCACTTTATGGTGCACTTTTTTGCTGTAGGGGGAATGCGCATACCAAATATCAAGCAAATATAAACAGACATATTCAAATAACATGCTTAAATACGCTAAAATATTAGGGATTATTATGGGTATTTTTAGTCCTTGTGAGGGAAAATTTTTTCCCTTTGGGCCGATTTCGCCCCATTTCAATCCCAACCGATCTACGACTATAAGACGCATTTATGGAAAATTTTAACGTTCTAGCTCCTTTCGTTTAGATGCTAGCGTGCTTTCAACAGACGGACGGACGGACGGACATTGCTAGATCGTCTTAGAATTTTATGACGATCAAGAATATATATACTATATAGGGTCTCAGGTTGATATTTCAAGGTGTTACAAACGGAATGACAATGTGAATATACCCCTATCCTGGAGGTGGAGGGTATAAAAATGTATTCTTGTCTTAGGTCGTATTATTGGACGTTTAGATTGATTTTTTTGTGGGTTTTCAAAGTAACAGCTACAAACTCATATTTCTTGGTAATATTTTGTAAAAGATGTTAAGAAAAATAAATAGGAGTAATCAATACCTGTCGTATGATACCTAATTGATGAATATTGGACGATAAACGACGTCACTGAATCCATGTTTGTAAAATAATTTAATACAGGAGATGGATTTTCAGTGCCAAAATGTTCAAACTCTTTTTGCAAAAATGAGCGCTGCGACGTCAATTTCCATCCGATGTTCATCATATAGGCATCATTCGAAAGGTATTGACTGCAGATATTTATTTTTTATAAAACACTGGCACCATATACGAATAAGTCTTCAGTTGTCACTATGAAAAAAAATTGCTATAAACGACCAATAAGTTACTCTTAAACAAGAATCAATATTTATATTTAAACTGCTTCTTAGGGTCTATTAATTCAGAAAAAAAATTGGACAAAAATGCAACGTAAAAAAATTACACGTGCAAAACATGACTTTTGCAGGTGTTTTCAGGGGCGTTTAGCTCACAGATGGCTTGACCCAGTGACGAAATATTTTGCAGATCATCGTTAAACAATCCAAACTTTATATTCGTGTGGTGATTGGAAATTGTTTTTTCCATTTGTAGGGCCCGCGACCCAGCCTAATGTACATATGTTGAGTCACACTTGATCTGTGTTGGTGAAGGATATGATAGTAGTCGATGATGCTTCTATCACTTCCCACTCCCTTCTCCACGATGGTCGTTGCAGTTGCAGTTGCAGTTGTATTGTAACAACTCCGACATAAATGGAATACCGTGTGGATACTTTGAAAGGCATCTTGAGTTGTCAACAATAAGAAGAACAACACAATGATGGCGATGCCAACAATGCTGAGAAAGAATATCTCGGTTTTTGGCCGAACAAAGAAACTGTTTATGTTATTTTAAGGACAAACAATTTACATACTCCACTCACATACAAACACACACACACCCCCAACCAAAGGAATGTGGCGTTCCTTTGAGTTTTTTGTAGTTGTGGTTGTTGTTGTTGCCGTTATGGTTATTGTTTTCTTTTTTGCTCTAAACTTCGCCGCCGTTGATGGCGCAGCCACAGTGGGCCTGCTGAAGTTGTTGCCATTTGCACATGCACACACACACACACATATTTGCCTGTATGAATGAATGTTAGTATGTATTTGTTATTCAAACTGAAGTATGCCACTTTATGTTTCTTTCTGTGGTAAAGACCAGAAACAGCAGCAAAAAAACGATAGAAACTATTATGACAACAGTCAGTCACATGCAGAAAGTCACTAAATGCTGCCGTTGATTGCAAGCTCGGCATGATACAGGCACATCGTGGACCAACCCTCGAAATAGACCAAATGACTTTTATGACGGAGAAATGTATACACTGAATTTCATGACATTAGCTGCGGTCATTTTGTTGGTACAATTTTTACCCCCTTTCTCCATTTTACCCCCCTAAATGTACAAATTTCGAAAAATGCCTTTATTTTACGTGTAAACGTATGATACATTTCGAATTTCATTACTCCTGGTGCAGTCGTTTGGTGGGTACCATTTTTATCCCTCCATTCCCATTTTATCCCTTATGAGTACGAATTTGGAAAAAAGACTTTTGTATTATGTATGTATCTACTCAATTAGTGGAATGTAAACACCGAATTTCGTGTTTCTAATTGTTGTCGTTTGATAGGTACCTTTTTTATCCCTTTTGCCCTATTTCACACCCTACACCGCTGTGCACCACTTTATGATGCACATTTCTGCTATATGCGCATACCCAAACATGTAAATTTAAACAGACATATTGAAAAAGCATGCTTAAATAGTCTAAATATTAGGGATATCACGAGTATTTTCAGGGAAAATTTTTCCCTTTGGACTGTTTTCGCCCAAAATTAGGACCTCCTCCTTTCGTTTAGACGCCAGCGTGCTTTCAACGAACGTACATGCCTAGAGCGTCGTAGAATTTTATGACGATCAAGAATATATATATATAATTTATACGTTCTCAGGTCGATATTTCAAGGTGTTACAAACGCAACGACAAAGTTAGTATACCCCTATCCTGTGGTGGAAGGTATAAAAAGGTCGAATTGCCTTCATTCTCTTGAAAGAAGATCTCGTATCCTCTTGACGACTCTCATATCAAGTCGAGTACATTTTCAAATTCGCCAAATTCTGGTCAGATTTTCTCTCAATCTCATCACTCTGCTCGAGACACACCCTTTTGTTGTTCACAACATATTCCTCTGAACTAACAAACAAACTTAACTTTGTCGAAAATTAAAATCTTCTTTGTCAACACATCCTAAATCCCTCCTCCTCCCCCTCCTCATCCTTCGTCTCATCCACTGGTTAGCACTTCCTTAAACGTTGGGTCGTGTATAGTTTCCTAATATTTCTGCAACGTTCAAATACGATAAACAATGGAACAGAAATGAATATTTGCTTCGTTGTAGTCCTTGAAAATATTTGCATTCATTTTCCCAGCGTCCCCGAATGGATGAAGACGATGGCCTGGGATGGGATGAATAAACTTTCGCGTGGTAAAAGGATACCAGCAGTGGGCTGACTTCGTCTTCATTCAACGAAGACAAATGCAGAGACAGTGAAGTGTAACGACAACGGCGACGTCAATGGATGAGTTGAAGCCAAGACGAGTGCCGAGTATGAATGGATTTCATTAGAAAAGAATGTTTTCCGTTTTTAATTCGATTAGAAATCATTTGAGTTCAAGCCCACTCCCCCCACGCCAACCTCTCCCGCGACAAACACCAGCCATGACACACACACACAACAGTGGGAGAGAAAGAGAGAGGAATGAGTGGGCTACGTGACCTCAAAAGTTAGGATTGAGTGGCAAGTGTAGTTGAATGGCGAAGAGGGTGTTGCTGTTGCTGCTGCTGCCGTTATCAAGGATGGCTCTCTAATGGCGTTGTTGTTGTTGTTGCTGTGCTTGTTCTTGATTAAATGTCTGTTATAACAGCAGTTTACTCTGTATATTGTTTATAATTACTCTGAATGTCATCATAGGTTTTTTTGTTTTTGTCATGATGCTGTTGTTGTTTTTGTGTTCATTTCTGTGATTTCTTTGGGTTTCTTTCCTTATTTTTTAATTTTCATTCTGGCTTCTTCTTCTTCTTGTTATTCTCCTTCAACTAAGTACTCAGTTTAAGTAGTTGGGACAAAATTTATTTTTCATTAAAATTTTAATAAAAGTTTGAAGAACTTTTCCAAAACTTGAATAGCAGCTCTGAACAGTGAACGATTCGTTTGAAATTAAGTGCAGAGGGTGACAACTGTTTAGAACTTGTTTGCATGTTTGGTTTTTCTCAGTTGTTGCGTTTTCTTTTCCCCTTTGTTGTTTGTGTTCGACCCCTTTTATCTAGAATGGCTTGAAGAAAACAGAAAAAAGTGGAGTTGATGTTCGAAGTGAGCCAGGCCGCAATATGCGCCAGCGACATATTCAATTTGGGACTTTCAATTATCAATACAATATTTAACTTCATAAAAAAATCAATATTGTTTTGGCTTTGAAACATTTTCATAGATATTGTAATGGAAATAATATACGGTAGATGGCAGGGCGGTAACTCCATAGAGAAGGTCTAGTGAGGAGTATTCCCTTAACAGGATGCGAAATGCGTATATCACCACAGTGTGTATAGTTGGATGTTGTTTATCTCGTTTAATTACCACAAAAATCGATCTCTATCACTGTCCGATAGTACTTTTCGGACCTCAACAAGACCATATACACATGAAACTAGAGATAATATGTAGAAAAGCTGTGTACTCAGTTTTTAATTTGGTGATCTTTTCCCCTTCTTACAAAACGTTTAATTTCCAAAGGACATATTTGCCTTAATAATTTATTTGCATACTCTCGAGAGTCATACACTGGCGATATGGGTATAAAATGAAAGAGAAGAATATCTGTTAAAAATACTAAAAAATGCAAGCCTCTATCTGTATTAGCTTAGCATTAACAACCATTTCAGGTTTTCCTCCTTAAATTGTAAAAAATGAATAAACTAAAAACAAGTAAGGAAAGGCTAAAGTCGGGCGGGGCCGACTATATAATAACCTACACCACTCTCTGCGTATGTACCTCGCTTTTGTTACTAAACACAGGTGTTTCATGGGAGCAATTTAATGTAGTTCATATAAATTATATAGAATATAAATTCATCTTTAGTCATATTTAACGAATATGGTAAATAATATGATAATTGATCCAATTTTCCGGCAGACAAATACAAATTTTACACGGCAGGGCCGTGCGCATGGGGGGTTTGGGGGTTCAAACCCCCCCCCCAGAGAGGTTTCGAACATATATTTTTTAAAACCTTCTAGACTTTCTGAAGCAAAAAAATATAGAATTTTTAAGGTCTTTTTAAATTAACTCGTCTGAAATGGTAATTTTGCAGTAAAATTCAGTAACTTGGATCAACGTAGGAAGACGAAAATAAAATACCAATTATTTGATTTTTTTTTTAATTAAAATTTCTTGGTGTTTCTTCTTGCATTTCATCGAGTACAAAAATCTGTTATAACCAGTAAGGAAAAGCTAAAGTCGGGCGGGGCCGACTCCACTTTCTATCAGAATACAATTCAATTCGGAAAATAGTGAAAACGGGAAGAATTTTTGTATGTTTCCTAATCATTTGTCCTGGTTCAATTTGTCAAATCGAATATTTGTATCAGGGCTATATCCAAACATGGAATTAAGTGACCCATTTCTCAATAGGTTCTTCTAGTTCTTAATTTCAAGTAATTCGCTGAAAATACGTTGTTTCTGGAGCGGCAAAATCAAGCCGAAATTTGTATAGGAGCTATATATAAATCTGAACCGATCTAACTCATTTTCATCCTGGGTGTTTCTCATGGAAATATAAGATATTTTGCCAATTTTGAAGAAGATATGTTAAAATATGTGGTTTCTACAGCAGAAAAAGTCAAATCGGGAGTGAAATTCGTATGGAGGCTATATCTAAATCTGAACCGATCTGGCTCATTTTTACCGTGGGTGTTTCTAGTTTAAATATAAGATGTTTTGCCAATTTTGAAGAACATCTGTTAAAATATGTGGTTTCTACAGCAGAAAAAGTCAAATTGGGAGTGAAATTCGTATGGGGGCTATATCTAAATCTGAACCGATCTGGCTCATTTTCATCGTGGGTGTTTCTAGTTTAAATATAAGATGTTTTGCCAATTTTGAAGAACATCTGTCAAAATATGTGGTTTTTACAGCAGAAAAAGTCAAATCGGGAGTGAAATTCGTATGGGGGCTATATCTAAATCTGAATCGATCTGACCTATTTTCACCACAGGTGTTTCTAGTTGAAATGTAAGATGTTTTGCCAAGTTTGAAGAAAGAGTCAAATCGGAAGCGAAATTCGTATGGGGGTTATATCTAAATATGAACCGATTTTCTTCAAATTAAATAGCGTTCGTCCTTATCCCGAAAAACTTTGTTGTGCAAAGCTTTATGTGGTTCGGGCTACAATTGCGACCTGTACTTTGATTACAAGAATAGATGGACAGTCGGACGGACGGACGGACGGACATTGTTAAATCGATTCAAAAAGTGATTCTGAGTCGATCAGTATAATTAACAATGGGTCTATCTCGCTTCCTTTTGGGTGTGACAAACAAATGCACAAAGACATAATACTCTCGTGGAGTGTATAAAAAGGAAGAAACATTTCCAAATATTTTTTATTTAATCGGAATATGCGTATAAAGATTTTGAGTAAACATCCTGTTACTCATGTCCTCTATAAATTAAAACCCCCAAAACTCATTAGACATCCTATTTAGACCCATACTTTGTCAAAAAGCATATCCAATTTTCTACATTTATCATAGAAAAAATGCGGGCCTGAAGGTTTAAGAACCCAACAGGTCCGTGCGCCGGGGGGTTTTGGGGGTTCAAACCCCCCCCCCAGAGAGGTTTCGAACATATACTTTTTAAAACCTTCTAGACTTTCCGAAGCAATAGAATATAGAGTTTTAAGGTCTTTTTAAAATAACTAGTCTGAAGTGGTAATTTTGCAGTAAAATCATGAAAACACGAAAATTACATAAAAATCGTGAACACTTTCTTGAATTTCGGATAAAGGTTGTGAAAAATACAAACAAACTAAACGAATTGTGCCAATTTCAAGATTGTGTATTGCAAATTTCGCTAATGGACACCAAATTGTTCGGAAAATTTCCATTTTATTAACCGATACCACTTCTTGACATTCGACTAGAGCTATATCTTATGAACTTTTAATTGTGTACTGCAATAAAAGTTTGGAAATAGAATATCAAAATCGTTTAGTAATTTTAAAAAAGTGTAGATAAGAATCACTATGATATCATAATGAAATCTAAAATATTCTTAATAAAAGCAAATAATTTGCTTTATGCTTGTAGAGCGCTAAGATGTAACATTTGCGATTGTACATTTTAATGGAGCTGTATCTAAATCTGAACCGATGTGACCTATTTTCATCATAGATACAACAACAACGGTTTCTGTTACTTCCAATGTTTTGGGAGTTTGCAATTATAAAACAAATCCATTTCGATAAACGAAGAACACTGTTTGATATACATAAACTTATTTCTCTTTGTTCATTTACAACAACTGATGACATGTTTGCCGCAAACAAACTAATTTTTCCCACAAAAGAAACTCAAAAACGATGTTCACGTGTCTAAAATTTCGTTTGTACGAAATGCATTTTTCCCTGCGTTTAGGTCTCTATTTTATCTATTTTAAAGTTGCGAAACAATAAGAAATGAGTTTTAACTTACTGTCATATTAAATATTATCAAATGTCAAATATTTTTCAGAGTTAGTATTTTTTGTATATATGTAACAAGTATTATTCAAAAGAGAAACAACAAATTCAGTAACTTGGATCTACGTAGGAAAACGAAACTATAAAAT
The DNA here is from genome assembly GCA_947397865.1 of Polietes domitor. Classification (NCBI taxonomy): domain Eukaryota; kingdom Metazoa; phylum Arthropoda; class Insecta; order Diptera; family Muscidae; genus Polietes; species Polietes domitor. The sequence continues at coordinate 134,511,903 of OX377618.1, forward strand.
ACCAATTATTTGGTTTTTTGGAATTAAAATTTCGAGTTGTCTCTTCTTGCATTCCATCGAGTACAAAAAACTGTATTTGTTATTCGAATTTATACATATTACAGATTATAAAAATGAAGAAACATTTCCAAATATTTTTTATTTAATCGGAATATGCGTATAAAGATTTTGAGTAAACATCCTGTTACTCATGTCCTCTATAAATTAAAACCCCCAAAACTCATTAGACATCCTATTTAGACCCATACTTTGTCAAAAAGCATATCCAATTTTCTACATTTATCATAGAAAAAATGCGGGCCTGAAGGGTTAAGCACCGAGGAATTTGCTCGTTTTTTGTGTAATATTTCTTCAAAATTTGTATCGAGGGATCATATTCACCATTTTCTCGAAAATGAGTTTTTGATGCCACACTATTCTCACATTCATCTGTCATATAAATTTGGAAAAGAATTTATTCTAAAGCCATTTTTTAATTTTCTGTTTTGGCTGTCCCCTCGCACGTTAGTTTGTGACTGCATAAGTGGCTATGAACATAAAAATAATAGAAATAAAATAGTTCAACAATGCAGCAGCATAAACCGAAGGTTATAATTCGCTACAACGATTTTGTTAAAAACATTTTTCTAGACTTAAGGCATATGGTACTATCAAATTCCATCATTTCGCGTTAATAGTATTTTGATTCCCCAGTTATCAGGCTAAAATAAAAATTGCGAAAAGTATCTTTAGAAAAAGTGACGTAACTTTTTATCATATTGAGAATACCAGAATATTTCTCTGGCATGTGATTGCTGACTTCATGGAGAATATTTATGTCAGAAAAGTTTCAGAATCCTGGATGAAGAAAGTTAAAATATAAGCACTTGCAACCGCAAATTATGGATTTTTAATCGATTGCAACGATTTTCGCGACTGGCTACATATATGTTACAAGCGACATTGGTTCTTAATACACAAACAAAAATTCAGCCGGATTCGTTGGCTATGTAGATCAAAAATGTCATGCATGAAAATTTTCCAAAAAATATTCAATGTGTATTTTTTGTTTACCGTGCCCTACCGCAATATACACTTTTTGTAAAAAAGGAAAAAAGGGATACAAATGGTAACAATCTGACGGATGAAGCTGGAATCTTTAAATTCGCTGTGTACATCACAGAAAATGAGTTTTCTATACAACATCGCCAAGATTTCATGAAAAACGTTATTAAGTTTACAATAAATCTTATTTATATATTTGGGCATAAATGGCTATGTGCTTATTTCAACATTCATAGTGCTCAATTTTAAACATGGCTATGAACCATGAAACCGCGAATAATAGGAAATTTCTATTAAAAAAAAAATTCTACACTTAGAGAACAAGTCTTTTAATAAAAGCAGCGATTGTCTGCTGCCTATTAGCAGGCACTTTTCTGCTATTACAACAGTTTTTCTACAATCTTACATCACCATTCACACTGCTAAAGAGTTTGCAGTCTGCTAAAATTGGCTGCTGTTAATTAAAATATAAAAATAGATAAGCGTATAGTTGCTTGGGACAATATGTGTATCATTAAAAAGACAATCGCAATATCTTTCCGTGGTAATAAATTACTTTATAATAACTTCTATTCAAAAACGTGTTGTTAACATGTATATCTAAGTGTACTGTTCTTTCCATATGCTTAACGTTTTTTTTCTATATTGCTAAAAACAGCAAACAGCTGTTTACCATCTCAGCAGATACAAATCTGTTGTCTCTTTTTCAACAGCAGAAAATCTGCTCTTTCAGTAGACTTTCTGCTTTCTTTTACTGACAAATTCCTTTGAGTGTACTGATATGATGATGCAATTTTGCCGGCGATGTCTTTCGGACGAATGTATCGAAATATTTTTCGAAGATCCTAGCAATAAAATAAACGCACACGATTGGAAATTGACTAAAATAATTGACAGAATTTTCACCTGCTTTATTTTTTGTGAAACTACAGTCAGAAAATAGCATTCCTAAATCTGAGTCAAATTTATACTACAATTTAGTTCAACAATTTTACTCCAGTTCAGTAAAAATTTCCTAAACAGTTGGAAAATTAACTAAGTATGAGTAAAGTTTCATTCTTTCAAAGCCATAGTAAATAGTTCATTTACTAGAAATAGGGTAGTAAATTTACTTAAAAACATTTCTTTGGATCTAGTAAAAAATTCTTACAATTGAGTAAATTCATACTTATGTGGAAGAATATTTCTAAGCTTTTAAGTGAGAGAAAATCTGAAATTTTTTGTATGGAAAATTTAACTTAAAAATGTTTTTTTTTTTTTTCCTAAAATTAAGTTAAAATGTTTACTGAAATGTATGCCGAGTTCTTCATACATTTAAGTATTAATGAACTTATAAAAACATTTGAAATTGTTAAAAAAAATTCTTGAATATTAATCTAAGAAGCAATTCTCGTTCGTTTGCAGAGACTTATTTCTTAAATACTTTAAGAATTATTCTAAACAACCACTGCGAAGGTGCCTCTCTTGCCTCTCTTGAGTAAGAGCTCAGCACTTTATGGAAGAGGTATCATTTTTTGTACAAGTTTTCCAAAACCATTTGTTTGATTTTTTAGATAAATTGTACTTATTTTAATTTCACTTTTTTCCTTGAATCAAGTTTCTCAGTAAATTAAAAAAATACTTGTTTTAAGGAAAAAATCAGCAAAATTGACCTCAGTTTAACGGGGGGCCATTTGTATGGGGGCTATATCAAAACATTGACCTATATAGCTGGCTTTCAAAATACGTGTTTCTAGTATAAATGTAACATAACATTGTGTGGAAAATTTGATCAAGATCCGATGTAAAATGTGCATTTTAGAGTAGTAATATTGTAAATCGGAGGTACATTTGTATGGGAGCTATATCAAAACATGGTCCCATGTGGTCCACTTTCCCTTGAGCTCTTTCTAGTTCAAATATAACACGATCCTGAAAATTTGGTCATGATTCCATGTAAAATATGTATTCTAGAGCAGTAAGAGTGTAAATTATAGGAATATTTGTATGGAGGCTATATCTAAATCTGAACCGATTTCCTCCAAATTCAATACCAATCGTCCTTGGCCCAAAAAAGTAACTTCTGCCAAATTTCATGACAATCGGGCCATATTTGCGACCTGTAGAGTGCGAACAAGCTTAGATGGACAGCAGACGAACGGACAGACATCGTTAAATCGATTCAGCTGGTGATCCGTATACTTAAAGGTGGGTCTAGCTCAATTATTTCTTGGTGTTACAAACATTTGGCGCGAAACTAACTTATAATACCCTAGTCCACGAAGTGGTGTAGGGTATAAAAAAGTAAAAAGTATGTTTTAAGGAAACTTTTTTATGGTTGGAAATACATATATTTTTAAGAATATTATGTAGTCTAATAATATGTTGTTTTATATTTTTTCTGACATTTGTAATCATCCAAGATTAATAATAAAATCCGCCCTACATTAGCCTTTCTTTACTTGTTTTAATGTAGCCTATTCAACTGCATTCGTATGATGCTGACCAGTCGATCTAAATGTTATCCAAAATTTATACTTCATTTTTGAGCTCTCCATTAGACGACTTGTTTTGAAACGCTCTTAAGAATCTGCGAAAACCGGCCTATTAAACCCTGGACCTGAATAATTGTACTTTTTTCGTTTACCTCTGTTCAGAAATCAGATTTTTTTATTATTTAAATAATGGGTTTTGCTTAGGAGGGGGTGTGTGGAACATCACTTTCACATTTTCCCAAACACACAAGTGGTATTCCCCCATCATTGCTCATCATTCTTTGTGATTCGTTTTCCACCAAATCATTTTAAATTTATCTAATTTCTCGTGGCGGGCGCACAGTAAACGATGGACTTCCTTTTGAAAGCCATTATGGCAACCAAAATTCGCTATAAATCCTTTTTGCTTGCATATGTACATATTTTCGGTTATGCTTCTTACGTTTTTTTCGTCTTCTTCGGTGTCGCTTGTCTTTGTCATGCGAGACTTGTGTTGAGCTGAGTTGTGGTGAACGGTGCTGTGCTGTGTTTCGATGGTTGTAACGATATGATGATGGAAAAGTGTGAGTGAGAGGGGGAGGGAGGAAGCAAATAGGAGGTTTAGGTTTAGAACCGTAGGAAATTTTAAATTTTAATCACGATAATGTGCGGCAGATAATACAACAATAAAAAATGTATCATCAAACACACACACACACTGAGAGAAAGAGAGAGAGGGAAAATAGGTGACACACACACACACTTCCCCGAACACAACTTAGCTTTCACACTTTCAATCTTTTGTTTCAAACACCATGCAACACCACGCTGTGTGTGCGTACACATACACTCACACACCCTCGAACAGCCGTTAAGTTTGCACACACCAACATACTCTCCAACACTTGTACAAACTTTGAGAATAAAGTAAAATTTCAACTACCGCTGGCAATTCGGCTGTATGGGATATTTTCGTCAGTGCTCGTGGTTGGTGTGTGTGTGCGAATTGATATCCTTGTTCCTTTGCTAACACTCATCCATACATACATTCATATGTATGTAGGTAGGCACGGATCTGTGCATATTGTTGTTGTTGTCGTTTCTTCACTACTCTACTCCATGCTGCTCTACTCGCGCTAATAGCAGCAATAGTAGAAGATGCCTTCGAGTGAAGTAGTACTTTGGCAAGTTTTTGTTTTGTATACCCACCACCATCACCACCACCGTTAGCTAACACGACAGTCACAGCTGTTATTCGTGGCTTAACTTGCACACCACTCCACTCCATTCCACTTCGATTTCTATTCCAGTATATTTCTATTTATTATTTGCTTCTATTTTAGTTTAGCCACATAAAAAATTAAGCAACTTCACCGAACTTCGCAGTTGCACAGTGTTTTCAAAAAAATAGAATAGAGAGAACAAAATAATAAAATACGTGAGAATTACACGAGTTTACGAAAATTATGTATACAATTTTCTGAAGAATTATGACTTTCTTAAAAAACAATTTTTAAATTTTTATACTACAGAGTTTTCCACCAAGAGTTGTTATTTTTAATCACCCGGTATTTCGGTAGGCTTTTATTCTTTGACATTTGACAAGTAGAAACTACGCCATTACTTCAACAACGCATTGAAATTATTAAAATTCATAAATTAAAATGGTGAAAATCTTGCAGTCACAGTTTACAAAACTAAAGCGTTTTTGGGTCGTCGTGAAGCACCTTGTCGGACCGCAATACAGAAATTGGTGGAAAAATTCGAGCTGGTGGGAACAAGTTAGTGATGTGAAGAATAAAACCCGTGCACGTTGCTCAAGAACAACTGAGAATATTGCTGCTGTAGCCCAAAGTGTTGAAGAAAACCCAGGTTTGTCCATTCCTCGTCGTTCTTTGGAATTGGGCATTCCACACACGTCATTACACCGTATTTTGCATAAAGATTTGGGTGTTAAGGCTTAACACAAGAACTCAAGCCGGCCGATCATCAACAACGTCGTGTCTTTGCTGATTGGTTCCTTGAGATGAATGAAAATGATTCGGAATACCATCGAAACATCATCTTGACTGATGAGGCCCATTTCCACCTCGGTGGCTATGTCAACAAACAAAATTGTCGCATCTGGGACTCGGAAAACCCAAGAGTTATTGTTGTTAGTTTTCCTCATCGTGTGACTGCTTGGTGCGGTTTTTGGTCCGTCGGATTGCGCTATCGTGAGATGATTAATGATTTTTTATGGTCGGAGATGGATGGTATTGATCTGGACAACGTTTACTTTTAACAAGACGACGCTACGTGTCACACAAGCAACGAAACCAATGCTCTTTTACGGGAAAAGTGTTAGGACCGTGTTATCTCTCGAAGAGGTGATCACAATTGGCCACCGAGATCTTGTGATTTAACACCTAGCGACTTCTTCCTTTGGGGCCACTTGAAAGATAAGGTATACGTCAACAGCCCAGCGTCGATTCAGCCACTTTGCGATTTGGTTATGGCAAATTTCATGAAAATGATATGGTCCTGTAAGCGTGGTCGTGGTGGTCATTTGGCTGATGTTGTTTTTCATTATTAACGGCATACCCTCCTCTTTATTATGAAATTAACATCCAATCATTTATCTCAAAAAATTACATTTTTTTTAATACCAAAATAACACCCCTTGTTGGAAAAACCGTGTAAAATTAAAATCTTTGTTGAAGGTACCTTTAACATTTGTACTTTCAATTTGGAAATATAAGCCCGATTACACCCGCTTATATGTTCAATTAAAGGTACTTATGATGGCTGCAAATGCTACCTTTCCCGTGGAAACAGTTTGTTAAGGAACAGACTCCAAAAAATATTATTATTTTTTTAACAAAATCTCATTTTTGTGGTACGAAAACCAGTAAAATAATATAAAAATCGCAATTTTTTCTTTTTAAATTGCTCAGATTTTAATGAAGATTTATAAATCTTTCTTTAATTATACCCTCCACCGCCAGCATGGGGGTATACTAACTTTGTCATTCCGTTGGCAACACCTTGAAATATCAACCTGAGACCCAATAAAATATATATATTCTTGATCGTCATAAATTTTAGAAAGTCATACATTTAAGTAGGTACCAACAAATGGACGCAGCTGGAATCATGGAATGCGGTGACTGCATAGACACATTCCTCTGACTGCATAGACACGCAAAATAAAAAGATATTTCCAAATTCGTATTTTTTTATTTTTTTTCGGCAAAAATTGGTCGAATTATGAAGTTAGGTTATCTTGCACGGTGTACGTGAATTTTGGAATTAAAGTAGGATGGAACTACTTCTAACTGCAGTACCCACTATCTACCAATATTTATGATGTTAAAGTTTTATTGAAAATTGCTGTCTCGTAGTTACTATTTGAATTGACTTGAAGTAATATTTCGATATATATATAGTACTAGCTTTTTGTACCCGGCGTTGCACGGGTTTTCGTCTTCCTTATGTATGTAACTTTGCATGCTCGCAATATTTGTTTTGTATATTTTTACTTCTATAAATTAGTTTAAATTAATACTTATTTATTTAAATGCATAAGTTACATTTTTAAAATATAAAAACTTGATGAAAATTTAAGTATTTTTTTCAGTGTTTCTTTAAAGAAAATGAAACATTTAAAAGAAATTATTTCTAAAAATGTATTTTGTGTCTATTAGTTAAGTTAGTCAGTATTTCATTGGAGTGCTTCGGGATACACGATATATACAATTGTTCCACCTCGTTCAAGTACATTAAAGTTTTTGGACTCGTGAGCAAGCAACACATAATTGACCATATGAAAGACATGGATTTTTCAGATTCAATCCACAAACTTCAAGCGATTGTCCCTGTGCTTTGTTTATTTTCATCGAAAATGCTAGGCGAATCAGAAACTATAGTCGTTTGAAATCGAATGGTATATCGGTGGGAATCATCGGAATGCGTGGTACAAGGACATCTTTTCCTTTTGATTTTCCATTTAAAATCGTTGCTTCAATGACGTGGGCATTAGTCTCTTGACAGCAACTCTAGTACAATTGCACAATCGAGGAGGACTAACATTCGTTAGGAGAATTATAGGTGAACCAATTTTAAGAGATCACACGTGCGGCGGAATTCCTGGAATGTCCAAAGAATTTAGAAATTCAATTCGATAGTTGTTAACTTCATCCGCATTCATGATACTGTCTATCGATTTGTAATGTGTGCAATCACCTAGAAATTTGTTCCAGAATTAAATGATTGATTGCATTAACATCGTTGTTTTTTGCAGCCGGTATAGCTCGGATGTAAAACCACTCTTTGTTTATACAGTTTGTGGAAATTTATGGGAAGACTTTCTCGATTATTTGCTGAATTGATTCCTGAATGACATTTTTTGAAAATGTAATACTAGTTTTCACTGCATCAGCTGATACTTTTCCATTACCAACATCCAGCTGATGTTTCGAAAATATAGCTGCTGAGTCATCGTGATGCAGATGTACATGCATATTGGTGGTTAGATTAATTTTTGTACATATCGGCAGAAATGCGGGTGCTGATTTTGGAGTTACTGGAAGGGTCTGTCGGAAGTCTCCAGCTAGTAAAATAAGAGTTCCACCGAATGGTTGTGTATTTGATCTTAAATCTTGAAGTGTGCGATTAAGCGTTTGTAGGGATTTCTTATGTGTCATGGTTCAGTCATCCCACACAACCAGCTTGCATGTTTTGAGCATTTTCGCCATGGCTGAACTTTTGCCAATATTACAGGTTGGAGAATGGACAAATTGCATATTCCATGGCAATTTCATAGCTGAATGTGCCGTTCGTCCTCCATCCAATAATGTAGCAGCAATACCGGGGGAAGCAATAGCTAAAGCTATCCCATTTTGAGAGCGGATGTGCGCTAATGCCAAACTGTTGAGAAAGGTGTTAACTGTGCCTCCTGGTGCATCGAGAAAAAAAAGCCGCCGCTGTCATTTGTTACTGAAGTTATAATTTTGTCAAAGGCCACTTGTTGTTTTGCAATTAATAGAGGTTTTTTGTTGGGACAAACAAACGCAAGTCTTCAACATTGAATTGCCGATCTCTTAGCAAATCTCGATCAGTAATGTCAATGGTAGAACGTTCAGGCACCACCATTCCAAGTTGATTAAGAGTTTTTTTGCTGATGGCTAGGCATATGTCTTAAATTTTTATCAGCGTATCGTTGAAAATGTTTATCGAAAATGATATAGAATCGTAACGGTGCGATAATGATGCCAAATGTCCTCACTCATATCCTCTTTGAATTTTTCCCACAGGTCTTTTGGGTTAGATGGCGAGCAAGTTCTTAATATTGTCGCAAACAAAGTTCGTATCTGGAGAAGATGACAGCTGATAGAAGCATACATTAATGTGGTCCCCCAGATTCGGACACGCCTCTCTCAACTGCTCTTAAATTTGAAACTGAGTGAGGGTACTCTCACGTTGACTAATACAATTCTCAAATAATAACATTCTGCGTTGTTTGGATGTACGGTATAAACACGGCCCAATGCATATGAAGCGTAAACACTTTGATACCCATCTACTGGATCGCCTAGCTTGGTTCGAGTATGAGGAGACGCGCCAATTCTTCATACCATGATCTCTAAACTAGTGTTATTTATTAATTACGATAAATACGATATTGATAGCGTATGAGTTATATTTATTGTAATTAATATTACTCATTCGCCTATTAGGCGAAATATACATAATTCAGGAAATATACATAATGTGTACATTCAATCAAATGTATTCGATTTAATTTTCAATTTCTTTTCTTTAAAATATAATAAACAAGTAAAAACGGCGTTAAGTTCGGCCGGGTCGAACTTTATATACCCTCCACCATGGATTGCATTCCACAGAGGTTGTCGGTTTTCGTAGAAGTGCAGTAATATTACAGGAAAATATAAATTTTTAAATACAGCCAAACCAAAGCAAATAAAAATATTGAAAAAATAATTTTATAAATAAATATAATATTTTAATTATTCCAAGCCACGCTTATAAGGCAACGTTTTGAATTAACGTATTGGTAACGTAAATTCAAAAAATAAATATTCTTATATTTATATTTTCAAAAAGCTTAAATACCATAAATATTGGTAGATAGTGGGTGCTACAGTTGGTTGTATTTCCATTCTATTTTAATACCAAAAGTACAAATTTTGAAAATCCATTATCAGACGTACATAGTGAAAAATAACCTAACTTCATGATTCAACCAATTTTTGCCGTAAAAGAAAAAGTACGAATTTGGAAAAAAAAATTTATTTTGCGTGTCAATGCAGTCAGAGGAATGTATACACCGAATTCCATGATTCCAGCTGCCCCCATTTGGTTGGTACCATTTTTACCCCCTTGACGTTTCTAGTCGTTCTAGTCGTTCAGTTGGTACTATTTTTATCCCTCTCTACCATTGTCTCCCTTGAAAGTACGAATTTCGAAAAATCCGTTTATTTTCCGTGTCTACGCAGTCAGAGGAATGTATACTCCGAATTGCATGACTCTAGCTGCGGTCATTTGGTTGGTACTATTTGTATCCCCTTTTTCAATTTTAACCCCAAAAAGTACCAATTTCGTCTACACCGAATTTCATTATTCTAGTTTGGATGTTTGGTTTGAAACACATAAAACCAATCAAAATTGTGTCACTTTATTTATATTTTACATATTTTTCACGGGTCAGAAATCATGATAGGGGTAGTGTGCAGCCAAGTAATAAATTCGCTGTGATTTGAAACCACTGTGCTTCGCTGATGATGGTGATTCTGCTAATGGCGCCAAACGCTGAGAGAAGGACGATGCGAACAATGATAACGATGATGATGATGGTGGTGGTGGTGGTAATAATGATACGATACTTTGCTTTAATTACCGAATATCGTGATGATTGTCTTAAATATTTGCTCGTGTTTATCTCGGCAATTTAGCACGGTGGCAACAAAAACTTTTTTTATTATTATTATTGTTGTTCTTTTAGTTGTAGTTGTATTCCTCTTGGCTGGTTTGCGAGGCAAAATGTGCAATTTTAGTGGCAATTTATGTTTTTACGCTTTTAAAAAATAGCGACGAAAAAAGCTTTGATTTGTTTCCGCTCCAGCCCAGCCTCCTCCACCATGGCCACATAATGACAAGGGAAGTGGTAGTGACACGAATGGGGTTTAAGTGAATAGAATTGAAAGTGATTTATTTACGATATTCGGATTAACAATAAAGAGAGAGAGGGATACAAGAGCTGACCCAGAAATTAACATATGACCATAGGAAGGATGGATTTGCAGCGAAGTTCGAAATATGTGAATCCCAAGTTGAAGAAAATTCGGCCACTTGAGTTAGGCATATCATCATTTGTGTGTTGGTGGAAAACTTCATTCTCTTAAGAGCACCAAAGGATTTGGGTTATGTGGCCGCACAGTGGTCCAATAAGCTTACTTTGTTGTATTGTAAGTCTTATTATGATTTTTACACATTATTCCTCCATATCAAAAATAAGGTTTGTCGTTAAAAAAATACGCGACGACACCGACTTTTACGCTTTTTTTATAGACTATTTTATTAAAAAAAAAAACAAGTAAGGAAAGGCTAAAGTCGGGCGGGCCGACTATATGTTACACTCCACTTTCTATCCGAATACAATTCAATTCGGCAAAAAATTGAAAACGGGAAGAGTTTTTGTATGCTTCCTAATCATAGGCTAATATGACCTGACCCAATTTGTTAAAACGAGAAGAATATTTGTATCGGGGCTATATGCAAACATGGAATAAAGTGACTAACTTTCACAATAAGTTCTTCCAGTTCAAATATAACGTGTTATGCTCACTTTCGGTAAAAATTCGTGGTTTTTGGGGCGGAAAACATCTATCCGGGAGCGAATTTTGTATGGGAGCTATATGTAAATCTGAACCGATCTGACCCATTTTTACCATGGGTGTTTCTAATTGAAATATAAGATATTTTGAAAGATTTGAAGACAATCTAATACAATCGAGTTTTATAGAGTGGAACAAGTAAAAACGGCGTTAAGTTCGGCCGGGCCGAACTTTATGTACCCTCCACCATGGATTGCATTCCACAGAGGATGTCCATTTTCGTAGAAGTACAGTAATATTACAGGATATATATATATATTACAACCAACTGTAGCACCCACTTTCTACCAATGTTTATGGTATTTAAGCTTTTTGAAAATATAAATATAAGAATATTTATTTTTTGAATTGACGTATTTTTAGCCCTGCCTTATAAGCGTGGTTTGAAATAATTGAAATATTATATTTATTTATAAAATTATTTTTTCAATATTTGTATTTGTTTTGGATTGACCATTTTAAAACATTTATATTTTCCTGTAATATTACTGCACTTCTACGAAAACCGACAACCTCTGTGGAATGCAACCATGGTGGGGGGTATATAAAGTTCGGTCCGCCCGAATTATATATTATATGAGTCGGTTTAACCGACTGAAACTTACTTAGTTGTTCGTATAAGTTGCCGTGTAATTTTCCTATTTATGTGTGTAGAGTTTTATTTAGAACTTTGGTGACCCCTTTAAAGCCATTTTTGAAAGGACTTTTTTCATATTCTCGAAAAAAGGTCAAATTGAGCTAGACGGCTAAGATCTTACGCAAAAATGAACCTCATAAAATTTTACAATCAGAGTAATTGACAATAGGAATTCTCTCAGACATTAACTTACAACATTTTTTCCACTTAGTATAATGCTCGATTTGAACAAAAAATGAAAACTTTGACCCACTGTACAATGAAACTCAGACCAGCAGCAAAAATGATCTACTCAACATGCCCTTTCAAAATTATGGGTTCGCTGCTCTGTTCCAAAAATGCTGTTGGACAGTGTTACATTAACATTGAATAATATTTATTAATTTAATACCAATATTATTTAATATTTATTTGCATCATATATTGTGAACTCTACCAAAAATGCTTTGCTTTAGTTATTCACCAATCACAACATAGGATATCTGAGATGGTTAGAGTGCCGTAGTAGCAACAAGAAGGTCCGCTGTCCCAGCAACGGTGGTGGCGGGTTTTTAAAAACAGAAATGAAAAGTAGTGAAAATCGAATTCATTGGCACAACTTAAATTAAAAACATTTTAGTCCTTAAAAATTAAGCACATTACTCCAATATTAAATTCATTGGTGAAAAGTCCAATTTTCACAACTTCCGAATCACAAGATTATCTTATTCATTTCTTCGGATGCTATCTTTTGCTGGGAAGATATTGGATATTTTCAATATTTTTCTATGCATAAATTTGGAGTAATTAATATTATATATTAAGATGTTTAGACGTTTAACTCACCAGCGGATGTTGCTAGAGTCGAAATACAGGGTTTTCCAACAAGAGGTGTTATTTTGGTATTCAAAGAAAAATGCCATTTTTTGAGATAAATGATCGGATGTTAATAATGAAAAACAACATCAGCCAAATGGCCACCATGACCACGCTTACAGGACCATATCCTTTTCATGAAATTTTCCATAACCAAATCGCAAAGTGGCTGCCCTATGTCATCGATAGCCTCACGAATTCTATCTTTGAGGTCTTGAATCGACGCTGGACTGTTGGCGTAGAACTTATCTTTCAAGTGGCCCCAAAGGAAGAAGTCGCAAGGTGTTAAATCACAAGATCTCGGTGGCCAATTGTGATCACCTCTTCGAGAGATAACACGGTCCTGAAACTTTTCCCAAAGAATAAAAGCTACCGAAATACCGGGTGATTCAAGATAACACCTCTTGTTGCAAAACCCTGTATTTTAGGAATAATCTTAATTTTTCATTTTTTCCGAGAGTCGTTCTAATGTATACGAGGGGTGTTGTTTTTTGCACAGGAGAATACATTAGAGAAGACACGTTTCAGTTTACTGTCAACAAAGTATTATTTCCTAATTGAATTGCAAGTCAATCCCGAGTGATTTAAAACGTCTGCAAAATGCCACCACTAGATGTCGCTGTTCGATTTTGCCAATTTCCTGTAATAAACACTTTCATTCCAAAACATAGCCGACGTTCATACGACGTAAATTATTTAAGGGAGAAATATGCATAAGACACCAACATGAGGAAACACAAGGATAACACGAAGAACATGTGCTTGGCTGAGTGTATTTAGAAAAAGGACATTAAAGCGGAGAACAATAACAAAGCAAAACAACAACACGCAGCATCCACCACCACCACCTCATCCTCAATACAAAGAATCATACATGAAAAGAGAAACAGATATAAAGAGAGAGAGAGAGACTGACTCTAAGTTTAAAAGAGAGCACACACATTAAGAGAAATACAAAAGAGGGCACCGCAGAATAAGAGGATAATGAGAAAAATGCCAAATGTCATTAACAAGGCGCAAAGAAGTGTTACCACAGCTGAGAGTGTTACAAGCCATTTTCGTAACGGTGACAAAACGATTTAAAGGAGAGCGTCGAGAAACAACAACACCAACAACAGCAGCAGTGAACTCCCTCCATCGATGAGTGATATAATGGCTGGCCAAGCAAGAGGGGAGGCCAACCGCTCTTAAATGATGCTGTAATAGCTTAACAAGGCAAAAACGCACACTCACGCACGCACACCCATCCACCCACACACATGCATGCATACATACATATAAACTAGCTCATACACATACATACACACCAAATGAAAAAAATAGGTGTAAAAGCATAGGTACACACATATCGGTATTGCCAGCAACACCTATTCGACCAAAAAAAAAGGACACATCGCCAGCGAAATTGTCTGCAAAAGCCTAATTGTTGTCCTCTTGAATCGTCAGATTGACATCTTGAGAGATGCTCACAACGGACGGTTGACGGCAAAGGAGCACACACTCCATCCTGTGATGCAAAAATAGTATATTAAGGCCGCTCATCACCACGTGAGGGTGGGTTATATGTATAAAGATAGGTCCTTGGTGGTCATTCCGCTTTCAACATCTTGAAATTTCCACCGTCATAAAGTTCGAATATGAGAATACCAGCTACATGAGAGAGAAATTTCAAACATGCTAATTTATAACATTTGAAAGTAATTGTAGGGAATATTTAAAAACAAGTAAAAACGGCGTTAAGTTCGGCCGGGCCGAACTTTATATACCCTCCACCATGGATTGCATTCCACAGAGGATGTAGATTTTCGTAGAAGTGCAGTAATATTGCAGGAAAATATAATTTTTTTAATATAGCCAAACCAAAACAAATAGAAATATTGAAAAAATAATTTTATAAATAAATATAATACCTTTTGTTGTAACTCTAATAAATATAATATTTTAATTTCAAACCACGCTTGACGTATTGCCTTACGTCAATTCAAAAAAATAAATATATATTTTCAAAAAGCTTAAATACCATAAATATTGGTAGATAGTGGGTGCTACAGTTGGTTGTATTTTTTATTCTATTTTAATTCCAAAGTACAAATTTTTGAAAATCCGTTATCAGACGTACATAGTGCAAAATAAGCTAACTTCATGATTCAACCAATTTCTCCGTAAAAGAAAAAGTACGAATTTGGAAAAAACTTTTTTATTTGCGTGTCTATGCAGTCAGAGGAATGTATAGACCGAATTCCATGATTCCAGTTGCGGCCACTTGGTTGGTACCATTTTTTTTATTTGACGTTTCTACCCAATTGGAATTTCATCATTCTAGCTGTAGTCGTTTAATTGGTACTATTTTTATCCCTCTGTGCCATTGTATCCCTTGAAAGTACGAATTTGGAAAAAAAACCTTTTATTTTCCATGTCTACGTAGTCAAAGGAATGTATCCTCCGAATTTCATGACTCTAGCTGCCGTCATTTGGATGGTACTATGTTTATCCCATTTTTCCATTTTGACCCCAAAAAGTACGATTTTCGAAAAATCCGTTTATTTTCCCTGTCTACACAGTCAGAGGAATGTATACTCCGAATTTCATGTCTCTAGCTGCGGTCATTTGATTGGTACTATTATTATCCCTTTTTCATTTTAACCCCTTAAAGAACGAATTTTGAAAAATCGGTGTAGTTTACTTGTCTATGCAATCAGAGGAATGTATACACCGAATTTGATTATTCAAGGGGCAGCCGTTTGGTTGGTACCATTATTATCCCTCTATTCCCAGTTTATCCCTTAAAAGTACGAATTTGGAAAAAATACTTTTGTATTATGTATCTACTCAATTAGAGGAATGTACATTAGGGCGTACCTCAAAAAAAAAGTTCGCCGTACACCTTCGAATATGAAGTATTATTGAAAGGTAGTTTCAAAAAAAAAATTTTTATTTTTTTATGCCGAACGTAGGGGTCGCGCTTTTACATTTTTCTATATAACTTGTATTTATAAACGGATTTTAAAGTGTGATACATCGATGTTTTTGTCTCGACGAGGCCGATTTTTTTGTCTTTGAAGTCATTGAGCTCAAGCACCCCCTTCTGGTACTTACCCATCATTTCTCAGTTGCTACTACCCTAATGTACCACTCTAATAATCGAAAATTAAAGCTCGCATAAAATCATGAATCATGTTTGAGCTCAATGACTTCAAAGACAAAAAAATCGGACAAAAACATCGGTGTATCACACTTTAAAATCCGTTTATAAATGCAGAAGTTATATAGAAAAATGTAAAAGCGCGACCCCTACGTTCGGCATAAAAAAATAAAAAAAAATTTTTTGAAACTACCTTTCAATAATACTTCATATTCGAAGGTGTACGGCGAACTTTTTTTTTTTACTTGTAACCTGGTACGCTCTAATGTACATACTGAATTTCGTGTTTCTAGCTGTTGTCGTTTAATATGTACCATTTTTATCCCTTTTTGGCCCCATTTCACCCCCTACAAATAAGAATCACTTATACCAAATATCACGCATACCAAATATCAAGCAAATATAAACAGGTATACTCAAAAAATATGCTTAAATACGCTAAAATATTTGGGATTATTATGGGTATTTTTAGTCCTTGTGAGGGAACAATTTTTCCCTTTGGGCCGATTTCGCCCCATTTCAATCCCAACCGATCTACGGCTATAAGACGCATTTATAGAAAATTTGAACGTTCTAGCTCCTTTCGGACGGACGGACATGACTAGATCGTCTTAGAATTTTATAACGATCAAGAATATATATACTTTATGATTATTATTATGGGTATTTTTAGTCCTTGTGAGGGAAAAATTTTTCACTTTGGGCCGATTTCGCCCCATTTCAATCCCAACCGATCTACGGCTATAAGACGCATTTATGGAAAATTTGAACGTTCTAGCTCCTTTCGGACGGACGGACATGACTAGATCGTCTTAGAATTTTATAACGATCAAGAATATATTATATATATATATATATATATTTATAGGGTCTCAGGTCGATATTTCAAGCTGTTACAAACGGAATGACAAAGTTAGTATACCCCCATCCTGGAGGTGGAGGGTATAATGATAGAAACATAGTAATTCATGTTTGGCTAACGAGTAATCATAGGCACTTAAAAATAAAAGAATTTAAAAAATTGGAGAAGATTTCGTTTTTTATTAATAGATTAACGAAGTGTTCTTTTTTCCTATTAAAAATTTAGAATTATTAATTTAATTTTTAATTTAAAAATTAAATATTTAAGCATAAATTGAAAACAGCTATTCAGAACGTATAATCCAATATTTTCCTTCAACTACTCACTAGCGAAACTACAAAATTAATTTATTTTCATACAGTTCGCTTACTTTAAAGTGTTCTGGGGGCTGTGATATGGCTCAAACCATGGCCATGTTGTTGTACTCTCATTTTGCAAATATAAGTCCAATAACATTCGGTTATATGTTAAAATTTAAGTTACTCATGATGACTACAAATATTGCGAATTATACGTTCACATCGAAATAGTGCCTTAGGAACAGTCTTCAAAAATTTGGGGAAAAAATCATGAAAAATAGAAAAAAATTGGAAATAAGTATTTTGTTTTATGTTTTAATAGCTAACATTCTAACACAAAAAAAATGTTTGTATAGAAAAATCTTTTGATAAATGTAGAAGTAGACACAAAGAAAATCTTATTTTTTAATTTTTGTTTTTGTTGCGCGAAAAATCCCTTTACAAAGTAAATAACAGAATATTTTATTTTGTAATAACCGGCCACTTGACGAAGAAGAGAACAAGGTATATTTAAAGAAAATCAATGGATAAACATAGAAGTTAGTGTCCTTCTTAATTTATAGATTTTCTTCAAAACTAAACCAATACATTCCTTTATGTAATTTGTAAATAATAATGAATATTTAAAAAATCGTTTGCGTCTAGAAAGAGTGTTATAACTTCTACATTTATCCATAGATTTTTTATATATAAACATAGTTTTTTGCGTTAGAATAGACCTGTTCGATTGGACTTACTAGCTTACTTCATGATGTGGCAACATTTTTATCTATTGGTTTTATTTTAACAAATCAGAGATAAAAATCTGTCACATCCTTACTCGCCAACTAAGAGAGAAATAAGCTACTTTCTTGTTAAGCGAGTAAATTTCATACAAAAATTAATCGAACAGGCCTAATGTTAGTGTTTAGTGTCATACTTTTCCGACTTTCTTTCTATTTTTTATGATTTTTTCCAACAGGATTTAACGTCTAAAGTTTACACTGAGCGACAGTCCAAAACTCCTGGAAAGTGATACTATTTTTCTTGTAGATGTTCTCGAATAACACAAGAATATGTTTGTGAGATTAGTATCAAAAAAATAATAATTATTTGATATTAAAATTTTTCGATTGAGCCTGGAATAGTTGGACTGTGAAAATTATAGATCTAGTCATTCAACCAAAAAAGTAGGATTATATTCACAGACAATCAAATTATATAGAACGCATTGAGCACTTTCAGTTGATATTATGATCGCAACATTATATTAATACAATATAATGTTGCGCTGTGTAGTTATTCCAGTTTAAATTATTATATGTTGTTATGTTTTATTCTACCGTTCAAAGTCTAAGTAATCGGTAGTTAAAATTTAAAATTTTAAATGGTCCGCCCTATACAACGACGCACTGTGAAGTTATTCCATTTTTATACCCTCCACCTCCAGGATGGGGGTATACTAACTTTCCGTTTGTAATACCTTGAAATATCAACCTGAGATCCTATAAAGTATATATATTCTTGATCGTCATAAAATTCTAAGACGATCTAGCCATGTCCGTACGTCCGTCTGTCCGTCTGTTGAAAGCACGCTAGCATCTAAACGAAAGGAGCTAGAACGTTCAGATTTTCCATAAATGCGTCTTATAGTCGAAGAGCGGTTGGGATTGAAACGGGGCGAAATCGGCCCAAAAGGGAAAAAATTTTCCCTCACAAGGACTAAAAATACCCATAACAATCCCTAATATTTTAGAGTATTTAAGCATTTTTTTTTTTCATATGTGTGCTTGTACTTACTTGATATTGGCAATGTGCATTCCCCCTATAACAAAAACGTGCTCCATAGAGTGCTTTTTTTCGTAGAGGTTGAAATGGGGCAAAAAGGGATAAAAATGATACATATTAAACGACAACAGCTGGAAACACGAAATTCAGTGTGTACAATCCTCTAATAGAGTAGATACAAAATATAAAAGTATTTTTTCCAAATTAGTACTTTTAAGGGGTAAAATGGGAATAGAGGGATAAAAATGGTACCAACCAAACGGCTGCCCCTAGAATAATCAGATTCAGTGTATACATTCCTCTGCTTGCATAGACACGTAAAATACACGGATTTTTCAAAATTCGTACTTTTTGGGGTTAAAATGAAAAAAGGGGATAAAAATAGTACAAATCAAATGACCGCAGCTAGAGTCATGAAATTTGGAGTATACATTCCTCTGACTGTGTAGACACGGAAAATAAACGGATTTTTCGAAATTCGACCTTTTTGGGGTCAAAATGGAAAAAGGGGATAAAAATAGTAACAACCAAATGACCGCATCTAGAGTCATGAAATTCGGAGTATACATTCCTTTGATTACGTAGAAAATAAAAGGTTTTTTTTAATTTCGTAGTTCCAAGGGATACAATGGGTACAGAGGGATAAAAATGGTACCAACCAAATGGCTACACCTAGAATAATGAAATTCGGTGTATACATGTAAAATAAACGGAATTTTCGATATCCGAACTTCTTGGGGTTAAAATGAAAAAGGGGGTACAAATACCACAGCTAGAGTCATGAAATTCGGAGTATACATTCCTCTGACTGCGTAGACACGGAAAATAAACGGATTTTTCGAAATTCGGGATCAAAATGGAAAAAATCGAAATTCGTACTTTCAAGGGATACAAATAATACAGAGGGATAAAAATAGTACTAACTAAACGACTACAGCTATTGGGTAGAAACGTCAAATAAAGAGATTTTAGATAGTCGTACTCTTAAGGGGGTAAAAATTGTACCAACCAAATGACCGCAGCTTGAATCATGGAATTCGGTGTATACATAGACACGCAAAAAGTTTTTTTCCAAATTCGTACTTTTTCTTTTACGGCGAAAATTGGTTGAATCATGAAGTTAGGTTATGTTGCACTATGTACGTCTGATAATGGATTTTCAAAATTTGTACTTTTGGAATTAAAATAGAATGGAAATACAACCAACTCTAGCACCCACTATCTACCAATATTTATGGTATTTAAGCTTTTTTTATGGTATTTAAACCTTTATTTTTTGAATTGACGTATTGGTAGCCTTGCCTTATAAGCGTGGTTTGAAATAATTAAAATATTACATTTATTTATAAATTTTTTTTTTCAATATTTGTATTTGTTTTGGTTTGGCTATATAAAAAAAAATATATGTTCCTGTAATATTACTGCACTTCTACGAAAATCGACATCCTCTGTGGAATGCAATCAATGGTGGAGGGTACATAAAGTTCGGCCCGGCCGAACTTAACGCCGTTTTTACTTGTTTTTAATAATTTTCCGAAAATTGGCAACTCTGATAATAAAATAAAAACGAAGAGCACAACAACAAATTGATGATAGTGGATATTGTTGTTGACGGTGGCAGTGACTGCAGAGGTGGACTACTGGCACATACAACTATCACGCGGACACCATCACCCAGAAGAACTACGAAAGAGCTGGAAATATGTTTTAAGAACAAAATCGGTCTATTATCTATTTTCTATATTGCCATTGTCATGTTCTTGTTCTTGTTGTTGTTTCTACTGCTCCTGCTGCTGCTATTTTCCTACTAACAGCTGAATTTATTACATTTTACGATGTGTTTGTGTTGTTGTGCATCATTGTTCGTACTGTTGCCACAAGCAAAAAACGAAGCAAAAAGAAAGCCTTACAACCAAATCTTCCGTAACTAAAAAGGCGTTCGTTCGTTGTTTATTAACCGACCTCAGCCGAAACAAAGACAACGGCAAGCAGAGCCAGAGCTAGAACCAGATAAAAGGTCCACTTTTTTTTCCATTGAATCTTGGAGCAAAGTAAATTGGAAACAGCCAACAAACACATCATAGGAGCAAAAACAAAACAAAAAACAACAGCAAAATGCTTGGTAACGTTTTTTCTTCTTCTTTTTTGTTATTTTTTCATTCTTGTTGTTGTTGTTGTTGTTGATAAAAAATATAACAACAAAACGGGCGAAATAAAGAGAGTGAAATACACGCCCTTTTTTAGTTAAGATATTTTATAGATTGTTATTATCCCCATCCCTCGCATCACCCCATCCATCCACCCCCGCCTAGCACTACATCCATTAACGTCGCTTTCTCCTCTTCGTCCATCCATCTTACGCTTACAGTTGCCGCTTATTTTGCAGTAAATAATGGTGAGGGAGACGATGTGCCGATGATGATGGGGGATTTACGTATATTCGCATTATCGGTAGTTTTTCTTTGTGACACATTGAAATTTTGATTGCCGGAATTGTACGGCAATTTCATTTTAACCTACACACACACACACACACTCATACACACAGGGCAGTCAGTCATTTATGAACTGATGGAATTTTAAAAAGTTATCAAACCTTATTGGAGGACTTTGTTCCTTGACAATTTGTCACTCAATATTTAGAGTTGAGGGCAGAAAATGTTGCTCAGCAACACGCCTTCAGTAGACAACAAACACAAAAATTGTGAGAGTGAACTAAAGACAACAAGTAAGAAGGCGTTAAGTTCGGCCGGGCCGAATCTTATATACCCTCCACCACGGAGTGCATTTCACAGTATTACCAGCAGATTAAAGGATGTCGACTTTACATAGAAGTACAGTACCATATTACGAAAATTGTGATATTTTTATGCACTTTATTAAATTTGTTTACTATTTCAAACTATAATGTATACTTATGCGCACTGTTTAAAATCGACTACTATATATAAATAAAATGCTGAAATTGTAAAAGTGAACATGCCTAAATATTAGGCGATTGTCAGTCGCCATTAGAAAGAAGCATTTTCAGATACAGACAAAGTGATAAGAAAAGTATAAATTTTAAAGATATCCCCATTCGCCCCATTCTCCGCCCAAATGTACAAATTTCGAAAAACCCCTTTTTCGAGTCTTCATAGTCAGAATGTATACACCGAATTTCATGATTTCAACTTCAGCGGTTTGGTAGGTCATCTTTTTCAATTATATCCCTTAAAAGTACGAATTTCGAAAAATCCCTCTATTTTACGTGTCTATGCAATTAGAGGGATGTACACACCGAATTTCATGATTCTAGTTGTTGTCGTATAATTGGAACCATATTTTATCCCTTTTTGTCCCATTTCGCACGCTAAAACTTTTATTTTCTTTGTGGTGCTTCCAAGCTACAAGAGGAATGTCCGTAACAAATTTTAACTGTATGAAAATAAGAAATTTAATTAATAAGCCAAGGCTACCAATATTTGTATACTATATATATATATATATATATATATATAATGGATATAATACTTCAATTCATAAAGTAAATATAAGGGAGCAATCATAAATACCCTAAATATTGGGGGATAGAGAGTGTACTTTCAGCTACAGCTATTTTAATTTCAAAAGTATAAATTTTGAAAATACCTTATCTCTCACGTACGCAGTATAAGGCAACTTCATGATTCTACCATTTTTTGTCGTAAAAGCAACAAAATAAAGTATGAATTTGGAAAAAAATATTTTACGTGGCTATGCAGTCAGAGGAATGTATACACCGAATTCCATGATTCTATCAGCGGCCATTTTGTTGGTACTATTTTTATCCCCATTGTATCCCTTGAAAGTACGAATTTGGAAAAAAACGTTTTATTTTTCGTGTCTACGCAGTCAGAGGAATGTATACTCCGAATTTCATGATTCTAACTGCGGTCATTTGGTAGGTACTATTTTTATCCCCTTTTTCCATTTGAACCCCAAAAAGTACGAATTTTGGAAAGTTCTTTTATTTTACGTGTCTACGCAATCAGAGGAATGTATATACCGAATTTCATTATTCTAGGTGCAGCCGTTAGGTTGGTACTATTTTTATCCCTCTATCCCCACTTAACCCCTTAAAAGTACGAATTTAGAAAAAATACTTTTATATTATGTATCTACTCTATTAGAGGAATGTACACGCCAAATTCCGTGTTTCTATCTGTTGTCGTTTGATAGGTACCATTTTTATCCCTTTTTGTCCCATTTCGCCCCTACAAATAAAAATCACTCTATGGTGCCCTTTTATGCTATAAAGGGAATGCGCATTGCAAATATCAAATAAATACAAGCTAATATGTTTAAAAACATGCTGAAATAATCTAAATATTGTGAGGGAAAAATTTTTCCCTCTGGGCCGATTTCGTCCACTTTCAATCCCAACCGAGCTGCAACCATAAGACACATTTAGGAAAAATTTGGACCTCCTAGCCCATTTCGTTCGGCCGCTATCGTGCTTTTAACAGACAGACAGACAGACGGACATGGCTATATCGTCTTAGAATTTTACCACGACCCAGAATATATATACTTTATGGGATCTCCGATGAATATTTCAAGGTGTTACAAACGGAATGACAAAGTGAATATACCCCCATCCTGGAGGTGGAGGGTATAAAAACAGTCAAACTAAACTTGTATACCCTACACAACTTCGTGGAATAGGGTATTATAAGTTAATTTCACGCCAAATGTTAGTAACACCAAAAAGCTGAGTCGATTTAGCGATGCCCATCCATATGCTGGCCATCTAAACATTGTGAGTATAGATCGCAATTTTTGTCCGATCACAGCGAAATTTGACAGAAATATTTCTATACAATTTGACAAAAATCGCCTCACACAAATTTTTCCTCCGATTTAACACAATTACTGTTCTAGAATTCACATTTTACCTCGTATCGTGATCATTTCTTCCATATCTTGTTATATTTTAACTAGGAAGACCTACCGTGAATGTGAACCTTATGGGTCCATGTTTTGATTAGATCCCATACAAATCTACCTCCAATTTAAAACAATTATTATATAACCCCAATTTTACATACGATATTGATGACATTTTCCAGATCTTGTTATATTTTAACTAGGAACATCTATCATGAATGTGAACCATATAGATCTAAAGTGTGATTTTTTAAAAGCTATAGGAAAGAAAAACACATAAAATTCAGAAAAATTCATGAAATCCATATTTGAGTCGATAGTACGGTCCATATAATTTAATGTTTGAAGATTATTTCATGCAAATGTTGACCTTGACTGCGCCTCAAATGGTCCATCCGCTTAGTCCAATTTTGGCATACTCTTTCCAACGTTTCGGCCGGTATCTCACGAATAAATGCTTCAATGTTGTCTTCCAATGCGTCAATTGAAACGGGCTTGTCTGTATAGACATGAGCTTTAACATAGCCCCATAAAAAATAGTCTAAAGGCGTTAAATCTCACGATGTAGGCTGCCAATTGGCCGGTCTCGAACGTCGTAGATCGCTTGGGATTGAATCGGGGCGAAATCGGCCCAAAGGGAAAAAATTTTCCCTCACAAGGACTAAAAATACCCATAATAATCCCTAATATTTTAGCGTATTTAAGCATGTTTTTTGAATATGTCTGTTTATATTTGCTTGATATTTGGTATGCGCCTTCCCCCTACAGCAAAAACGTGCACCATAAAGTGATTATTATTTGTAGGGGGTGAAATGGGGCAAAAAAAGGGATAAAAATGGTACATATTAAACGACAACAACTAGAAACACGAAATTCGGTGTGTACATTCCTCTAATTGAGTAGATACATAATATAAAAGTATTTTTTCCAAATTCGTACTTTTAAGGGGTAAATAGGAATAGAGGGATAAAAATGGTATCAACCAAACGGCTGTACCTAGAATAATGAAATTCAGTGAATACATTCCTCTGATTGCATAGATAAGTAAAATACACCGATTTTTCAAAATTCGTACTTTTTGGGGTTAAAATGAAAAAAGGGGATAAAAATAGTACCAATCAAATGACCGCAGCTAGAATCATGAAATTCGGAGTATACATTCCTCTGAGTGTGTAGACACGGAAAATAAACTGATTTTTCGAAATTCGTACTTTTTGGGGTTAAAATGAAAAAAGGGGATAAAAATAGTACCAATCAAATGACCGCAGCTAGAATCATGAAATTCGGAGTATAAATTCCTCTGACTGCGTAGACACGGAAAATAGACGAATTTTTCGAAATTAGTACTTTCAAGGGATACAATGGTACAGAGGTAAAAAATAGTACCAACTAAACGATCACAGCTAGAATGATAAAATTATAATCGCGTAGAAACGTCAAAGGGGTAAAAATGGTACCAACCAAATGGGCGCACCTGGAATCATGGAATTCGGTGTATACATTCCTCTGACTGCATAGACACACAAAATAAAAAGTTTTTTCCAAATTCGTACTTTTTCTTTTACGGCAAAAATTGGTTGAATCATGAAGTTAGGTTATTTTGCACTATGTACGTCTGATAATGGATTTTCAAAATTTGTACTTTTGGAATTCAAATAGAATGGAAATACAACCAACTGTAGCACCCACTATCTACCAATATTTATGGCTTTGAAAATATTTTTGAAAATATAAATAAAAAAATATTTATTTTTTGAATTGACGTATTGGTAGCGTTACCTTATAAGCGTGGTTTGAAATAATTAAAATATTATATTTATTTATAAAATTAACTTTTCAATATTTGTATTTGTTTTGGTTTGGCTATATTAAGAAATTATATTTTCCTGTAATATTACTGCACTTCTACGAAAACCGACAACCTCTGTGGAATGCAATCCATGGTGGAGGGTATATAAAGTTCGGCCCCGCCGTTTTTACTTGTTCTGGATGCATTGGTAGCTCTTGCAATGCTTCTGGCTGATATTCACTCCAAAATCGACAATTCGGCCTATTTACGTACCCATTGAGCCAAAAATGAGCTTCGTCGCTGAACACAGTTTTTCGAACTTGAACTTTCTTAACAGAGCACGCATTTTGATAATAAAATTCAATAATTTGCAAGCGTTGTTCGTTTGTAAGACGATTCATGGTTAAATTATAGACCAAACTGAAGATGTTTGACAGTGATCAAATTTTCCACATCCTGTTATATTCTAACTAGGAACAGGAACTGTGAATGTGAACCATATGATAGCCCCAATACACATATAGTTCCGATTTACACTATTATTCGTTTCTCGATCAAAATTTCCAGTTGTTGTTACATTTTAAGAAGAAACAACTACCATGAATGTGAACCATATAGATCTGTATGTACCTCCGATTTACATTATTACCGCCTTAGAACCCATATCTTACATCGGATATTGATCAATTTTACCATATATACCTCCGATTTACACTATTACCGCCCAGAAGTCAAATTCAGATTGTAACTAGGAACACCTACCGTGAATGTAAACCATATAGATCTATGTTTTGATATAGCCCCCACCTAAATGGTTCATATTCCTATGGTAAATTAAAACCAATGAAACTTCCACACGGATATTCGAAATTAGCTACATATAGTGGTATATATTAAAAATTTTATAAACACGTTAAGTGTTCAAAATATGGCGGCAAATCACCTTAACTTAACCAAAATTAAAGCTGCTATAACTTATATACGAACGATCGGAATACTCTGTAAGCTGATCTTTGGCAATGCTTTTATAGACTCTGCTGCAACTTATGATCAGCAAGAACTATTCAAAAAATACTTTTTTCTTCGAT
Source organism: Polietes domitor (assembly GCA_947397865.1). Classification (NCBI taxonomy): domain Eukaryota; kingdom Metazoa; phylum Arthropoda; class Insecta; order Diptera; family Muscidae; genus Polietes; species Polietes domitor. The sequence continues at coordinate 134,538,642 of OX377618.1, forward strand.
CCGTTTTTGTACAAAAAAAAAAACAAAAATATAAAAAATAGTATCTAAATTTATTGAATTTTAAAGGATGGGAATTGAAATCTAAGTTAAAGTCATGCGTCTAAACTCAAAGAGTCCGAACGGAGTAGTAATCGCAGTTTTTGGGATATCAGCTGGCTCGATGGGAATTTGATGGTACGCCCGTTGTAAGTCGATGACAGAAAAACATTTTTTATTATACAGGAATGATCGGACGTCACGTATAAATGGTATCGGATATCGATCTGGCACTGTTACCGGACTGGACCAACAGTTGTTCGAAGGTTGGCAGATGTCGTTATCAAGCATAAACTGGAACTCTGCTTTTGCAATCTTCCAATCTTCATATCTGGGGCTTAATCGCTGCAATTTATTTTCCTGACCCATCCTAATGTGCATATATATATTCGTGGTAAAATTCTAAGACGATCTAGCCATTTTCGTCAATCACGCTAGCTTGCAAACAAAATGTGCTGGAGGTTGATATGTTGCAGAAATGTTTGTTTTGTCATCAGATCTTTTGGGATGGGGCAAAATCGGAGATGAGGGAAAATTTATAATGTGAACACGCACCAATGGCCAAAAAAGGGATAAAAATGGTACCAATCAAACGAAAACAGCTTGAAACATTAACATTCGGTGTGTACATCCCTCTAGTTGTGCAGACACTTAAAAAAGGGATTTTCGAGAAGTTTGCATTTTTAAGAAGTTAAATGGGAAAAGAAGGATAAAGGTGGTACCAACCAAATGGCTGAATCAAATAATAAAATTTGACTGATATTGTAGACGTCGAATTTTTCGAATTTTGTACTATTAAGAGAAAATGTGACGGAAATGGGATTAAAATAGTACCAGCTAGAGTAATCAAATTAGATTAGATAGCATTAAACATTCGTACTTTTAGGTTGAATATCAGAAAAAGGGGATAAAATTGGTACCGATGCATTAGAATCAGGATGCAGTTAGAATCATAAAATTCGGCGTGTATATTCCTTTGGGTTAGTATTTAAATAAATACGAAAAAGTACCAATCAAACGGCTGTAGCTGGAAGTATGAACTTCAGTGTAAATTCAGTATAAAAAATACTTTTATGTGAAAAAGGGGAGAAGGGGGATACAAATGGTACCAACCAAGAGGCTTCAGCTAGAATCTTGTTATTCGGTGTAAACGTTACTTTAGCGGTACGAATGGGGATAAAAATGGTACCAACCATACGGCTTCACAGCTAGAATCTTCATATTCGGTGTAAACATTCCTCTGTCACATTTAGGGACAAAACACATTTAGGGGAAACGGGATAAAAATAGTACCAATCGAACGGCTGTAGCTGGAATCGTGACATTCAGTGTGTAGGCTACACTGAAAAATTATTTTTAGGGAAAAACGGCACGAATGGGTATAAAAATGGCACCAACAATGAGGCTTCAGCTAGAATCTTGATATTCTGTGTACACGTTCCTCTGGCTGTGTGGTGCGAAAAGCAAAATTATTTTTCAAATTCGCCTATTTAAGGTTGGAATGAGGAAACGGGATAAAAATAGTGCGAATGAAACGGCTGTAGGTGGAATTGACATGACATTCAGTGTGTAAGCTGCGCTGAGTGTATAAAGTATTTCAAAAATACTTTTAGGAGAAAACGGGGCGAATGGGGAATACTAGGCGAATACAATTAGGGTTAAACCAAACAAACGTTTTCAGTTAGAATCTTGATATTCGGTGTAAACGTTCCTCTGGTTGCGTAGATGTCCAAAACGGGATAAAAATAGTACCAACCAAAATTACCAATCATTAACTGGAAGAACGAAATTCATTGTGTAGGCTGCACTGATTGTATTTCACAAATACTTTGAGGTGAAAACGAGGCAAATGGGGATAAAAATGGCACCAATCAAACGGCTTCTGCTAGAATCTTGATATTCGGTGTAAACGTTCCTCTGTCTGCCCAATTTACAAAATTCACACATTTGGGATTAAAAATGGGGAGACGGGATAAAAATTGTACCAAATTTAGGGAAAAAACGGCACGAGTGAGGATAAAAATGGTACCAACCAAAAGGCTTCAGCTATATTCGGTGTAAACGTTATTCTGATGCGCAAAACCAAAGGATTTTCCAAATTCGCACATTTAGCGACAAAATGAGGAAACGGGATACAAATAGTACCAATCAAATGACTACGCCTGGAAACGGAATAAAAATAGTACCCATCAAACGGCTGTAGCTGGAAAATGACTGTGCGATTGCAATTGGGCAAATGTGGTCGAGAGGAATAATGTTTTTCCCTAACAATGTTTTCCCCAATAACCCCTAATATTAAATACATTCTTTGAAGATAGTGTTTCTCATATTCACTTTTTTAATACTTTTAGTGCATTATTTTGACATCTATAGTCGAGGGCTATCAGGCTGTATAAACAATTTCGTACACTCTCGTTATAAGTGGGTGTGGTTTTTTAAATTATTAAAAATATTTCAATATGACACTAATGAAACACCACAATTGGTAGTAAACAAATATCGAAATTTTCATAAAAAAATTCATAAAATTCAATGTCAATAGTGCCAAATGCACATCATGGCCCGGACGAACTTAACTTTTTACTTGATCAATTTTAATTTGTATTTTTCCAACATAAATCCAGGAATCCTGAAATTTGAAATAAAAAAGATCCATAAATCTATTTGACTTACCTTTAAATGTCAGGCCATGAATCCATATGTGTGAGTGTGTGTTTTGGTTATTGAGAGTCAAACACTTCTTTCGATTTTTGTCAATTTGAACACTTTGCTATTTCAACTATATTTTATTTACTTTTTTTCTATTTTTTCACTATTTCAATTTTCTTCTATATTTTTGCATTAATTTGTTGTTTGCTTTTACTTTTCTTGGGCTAATTTTTTAAAAAATAACTATTTTGTAAAAAAGATTTTTTTCACTTTTTGTTTTTTTTTTCTGGTGATTACAAGTTTTACTTCTTGTTTTTTGTTTTGTTTTTAATTTTCTGTAATGCGATGTAGGTGAGTGTTAATGGGGTTAACCAAGATTTTTCTTTTCTTGGCAATTTTTTGAAATTAAAAGCACTAAAAAAGAAAAATAATTATTAGAACACAATTACAGGGTTATCGAAAAGGCAAGCTAGATTTTTTGGAGGTTTTTTCCTTTACACAGATTTTAATTGTATTTTGGGTTTGTTGTTGTTGTTGTCGTTGTTATTTTATTATTTATTTGTTGTTTTTTTTTTGTGTTGTGTTTCTGTTATTGTTGTTTTTTTTTTGTTATCGTATTTTTATGACATGATGTTAACACTTTGGATGTAAATTTGCAACTAAATTGAAATTTATTCTCGAATTAGCATCCGACGACGACGGCGACGACAGCTTTTCACCTCCTCCAATGGAAATTTGTGACAAAGTGTTTTGGATGGATGGATGACAGACAACCTACCGACCGACCAAACGACCTCTCCAACATGACATACGTCGTTTTGACGAGCATCACAAAAATCCAGAAAAGGCACACACAACACCACACGCCACAGCAACGCAAGAAAATCGCATTTATTTGCTGGAGATCTCAATCACAGTCACATACAACGAACATTCAGTCAGCTAGTCAGCCAGTCAGTCACATGAATGAATGGATGATTCTTGGCTGTTGATGCTGCTGCTCTTAAGTCAATAACTCTGCCACAAACCGACGCATAAAGTGTCGTTAAAAATTTAAATGCTTCACTTTTTTCTGTCATTCATCGCTCATAACAAGCTACAGGGTGTGAATGCCTGCATGAACTCCTAGTGGTGATGCCACTGCCACTACCGATGTCGATTCTGTTGTGTTGTGTTGTTGTGATGCAAATCACAAGCATATCACCTTATCACAGATAATACAATGGTATAGAACAACAACAACAACAACTACAGCTCTGACAATAGATCTTAAATTAATCAAACTCACACCACATCTTAGGCAACACCAGCATCATCGTCATCACGAGCACCAAACAATCCCTCACTATTCCCGACCTCCACCCATAGCACAGTGAGTACAAACGTCAACTCAGTCTTCAGAATCATCATTATTTATATATTAAATAGATTCGTTCATTACCATTCCCTCAATTTATAAAAATAATATATCGCTGGAAAGTACTTGCTTCAAAGAAGTGCAAAATCTAACTGCTGTAAAAAATCTGTTCATTCGATAAGAATTAATCATTTCATTTATTATTGCATGATCGCCGCCGAATATTTTAGTTTTTGCTCCATAATTAGTTGTTTTTACACACTCCACCTCCAGGATGGGGGTATACTAACTTTGTCATTCCGTTTGTAACACCTTGAAACATCGACCTGAGACCCTATAAAGTATATATATTCTTGATCGTCATAAAATTCTAAGACGATCTAGCCATGTCCGTACGTCCGTCTGTTGAAAGCACGCTAGCATCTAAACGAAAGGAGCTAGAACGTTCAAATTTTCCATAAATGCGTCTTATAGTCGTAGATCGGTTGGGATTGAAATGGGGGCGAAATCGGCCCAAAGGGAAAAATTTTTCCCTCACAAGGACTAAAAATACCCATAATAATCCCTAATCTTTTAGCGTATTTAAGCATGTTTTTTGAATATGTCTGTTTATATTTGCTTGATATTTGGTATGCGCATTCCCCTTATAGCAAAAACGTGCACCATAAAGTGATTCTTATTTGTAGGGGGTGAAATGGGGCAAAAAAGGGATAAAAATGGTACATATTAAACGACAACAGCTAGAAACACGAAATTCGGTGTGTACATTCCTCTAATTGAGTAGATACATAATATAAAAGTAGTTTTTCCAAATTCGTACTTTTAAGGGATAAAATGGGAATAGAGGGATAACAATGGTACCAACCAAACGGCTGTACCTAGAATAATGAAATTCGGTTTATACATTCCTCTGAGTGTGTAGACACGGAAAATAAACTGATTTTTCGAAATTCGTACTTTTTGGGGTTAAAATGAAAAAAGGGGATAATAATAGTACCAACCAAATGACCGCAGCTAGAGTCATGCAATTCGGAGTATACATTCCGCTGACTGCGTAGACACAGAAAATAAACGGATTTTTCGAAATTCGTACTTTCAAGGGATGCAATGGTACAGAGGGATAAAAATAGTACCAACTAAACGACTACAGCTAGAATTATGAAATTCTCATTGCGTAGAAACGTCAAGGGTGTAAAAATGGTACCAACCAAATGGGCGCAGCTGGAATCATGGAATTCGGTGTATACATTCCTCTGACTGCATAGACAAGCAAAATAAAAAGTTTTTTTATTCCAAATTCGTACTTTTTCTTTTACGGCAAAAATTGGTTGAGTCATGAAGTTAGGTTATATTGCACTATGTACGTCTGATAATGGATTTTCAAAATTTGTACTTTTGGAATTAAAATAGAATGGAAATACAACCAAATGTAGCACCCACTTCCTACCAATGTTTATGGTATTTAAGCTTTTTCAAAATATAAATATAAGAATATTTATTTTTTGAATTGACATATTGGTAGCCTTACGTTATAAGCGTTGAAATAATTAAAATATTATATTTATTTACAAAAAATATTTTTTCAATATTTGTATTTGTTTGGTTATATTAAAAAAATTATATTTTCCTGTAATATTACTGCACTTCTACGAAAACCGACAACCTCTGTGGAATGCAATCCATGGTGGAGGGTATATAAAGTTCGGCCCGGCCGAACTTAACGCCGTTTTTACTTGTTTTAAATTATTTTGCGTTATAACTTTTGCATTTATCCATGGATCTTTTTCATGTAGACATTGTTGTATGTGTAGTATGTTAGCTATTAAAGTAGAGCAAAACAATTTCATTGATTATTATTCTATTGTTTGCGATTTTTTCGTGCCAAAATCAATTTCCTTTCATTTTTTTGAGACTGTTCTTAAACCACAGCTTCTACATTTGTAACCATAATAATTACTTTAATTGAACTTTTAAGCTGGTGTGATGACACCTACATATATTTCCAAAATGAAAATACAAATCTTAAAGGTACCTTCGTCGAAAATTGGAATTTTATTAAAAATGAATAAATAATATTTTTTAATATTGTATGTGTTGTCATTTATTTTGGTTTAAGACCAAAGGTTGTGCTGAAGTCTTCAGCAGAACCCAAAATTAGCAAAAAGGCAAAGTGAGACCTTTTTTGTTGCAGCTAATATTTAATATTTTTTTAATATTTTAATAATTTCGAATTTTCTTACAGAGCTTTGACAATTTTGCAATATCCAAGCTTGTACGCAATTTTCAATAGTTCCTCGATTTTACTATTTTATGGTTTTTTCCTTCCTTGATTGGGGATTATTTCATTATATATGGGCATGATTTCTATTTTTATACCCTCCACCTCCAGGATGGGGGTATGTATATTCACTTTGTCATTCCGTTTGTAACACCTTGAAATATTCATCGGAGACCCCAAAAAGTATATATATTCTGGGTTGTGGTAAAATTCTAAGACGATATAGCCATGTCCGTCTGTCTGTCTGTCTGTTGAAAGCACGATAGCGGCCGAACGAAATGAGCTAGGAGGTTCAAATATTTCCTAAATGTGTCTTATGGTTGTAGATCGGTTGGGATTGAAAGTGGACGAAATCGGCCCAGAGGGAAAAATTTTTCCCTCACAAGGACTGAAAATACCCCTAATATTTAGAGTATTTCAGCATGTTTCTTGAACATATTAGCCTGTATTTACTTGATATTTGCAATTCGCATTCCCTTTATAGTATAAAAGGACACCATAGAGTGATTTTTATTTGTAAGGGGCGAAATGGGACGAAAAGGGATAAAAATAGTACCTATCAAACGACAACAGATAGAAACACGAAATTTGGCGTGTACATACCTCTAATAGAGTAGATACATAATATACAAGTCTTTTTTATAAATTCGTACTTTAAAGGGGTTAAATGGGGATAGAGGGATAAAAATAGTACCAGCCTAACGGCTTCACCTAGAATAATGAAATTCGATATATACATTCCTCTGATTGCGTAGACACGTAAAATAAAAGAACTTTCCAAAATTCGTACTTTTTGGAGTTCAAATGGAAAAAGGGGATAAAAATAGTACCTACCAAATGACAGCAGCTAGAATCATGAAATTCGGAGTATACATTCCTCTGACTGCGTAGACACGAAAAATAAAATGTTTTTCCAAATTCGCACTTTCAAGGGATACAATGGCTACAGGGGATAAAAAATAGTACCAACTAAACGAATACAGCTAGAATGATGAAATTCAGTGTGTCCCTCTAATTGTGTAGATACGTAAAATAAAGAGATTTTAGATAGTCGTACTCTTGAGGGGGCAAAATTGGAAAAAGGGGATAAAAAGGGTACAAACAAAATGGCCGCTGATAGAATCATGGAATTCGGTGTATACATTCCTCTGATTGTATAGACACGTAAAATAGAGGGATTTTTCGAAATTAGTACTTTTAAGGGATATAATTAAAAAGAGGGATAAAAATGGGACCTACCAAACCGCTGAAGTTGAAATCATGAAAATCGATGTATACATTCTGACTATGAACACTCGAAAAAGTGTTTTTTTTTCGAAATTTGTACATTTGGGCGGAGAATGGGGCGAATGGGGTTATCTTTAAAATTGATACTTTTCTTATCACTTTGTCTGTATCTGAAAATGCTTCTTTCTAATGGCGACTGACAATCGCCTAATATTTAGGCATGTAGTTTAGTATAGTAGTCGATTTTAAACCGTGTGCATAAGTATACATTATAGTTTGCAATAGTAAACAAATATAGTAATGTACATAAAAATATTACAATTTTCGTAATATGGTACTGTGCTTCTATGTAAAGTCGACAACCTTTAATCTGCTGGTAATACTGTGCAATGCACTCCGTGGTGGAGGGTATATAAGATTCGGCCCGGCCGAACTTAACGCTTTCTTCCTTGTTTTTTTTTGACTTCACACAATTTATTTTCCTGAAAACCCTTCACTACTCCCCAATTTACAGCCCTCATTGCAATCACTTTTCGCTACCTGCAACGCCACTGTGCTGCCGTCATCTCCGATATTATTTCGATGGCTTTTCACCAGCTTCACTTGGAATTTCATCTCTAACGCTGTCATTGTGTATTGCAATTCGCCTTATGTTGCGTCGCGATCATCACTCCCACCCTCCCTCCACGCCACCCGCAGCACCCACAGCAAGCGAAGAATTATTATTTTTATTACGAACATAACGATGATTACCTACTACTACTAACTACTATTGGTACAAGTACAATAATCATGGTGTTGATTTGAGTGTATTTTTTTCCTTTATTTTCTTCTTTCCCGCTGCTGTTTCAATAGGGACGATCCATGAGTCGTGAGGGCGGCGTGGGAGGTGGGGTAAGACAAACGACGGGTATTAAATTCAATTGAATAAATTCGCTTAAGCAAACAAATTGTCGAAAACGAAGCGAACCAAACCGAACCGAAGCGAACAAAACAAAAGACAGAAGAGAAAAGAAAAGCCTGTGAATGGAGGAGAACAAGCGAAGAAATCATTGTTTAAACAATTGATTTGATTTAGTTTAATCTGCGAACAATGCTGGAGTCAGAAACAGTCATAGATTGGGGGAAATGGGGCGGCAGGGGAGGAAAGTGCTGTCGCGCATTTGGAGAGGTTTAAAGCTGCTGCGGCATTTATCTCTGTGGGATACACACTTGTGGTTACATAAACCTTTGAAACGAGCAATTTTCCTAAGGCCTGCGAACGACGATACTTCGGCTACCAGAAAAAAGTGTTGCGGAATCGGAATGTGACATTTTGGTCGTTGAACTCGGAATTGCAACGGGTTTTGGTCATCATTCTCAAAACTTAGGCTCACCCACCCATCCCTGCATCATCCCTTCAATTGCAACGAACAACGAACAATTTAGTTTCTTTGAGTGTACTATTATGTTCCCCTAATGCGATGGATTGTTGAGATGGATAGTTCATCAATTACTGGCTCCTTTCTTCCTAGGCACACGGCCTACTTTGCACAGCGGAAATACAGCAAAACAGGCAGAAAAGCAAACGGTACAAAAAATAAAAATAAACAAATAAAATGTCATTCCATTTTATTAACTGAAAGCAAACGAAGCATAACGTTGAATAAAAATTCGAAATTAACCATCAAAGGACGAGCACAAAGTGAAATGACAATGTATGCGTGTGTGTGTGGGAGTTTTTTGTTCTCGAAAGCACTAAAACATTAACAAAGGATTCACATTTTTTCTGCTTGTTTTCGCTGCTTTCTTTTCAACTTCTCTTTTCTTCGTCGGTGAAAATGCAAAGTAGAATTTTGGCATTAAAAAAGATTTAAACACAGAAACGATGGGTATCGCCGAGCGAGAAAATTACTGGCATACTAAACACCGCCGCCAATCCCAACCAACTCTGGCGGCATACAGTGTTTCCAAACCGTTCCAAAATTGGATGGGGTAATTATTTCCTCAATGACAATGCAAAAATATTACGCCATTAGCTTTAAAATGTTCTCCCAATCAGAATAATTTCGAGAGCCGAAATGATTATGGATCTAAGTTCATGGTGAACGCGAAATGGACCCGAAAATTTAAAAATTAAATTCAATTTAATGAAACAACCCGATTTTTATTCCATTCGATGGAACAGAATCAGACAATCGGCCGAAATGTCAGAAATTCCTTCAGGCTTTGCAAACAATTTTGTCGAATGTTCAGGTATAACATTTTCTGAAGTATTTTGGTTTTTTAAACTTGATAAACGATATTAAAAATAATTTGTATGGTTTTTTTATACCCTCCACCTCCAAGATGGGGGTATACTAACGTTGTCATTCCGTTTGTAACACCTTGAAATATCGACCTGAGATATATATTCTTGATCGTCATTGAATTCTAAGACGATCTAGCGTCTGTCCGTCCGTCTGTTGAAAGCACGCTAACATCTGAACGAAAGGAGCTAGGACGTCCAAATTTTCCTTACATACGTCTTATAGTCAGAGATCGGTTGGAATTGAAACTGGGCAAAATCGGCCCAAAGGGAAAAATGTTTCCCTCACAAGGACTAAAAATACCCATAATTTTTTAAATACAATAATATTTTAGAGTACTTAAGCATATTATTTCAATATGTCTGCTTGTACTTACTTGATATTGGGTATACGCATTCCCCCTATAACAAAAACGAGCACCATAAAGCGATTTTTATTCGTGCAGGGTGAAATGGGGCAAAAAGGAATAAAAATGGTACATATTAAACGACAATCGAACACGAAATTCGGTGTGTACATTCCTCTAATTGAGTAGATACATAATATAAAAATATTTTTTCGAAATTCGTACTTTAAGGGGTAAAATGAGAATAGAGGGATAAAAATGGTACCAACCAAACGACTGTACCTAGAATAATGAAATTCGGCGTATACATTCCTCAGATTTCATAGCAAGTAAAATACACGGATTTTTCAAAATTCGTACATTTTGGAGTTAAAATGAAAAAAGGGGATAAAAATAGTACCAATCAAATGACCGCAGCTAGAGTCATGAAATTCGGAGTATACATTCCTCTGACTATGTAGACACAGAAAATAAACTGATTTTTCGAAATTCGTATTTTTTGGGGTCAAAATAGAAAAAGGGGATAAAAATGGTACCAACCAAACGGCTGCACCTAGAATAATAAAATTCGGTGTAGACATTCCCAGTCTATGCAATCGACACGTCAAATAAACGGATTTTTCGAAATCGTACTTTTTGGGGTTAAAATGGAAAAATGGGATAAAATAGTACCAACCAAATGACCGCAGCTAGAGTCATGAAATTCGGAGTATACATTCCTCTGACTGCGTAGACACGAAAAATAAAAGGTTTTTCCAGATTCGTACTGTCAAGGGATACAGTGGGTACAGAGGGATAAAAATAGTACCAACTAAACGACTAAAGCTAGAATGTTGAAACTCGGTGTATACATTCCTCTAACTGCATAGACACACAAAATAAAAATGCAATCCATGGTGGAGGGTATTTAAATTCTATTTTTGGCGAAGGTATCTTTAATATTTGTACTCTCATTTTGGAAATATAAGCCTGATGATGATGGCTAACATTACGAATTACACTTTCACATAGAAACAGTGGTTTAGGAACAGTCTTCCAAAATTTGGAAAAATATATATTTTTTGAAAAATCATAAAAACTAGAAAAATTTATTTCATTTTTAATAGCTAACATTCTAGCGCAAAAAATAATGTTTATGTGTAAAAAATCTATGCATAAATGTAGAAATGATGACATACTTTGTAGACGCAAAATTTTTTTAAGATCATAATTTTTTCCATGCTTTATATAAGGTTACTTTCTATATATGTTTGTGTGCCACAAAATTTGAAATCAATTTTTGAAAGCTTTTTTCTCAACCAATTTTGCTCAAATTTTGCACACTTAATCATTTTCAATGACAATACAAGGAAATGGAAAAATTTGACCAATTGGACAAAGGGGCGTGGCACCTCCCATACAAAGTTAAAACCTATTATTGAATATTGTCAGTTCTGTGACACCTAGAGTGCTGAAATTTTGTGTAAGTGCATCTAGCATCAATGTGCATAGCTGTGCCAAAAATGGGCGGTATTGGAAAAGTGGGCGTGGAACCTCCCATACGAAGTTAAAACCTATTATTGAATATTGTCAGTTCTATGACACCTAGAATGCTGAAATTTTGTGTAAGTGCATCTAGCATCAATTCGCATAGTTGTGCCAAAAATGGGCGGTATTGGAAAAGTGGGCGTGGCATCTCCCATACGAAGTTAAAACCTATTATTGAATATTGTCAGTTCTATGACACCTAGAGTGCTGAAATTTTGTGTAAGTGCATCTAGCATCAATGTGCATAGTTGTGCCAAAAAGGGGCGGTATTGTAAAAGTGGGCGTGGCACCTCCCATACGAAGTTAAATCCTATTATCGAATATTGTCAGTTCTATGACACCTAGAGTGCTGTAATTTTGTGTAAGTGCATCTAGCATCAATTCGCATAGTTGTGCCAAAAAGGGGCGGTATTGGAAAAGTGGGCGTGGCACCTCCCATACGAAGTTAAAACCTATTATTGAATATTGTCAGTTCTATGACACCTAGAGTGCTGAAATTTTGTGTAAGTGCATCTAGCATCAATTCGCATAGTTGTGCCAAAAAGGGGCGGTATTGGAAAAGTGGGCGTGGCACCTCCCATACGAAGTTAAAACCTATTATTGAATATTGTCAGTTCTATGACACCTAGAGTGCTGAAATTTTGTGTAAGTGCATCTAGCATCAATTCGCATAGTTGTGCCAAAAAGGGGCGGTATTGGAAAAGTGGGCGTGGCACCTCCCATACGAAGTTAAAACCTATTATTGAATATTGTCAGTTCTATGACACCTAGAGTGCTGAAATTTTGTGTAAGTGCATCTAGCATCAATTCGCATAGTTGTGCCAAAAATGGGCGGTATTGGAAAAGTGGGCGTGGAACCTCCCATACGAAGTTAAAACCTATTATTGAATATTGTCAGTTCTATGACACCTAGAGTGCTGAAATTTTGTGTAAGTGCATCTAGCATCAATTCGCATAGTTGTGCCAAAAAGGGGCGGTATTGGAAAAGTGGGCGTGGCACCTCCCATACGAAGTTAAAACCTATTATTGAATATTGTCAGTTCTATGACACCTAGAGTGCTGAAATTTTGTGTAAGTGCATCTAGCATCAATTCGCATAGTTGTGCCAGAAATGGGCGGTATTGGAAAAGTGGGCGTGGCACCTCCCATACGAAGTTAAAACCTATTATTGAATATAGTCAGTTCTATGACACCTAGAGTGCTGTAATTTTGTGTAAGTGCATCTAGCATCAATGTGCATAGTTGTGCCAAAAATGGGCGGTATTGGAAAAGTGGGCGTGGCACCTCCCATACGAAGTTAAAACCTATTATTGAATATTGTCAGTTCTATGACACGTATAGTGCTCAAATTTTGTGTAAGTGCATCTAGCATCAATGTGCGTAGTTGCGCCTAAAATGGGCGGTAATGCAAAAGTGGGCGTGGTACCTCCCATACAAACCACAAATTAAAAATCTATTATTTCTGCTCCTGATAACGCAGTAATTTTTCCTTCTACAAAAGATAACTAAAAAAGAATTTCTAGGCCCAATAGAATTCTGCTTGCATAAAGCATGGATTTGAAAAAAATTTTTTTTTGATTTACTAGTTAATTTTTGTTTAAATAGCGCGACAAATTGCTTTAAAAATTGTATAACAGAATATTTTATTTTTTAGTTTATAATAGCTGGCATCTTAACGATGAAAACAAGGCCTAGTTAATGAAAATCTATGGATAAATGTAGACGTTATAGTCCTTCTTGTAGACGTACATGTCGTGTTCACGTAGGACTAAACCAATTTCAGCACAAACTTCGTAAAGAATGACACACATTTTTTATTAAATTCCCTTACACATGGATTCATAGATTTTCTTCAATCATTACTCGTTTTCTTTGTCACAATACCAGCTATTACTAACTAGAACAATATATTCTTTTATATAATTCAAAATGAGACTTTTGGAGCCAATTAAATAAAAATTAAAAAAATCATGAATTTTTTAAAATTCTTTTGCGTCTACAAAGATTATCACAATTTCTACATTTATCCCAAAATATATATATATATATATATTGTATTTTGGGTTTGAACTTAGCTGTAAAGAAATAAAACACACTACTTTTTCCGACTTTTTCTATTTTTTATGATTTTTAGTCGTGCCTGCACAAATATTTAAAAAAAATATTTGTTCCCAGATTTTTGGACTGTTTCTAAACCACTGCTTCTATGTGAAAGTGTAATTCGCAACATTTGTAGACATCATAATTACCTTTAATTCAACATATAAACGGGTGCAATCGGGTAAATACATCCAAAATGATAGTACAAATTTTAAAGGTACCTAGGACGAACATTTAAATTTTAGTAAAAAAATAAAAACACAAAAACAGTATAAAACAGTATTGAATAAACGCCTAAAACCTAAACTAGATACGGCCAATATGAATATGAAATATCAGACATTTTATTTCATAAAATTAATTATTTGATTTGAACTGGGATATTGTTGTGGCTCAAGACCATTTTGCATCTATATTCAATAGAATGTAAATTTATTTACAAATGGCATGTTGACATTTATTACTTGGCTGCAGACTACCACGATCATGATTTCGACCATGTCAAAAGTCTTTTCAAGTGGATTCGCAGCGACTATTCAACATCAAACCCGGCCTCTATAAGGAGATGATTCTCACAAACGAACAAGAAGCCCAACTCACATGCCGAATTTGCGTTTAAAAAATCGCACCAAGTAATAAAGTACACATGCCATCTTACAAGCATCTCATTGAGTTGCATTTGTAAGTATGTGTATATGCAGGTATAGTTACCCAGCAATACTTCTGCCGTGCCAACGCTCATTTGTTTTAGTTTTTTTCGTTTGTATTTTTTTGGTCTGTAATCAATATTTGATTTGAACTGGGATATTGTCCTGGCTCAAGACCATTTTGCATCTATATTTAATAGAATGCAAATTTATTTATTTAATTATTTTTAAATTCACTGCATTACACTTTTGAAAAAATATATTTTTTATTTTGTATATAAAATTTTATTTAAAATTATATTAAAAAATTAAAAACAATTATGCCACAGAAAAGTCGGCCAGATTGTCATAGAACTCTAGGAAAACTCGGATGTTTTGTTAGACTTCGATCGAAAAATCGGACATTGGATAAGAAAACGCTTGAAAAATCCGGACAATTTCGGATGATTGATTTGATTTTTTTCTGAATTTGGACCGACAAAACGAAGCAAAATGGTTTGATTTCTTACCGAATCAGACGAATGGTCAGAGAAGGTCGGATTATGGGTGGATTATGTCCAAAGGCGTTTTCTGCGTTTTTCACTTTCGACATGGCTGAAAGCTGTTGGACAAAGTCGAATGTTTTATTAGACTTCACTCTAAAATTGGCCCAACAAATCGGACAAAGTCGGACAATTTGGAATGTGTGGTTAGACTTAAGGCGGACGTCGATATGTCCCTCAAATTTTCTCACAGAATCATATTCAGAATTTTCAAAGAAATCTGTGCTACAAAAGCAACCCTAAAGCAGCGGTCAAAATGTGCTACAAAAATATTTAAAAATTCTATTTTAAGTCTCTGAATACACCAAAACTCACAACTTAACTTAAATGCCATAAAAAAGTCAAAACTTACAACTCATTTTATGGTTCATTTTGTGCTCTTTCGGAATTGATGCTTAACTAACCCACAAAACCAAATTTTAGGGTATTAAAGGTGTGAATGGAAAACATATTCTACGCCAAATTTCACTATAGGTCACCGGCTAACAATGACGCTTTGGTCTTCTTACCACAGTATGGAAATCTTCTAATATATCCAGAAACACCAAAATGCAAATATTCAACTCCATTATATGGATGTGAGACATGGAACGTGGCTGCTCCTGATATAAAAGATATGCAAAAACCGTTGCCTCAGCAGAATACTGCACATATTCTGGCCAAATATTATTAATAATACCCATCTGCGGTGGGCAACTAAACAAACTCCTCTGTGCTCCGAAATCCTGAGAAGGAAATGGAGCTGGCTGGGCCACAACCTACGGAAACCGTCAGATGATATTGCAAGAACAGCCATCGAATGGAACCCACAGGGTAAGAGAAGACGAGGAAGACTTGCCCACACTTGGAGAAGACAAATGGAGAAAGAGGTGTCAATGACTGGAAAATCATGGAACGAAGTGAAATTAATAGTTTGTAATAGATATGTGGGGAATACTTTTGTAACGACCCTATGTTCCTCAATAGAACGACGGGAATAAATAATAATATGTAGCCACGTGATAACCTACCTATAAGATCGAAGAGTGTTATGTCAACCGCCGAGTGCAACCTGGTATTAATCGCTTCCTTAATGTCAATAAATGTAACCATCTCTTGAAATCAAAGAACCAATAATTTCCACCATTGAGTGAAGGGTCGACTACACTGACTTGGATTTGTTATAAACGTATTGCTATTTTTATATGTGTATGTCTGGGTGGTACTACAGTTTTCTTGATGAGATTAGCAATTACTCTTTCTTTATCTTTATCTTAAGAAAAAAATTATGACAGAAAATTGCCCTAAAGTATTACAACTTGACATTTGAATTCTTACTGAGGACTCGTACTCTAAATGTGTAAATTATCTCTAAATAATCCAGATATTGGGTAACATACATAAGTTCATTTGATGTAGAGTTCAGACGGAGCCAGTGGCTCAAATGGCTCGAATTTAGCTGCAGATCCGCAGCAATCATTCAACCCAACTTCATAATATTATAGTCTTAAATTGCACTATGTTACAAAAATTTTGCCGAAAGGCAATTTATATTGTTTCTGATGAAAGCTAAATTTCTAAAAAAAAAAAACAAAATAGATATTAAAATGTTTTAATGGATCTATTTTTTAATTTTTACTAATATTCTAATTTGCGCCGAATGACCTCTAATATCTGTACTCTCATTTTGGTAATGCAAGTCCGATAACAAACGGCTATATGTCCAATTAAAGATAATTATGATGGCTACAAATGTTGTGAATATCACAATCACATAGAAATATTGGTTTATGTACAATTTTAAAAAAATGAGAAAAAAATTTAAAAACCCCCCAGAAATAGAAAAGCCCTTTGTAACTTAAATAACAGGATGTTTAGTTGTATTTTATAATAGCTGGATACTTAACGAAGAAACCAAGGCCTAGTTGAAGAAAATCTAAAGATGAAGAAAACCAAAACTACGTGACAGAATTTTTGGAAAATCCCTTACTAATGTAGTAGTAGCATCACAACTTCTTCATTTATCTATAGATTTTCTTCAAGTAAAATTTCAAAATGATTGTCGACGATAGTTGGCGAATTGGGATCAGTTTGTAATATAATCTACTGGCCTAAATTCGAAATCGATAAGGGGGAGAGAAAGTGCTACAAACGCACAAATCTGTGCATTCAATTAATGAAGGTTGATGGGTGCGTATGAGCTATATTGAATGTCATAACTATTATACGCCACAGTAGATGATCTTATTAATAACACTCATACGTCATGTGGTCTGCTCATTGAAAATACATCATAATGAGCATAGATCGAGCAAAAAATCGAGTTTACCACGATTATTTGAAAATCCCTTCTACATTTATCTATAGTTTTTCATCAAGGAGCGCCTTGTTAACTTCGTTAAGATCCCAGCTATTATAAAGTAGAACTAAACAAATCTGTTATTTAATTTAGAAATGGTTTTTTCGCACCATTTAACCACAAATTTTGAAAAAAAAATCTCTTTTACAAAGAGGTCTGTAACTTTTACATTTAACCAAAGATCTTTCACATGTAGACATAGTTTTCTTCGTTATAATGTTAGCTATTAAAAAATTAGAACACGCATTTCCATGATAGTATAAATGCTTCGCTTAAGGCCATCACTTTGGCTCATTAAGTCTCTTTCGTCTTGTTGACCTTAAGGTGCAAGTTTTGAATGTTTGTAGCATTTCCAGTTAGTCCTTTTCACTAACTTATCATTACAAACACAGATACCCAATAAATTTTAAAAGTTAATTGAAAAGCTGAATTCCTGTTCCTTTCAGTGAGTAAAACATTACATCGTGCACAGTTCATTGATTGAGAGAAGCTTCCCCTAATAGTTCTTTTTGGGATACATGATTATTTCCACTCTCATATCGTTTGGCTCCACTGTGCCACACGCCGTAACGTAACAAAAGGACATCATATGAACAATCACATACATACATACCTACACACGTATACATGTACATGCTCCTGCCGTGCAACATGAATTTGTCTAGTTAAGGAAGATGAATATACGACAATTTTGTTGGATGTGGGATATGCGAATGCGGAGAATGTGGTTGGTTATATACTCTCGTATACCAGAGTATATATGTGTGTGTGTGTATAGAGACAGGCTGGTTGGCTGGGGAAAACACAAGAATTCATTGTAGTAAAATTTAGCAAAATACTTAATTGAAATTTCAATTTGCATAAAGTTATTGGGTTTCAATGGGATTTGGGTTACTTTACTTGAATTTTACCACAAAAGTAACAGCAGCAACAACCACAACAACGAAATGGAAAAGAACACACACATAAGCAGGAAAAGGCATAACCAAACGGAAAAGGTTGCAATTAATACAGCCGAGCAGAGCGAAGTTGAGTCGAAGATTAAACCGAAACTTAAGTAAACTCAACAACTCAGTCGAAGATTAAACTGAAACTCAAGTAAACTGGATAGAAAATACTTCAAAGCCATCATGTGGAAAAGAAAAATCCATCAACACATTGTGTAACGTGATGGAGTTAATTTACTCAGAAGGCGGGTATAATAAGTCGGGACAAGCAGAACGGCGTCACGGTGCTAAGTTCGTCAAATGTACGGCAGAATTTAATATTTCTTGTGATTTTTGACAGAGACCTACAATTTCCGCTCATAAGTCGAAATAAGCTGCTCTATGGGACTTCGCATTGGACTCTGCAGATCCACAGCAATCATTCAATCTAACTTCAGAGTTTTATAGGCTTAAATTACACTGTGCTGAAGGTATAGGTTTCTGATGTACATTAGCTTTCTAAACACGAAAACGATATTAAAAATATTTAAATGGATCCATTTTTTAATTTTTACTAATATTCTAATTTGCGCCGAAGGACCAAAGGATGTTTGTACTCTCATTTTGGTAATACAAGTCCGATAATACCCCTATATATGTCCAATTAAAGGTAATTATGATGGCTACAAATGTGGGCACGAAAAAACACATAAAATTAAAAAAATCCTTTGTAACTTAAATAGCAGGATATTTAGTTATATAGCAATTTTTAAATTGAACAACGGATATATTTAGTTCTTCTTAACGAAGAAAACAAGGTCTAGTCGAAGAACATCTATAGATAAATGTAGAATTTATGGCTCTTCTTGTAGAAGTAAAACATGTATGTGCCTCTAATGTTCGCACTCTCATTTTGGTAATACAAGTCCGATAATACCCGCTTACATCTTGTGTTGTGGTTTAGAAAAAGTCTAAAAAATTTAGGAAAATTTGAAAAAATTTGAAAAAATTGGCGGCACGAAAAAACCCATAAGTAGAAAAATACCTTTGTAACTTAAATAAAAGTTATATTTAGTTATATTTAATAATAACTGAGTTCTTAACGAAGAAAACGAGTTCTAGTTGAAGAAAATCTAAAGATAATTGTAGAAGATATGACTCTTCCTGTAGAAGTACATGTCGTCTTCATGTATGACTAAAACAAAAACTTCATAAAATAGTGACACGATTTTTTTCAAAATCCCTTACTTCTACATTAAGGGTTATAACTTCAACATTTATCTATAGATTTTCTTCAAGTAGGCCTTGTTGTCTTCTCTAAGATCCCAGCTATTATAAAATAGAACTAAATAAATCTGTTATTAAATTTAAAAATTACCTTTTCACGCTGTTTAACCATAAATTTTGCAAAAGATGTTTTTTTTTGCCCTCTTGCCGACTTGCTGGCTGCAAAATGTAAACTTTGTAATATAATCTACTGACCTAAATTCGAAATCGATAAGGGAGGGATGGAGTAAGTGTGTGAAACGCACAACTAATGAAGGTTGATGGGTGCGTATGAGCTATATTGAATGTCATAACTATTATACGCCACAGTAGATGAACAATTAATAACACTCATACGTCATGTGGTCTACAAATTGATTATTGAGAGATCTATTCACGCTAATAGATCGAACAAAATATCGAATTTACCGTTGTCACTTAACTATCAATTGTTAACAATCTATTTTGTGAGGATATGGACGGACCTCCTTCTTTGTGTAAAATATTTTTGTCTAAAGACAAAATTCGTCCTTGTTTTTTTGGAAGATCCATCTTTTTCGGCCAAAATATTTGGATATTTCGGTAGAGCACGTGTTTTTTTCGCGATCTATTCAACGGATGCGACTATTTTTGCATGTATATTAAGAATCGGTCGCGAAAAAGCAGCAATCCTTAAGTAATTTTTCCATTTTCTCGAAAAAGGGTCAAATTGACCCATAAAGAGAGGAGCTAGAGGATTAAGATCTTCCACAAAAATGATCATCATAAAATTCCACAATATAGTTCTGACAATAAGAATTCTCTCAGACATTAAGTCACAAGTTTAAGTTTGCTTAGTAACTATCCTTTGGAACAAAAAATGAAAACTTTGACCCACTGTAAAAAGAAACACAGACCAGCTGGACTATTAGTTTATTCTATAAAAATTGTCCACTTAACATGCCCTTTCAGAATTATAGTATCGCTATTCTGTTCCATTCAAAAAGTCTTAATTTGTTGGTCAGTGTTATTATGCTTTCAATTTAGATGAAAGCATAATAACGCTCGTCTCTAGACAGGGAGTAACATTTTATATTTATTAACCTAGCGGAGATGTTCTATGAAATCTATGGATGGGCTAAATTAAGGGCATTCATGGACAGCGCAAAATTCCTAAATTAGATATTTTATATCGACTTCTTTTAATTTTTGATTTTAGAGCGCACAACAGGCTGACTTACTGGCTGCGAAATTATATTCAAACTCAATGCTATGTAGTCCAAATAGAGAGCCTTCTGAAAATAAGATTTCGGTAATCGTCTTCGCCGTCTCGTCGATATCAATTGGTCACCACGAAGCTATTATTTGAAGCCGTTAGACTTTTTTGTGGGATACCGTGAAGGACCGATGTTATGCGAATAATCCATAAATAATTCAGGCTCTTAAGGTGAATAGAGAGTCAGGTATACGGGTGATTATGATTATAATGCAGATAAAAATGGTGAATATTGTAATAAAAAGTCTCCAATTTTGGAACACATTTTCCCCACTTTGGGAATTCGGATATTTTTTGGAAAAAATGAAAAATCTAGTAATTGTTTCATCTTTTTATACCCTCCACCTCCAGGATGGGGGTATACTAATACACTATACTGTCATTCCATTTGTAACACATTGAAATATCGATATGAGACCCTATAAAGTATATATATTCTTGATCGTCATAAAATTCTGAGACGATCTAGCCTGCCCGTCCATCCGTCCGTCTGTCGAAAGCACGCTAGCATCTAAACGAAAAGAGCTAGAACGTTCAAATTTTCCATAAATGCGTCTTATAGCCGTAGATCGGTTGGGATTGAAACGGGGCGAAATCGGCCCAAAGGGAAAAATATTTCCCTCACAAGGACTAAAAATACCCATAATAATCCCTAATATTTTAGCGTATTTAAGCATGTTTTTTGAATATGTCTGTTTATATTTGCTTGATATTTGGTATGCGCATTCCACTTATAGCAAAAAAGTGCACCATAAAGTGATTCTTGTTTGTAGGGTGTGAAATGGGGCAAAAAAGGGATAAAAATGGTACATATTAAACGACAACAGCTAGAAACACGAAATTCGGTGTATACATTCTTCTAATTGAGTAGATACATAATATAAAAGTAGTTTTTCCAAATTCGTACTTTTAAGGGTTAAAATAGGAATAGAGGGATAAAAATGGTACCAACCAAACGGCTGTACCTAGAATAATGAAATTCGGTGTATACATTCCTCTGATTGCATAGACAAGTAAAATACACGGATTTTTCAAAATTCGTACTTTTTGGGGTTAAAATGAAAAAGGGGATAAAAATAGTACCAATCAAATGACCGCAGCTAGAGTCATGAATTTCGAAGTATACATTCCTCTGACTGAGTAGACACGGAAAATAAACTGATTTTTCGAAATTCGTACTTTTTGGGGTCAAAATAGAAAAGGGGGATAAAAATAGTACCAACCAAATGACCGCAGCTAGAATCATGAAATTCGGAGTATGCATTCCTTTGACTACGTAGAGATGAAAAATAAAAGATTTTTTTCCAAATTCGTACTTTCGAGGGATACAATGGGTACGGAGGGATAAAAATGGTACCAACCAAACGGCTACACGTGGAATAACGGTGTATACATTCCTCTGATTGCGTAGACACTTAAAATAAACAGATTTTTCGAAATTCGTACTTTTTGGGGTTAAAATTAATAAAGGGGATAAAAATAGTACCAATCAAATGACCGCAGCTAGAGTCATGAAATTCGGAGTATGCGTTCCTCTGACTGCGTAGACACGGAAAATAGACGAATTTTTCGAAATTCGTACTTTCAAGGGATACAATGGTACAGAGGGATAAAAATAGTACTAACTAAATGATTACAGCTGGAATGATGAAATTCTAATTGCGTAGAAACGTCAAGGTGGTAAAAATGGTACCAACCAAATGGGCTCAGCTGGAATTATGGAATTAGGTGTATACATTCCTCTGACTGCATAGACACGCAAAATAAAAAGTTTTTTTTTCCAAACTCGTACTTTTTTCTTTTACGACAAAAATTGGTTGAATCATGAAATTAGGTTATTTTGCACTATGTTTGTACTTTTGTAATTAAAATAGAATGGAAATACAACCAACTGTAGCACCCACGATCTACCAATATTTATGGTCTTTAAGCTTTTTGAAAATATAATAAATATAAAAATATTTATTTTTTTGATTTGAAATAAATAATGGTTTGAAATAATAAAAATATTATATTTATTTATAAAATTATTTTTTCAATATTTGTATTTGTTTTGGTTTGCCTATATTAAAAAAATTATATTTTCCTGTAATATTACTGCACTTCTACGAAAACCGACAACCTCTGTGGAATGCAATCCATGTTGGAGGGTATATAAAGATCGGCCCGGCCGAACTTAACGTCGTTTTTACTTGTTTTATTTTTTTTTTTGACGAATTTTAAGTCTTTTTCAAAAACAGATCTACTCGACAATACCTACAAGAAAAAAGAAAAATAATATCAATATAATATCTCAGAGCTTACAACTCCATTCATTTTTGTAGTACAGTGTTATGCTTCTTTTTCACAATCATTGAGCTGTATGCTACACAATTTTACTATCTCACTGAAAAGGACTTACAGTTTCAAGCCGGCTTTCCAAACGAAACAATCATCACATCACATTTACCGCATTTCGCATATCGTCCTCTCTCTACATCTCTTTCTCCTTCTCTCTTAGGACTATATTTACTTTATATTACAATAAAAAAGAAGAAAAAAACGCAAAGTACACAGAAAGACTGTATGTATGTATGTATGTGTGGGGTTTCTACGTAAATATACCCTGGAAAGGACATGCGATAAATGGGAAGCAATCGTAGTGGAAGCAATTTAAATAACCACATAAATAATTGTATTCTAAAAGGATTTTAATTGACCAATGCATATTTTATAAAATTACATTATCAAATACTCGTCCAACGTTAAAGAATTATTGTGTGTTTGCTTGCCTACCATTCATACTGCTAATTACATTTTTCTTTTAATACATATAAATTTTCAAAATGAGTGGAGTTGACAGGGACGAACTGGGAGCAGTTTGTAAACTTTGTAATATAATCTACTGGCCTAAATTCGAAATGGATAAGGGAGAGAGGGAGAGAAAGTAAGTGTTTAAACGCACAAACCCATGCGTTCAACTAATGAAGGTTGATGGGTGCGTATGAGCTACATTTAATGTCATAACTATTATACGCCAAAGTGGATGGACTTATTAATAACACTCATACGTCATGTGGTCTGCTTATTGTAAGTATTGAGAGTTGTGAGAATAGATCGAACAAAAATTGAATTTAGTTATTAGTTTCTGTAAAACATTTTTGTCTAGAATTGTAATTATAACTAACAGGAGACAAATCTTTGACAAATCCGATAGAAACATGAATAATGTAAGTGTGACTAAAAGATTAATTATTATGCTTTCCATTTAGACGAGTCGTTGGTCTCTAGCTAGTTAGTAACATTTTATATTTATTAATTTAGCAGATTTGTTCTATGAAATCTATGAAAAAGAAAAAAATCTAATAACAAAAAGGTCGGTTTAACAATTTAGCATAATCTCAGCCAGACTTTAAACGAAATGAATTTCGAATGCTGTTTTCATTTTGAAAACTATGAAAACTTTGTTAAAAATCACACATTATGATAGGATCGGACAAAAGTGCGACATGAGCTAGTCTACAACAATCTTGTATAACATTTTCTGATGTATTTTGGCTTCATAAACTGTAAAATGATATTATTTTTTATAGAAATGTTTTTTTTTTTTTAATTTTAATAAAAATTCTAATGTCGAGGAAATATTTGAACTAGAATTTTGGGAATATTAGTCTCGAGTATGATCATTCCGACGGAAGTATTTGCAATTAGGGATTTTCTTCTTTTTCTTTTCTTTAGTCACAACGGGTAGCAGAGGCATCTTAGTAGACAGCAAAGCTCTAACCTCATAACGTATATCCTAGTAGTTCTGTGTATTGAGGAGCCGTCCTGGCTGAGTTATCTGTCCGATGTTACTCTTCGATCCCTGGTTCTCTGAAGAAATGAACTTTTATGGGAACGAACGAGCAGACGAGTTGATGAGGATAGAATCTACTGTCAGTTTCGTCCTTAAAGGTTCATAAGGAAACACTAAAACACTGGATATTTCAGACAAACCTCTCTGGAATATAAACCGTCACAGATCCCTTCTCAACTGCAACAAAAAGAACGTATCACGAATTAAATCAATGCTGACAGGCATTTGGCCAATTGAAAACCATGCGAGATGAACGAGCACTGCCGATCGCTGTGACAACGAAGATAAAGGAAAGACAATCGAGCACTTCTAATGCGACTGTCAAGCTCTGAAAACCCCAGGAAATTAGGAAATTTATATTAACTATCTATTCAAATAGCACAATCTTGGAGGCTATATATATGATTGACTCATACTTCTATAAGAAGTATGAACCAATGGACATTATTTTCTTCGTTAGAATACCAGCTATTGAAATATAAAATATTTTTTTTTCCATTTTTTTATAAAGGCTGTCATTTTATCTAGTTTAGAGTAATTTTGTGGGATGAACTAAGAAGGTGCGTTGTGAACCCCTCCATATTTCGTAAGCTCAAAGTGCTTGTAAAAACATTATCCAATTTCAAAATATCTCAAAATTCACGGAATATCTGAAGTTGCCACCAATTGTACGTTGCCAACCAAAAAAGAAAAAATCTGAAGTAACAGTTTAGGGCGGAGATAATATACCACCGAAAGTGGAAAATTTACTCAACACATGTTAAACAGTTACAGCAACTTAAAATTTTGACTTGGTTTTGTTTATACACTCCACGAGAGTATTATGTCTTTGTGCATTTGTTTGTAACACCCAAAAGGAAGAGAGATTAATTATACCGATCGTCTTAGAATCACTTTTTAAATCGATTTAGTCCGTCTGTCCATCTATTCTTGTAATCACGATTCAGGTCGCAATTGTAGCCAGAACCAGATGAAACTTCAGGACAAGGACGAATGCTATTTAATTTGAAGAAAATCGGTTCAGATTTAGATATAGCCCCCATACGAATTTCACTCCCGATTTGACTCTTTTCACTCTAGATACCACATATTACAACCGATTTTCTTCAAAATTGGCAAAACATCTTATATTTCAACTAGAAACACCTGTGGTGAAAATGTGTTCAATCGGTTCAGATTTATATATAGCTCCCATACAAATTTCGCTCCCGATTTGACTATTTCCACTCTATTGTATCAGATTGTCTTCAGATTTGGCAAAACATCTTATATTTAAACTAGCAACACCTAAGTTGAAAATTGGTCAGATCGGTTCAGATTTGTATATAGCTCCCATTCAAATTTCGCTCTCGATTTTACTTTTTCTGGTCTAGAAACCACATATTTTTACAGATCTTCTTAAAATTTGGCAAAATATCTTATACTTCGACAAGAAACACCCATGGTGAATATAGGTCAGATCGGTTCAGATTTATATATAGCTCCCTCACAAATTTCACTCCTGATTTCACTTTTTCGACTCAATAAACCACATATTTTAACAGGTCTTCTTCAAATCTTGCAAAATATCTTATATTTCGACTGGAAACACCCATGGTGAAAATAGACCAGATCGGTTCAGATTTACATATAGCTCCCATAGCTCCCATTCAAATTTCGCTCCCGTTTTGTCTTTTTCTACTCTAAAAACCACATATTTTAACAGATTTTCATAAAATTTGGCAAAATATCGTATGTTTCCATTAGAAACACCCATAGCGAAAATGGGCCAGATCGGTTCAGATTTATATATAGATCCCATACAAATTTCGCTCCCAAATTCTTCCGCTCTAAAATCCACATATTTTAACAGATTTTCTTCAAAATTGCCAAAACGCCCTATATTTCAACTGGAAACACCTGTGGTGAAAATGTGTTAGATCGGTTCAGATTTTCATATAGCTCCCATACAAATTTCGCCTCCGATTTGACTATTTCCGCTCTAGAAACCACATATTGTATCAGATTGTCTTCAGATTAGGCAAAACATCTTATATTTAAACTAGGAACACCTAAGTTGAAAATGGGTCAGATCGGTTCAGATTTGTATATAGTTCCCATTCAAATTTCGCTCTCGATTTTACTTTTTCTGGTCTAGAAACCACATATTTTTACAGATCTTCTTAAAATTTGGCAAAATATCTTATACTTCGACAAGAAACACCCATGGTGAGTATAGGTCAGATCGGTTCAGATTTATATATATCTCCCTCACAAATTTCACTCCTGATTTCACTTTTTCGACTCAATAAACCACAAATTTTAACAGATCTTCTTCAAATCTTGCAAAATATCTTATATTTCAACTAGAAACACCCATGATGAAAATGGATCAGATCGGTTCAGATTTACATATAGCTCCAATTCAAATTTCGCTCCCGATTTGCCTTTTTCTACTCTAAAAACCACATATTTTAACAGATTTTCATAAAATTTGGCAAAATATCTTATGTTTCCATTAGAAACACCCATGGCGAAAATGGGCCAGATCGGTTCAGATTTATATATAGATCCCATACAAATTTCGCTCCCAATTTTTTCCGCTCTAAAATCCACATATTTTCACAGATTTTCTTCAAAATTGCCAAAACACCCTATATTTCAACTGGAAACACCTGTGGTGAAAATGTGTTAGATCGGTTCAGATTCACATATAGCTCCCATACAAATTTCGCTCCCGGATTGTCTTTTTCCACCCCAGAAACCATGTATTTTCACCGAATTTCTTCAAAATGAGCATAACACGTTTACTTCAACTGGAAGAACTTTTTATGAATGTTAGTCACTTCATTCCATGTTTGGATATAGCCCCGATACAAATATTCCTCTCGATTCCAGTAAGATCATGTCAATGGCGTCCTGCCAATTTGTTCTTTAATATTCATATGAACTGGCTAATATTCTGATATGAACTGGCTTCCCGTTGTGGATGAGGCATTTTCGAAATTTCAAGTGGAACTTTCTCAATTTGAAATTACAATTCTCAGTTTGAATTGTAATTTTCTTAATGTGAAAAGGCAATTCTCAATTAGAATTTTAATATTCTCAGTTTGAAATGGAAGTTCTGAATTTCCTTTCGAATTTCTCGAAATATGAAATTAAAAATCTCAATTTCAATTGGAATTTTCTGAATTTAAAGTGGAAAATCTGCATTTCAGTTGTAATTTTCTCAATTTGAAATGTAAATTCTCATTTTCATTTTGATTTATTTCAATATCAATGGAAATTCTCAATATTAATTGGAAATTAAAATTCATAATTTTAATAGAAATATTATCAAATTCAAATGGAAAATTGAAAATTGAAATTGTCAATTGCATTTGAAATGGAAATGCTCAATTTTAATTGGTATTTTCTCAATTTAAAATCGAAAATCTAAATTTCAATTGTAATGTTCTCAGTTTGTATTGGAAATTCTCAATTTTTATATGTATTTCTAAAATTCAAATGGAAAATCATTTTTTTCTATATGAAATAGAAATTCTACATTTCAATTGGATTTTTTTTTTGTTCAATATGAAAAAGAAATTCTCGATTTTAATTGAAAATTTCTTGCATCTTTATCAATATGAAATAGAAATTGGACATTCTCAATGTTAATTGGATTTTTCACAATATGAAATAGAAATGCTTAATTTTAATTGGTATTTTCTCAATTTAAAATGGAAAATAGGAATTTTAATTATAATTTTCTAAATTTAAAACGGAAATTATTAATTTCAATTGAAAATTTCTCAATTCGAAATGGAAATTCTCAATTCCAATTGTATTTGTAGTTATAATTTATAATTTATTTTATAATTTTGGAATTTTCGCAATTAATTGATTGATATTCTCAATGTCAATTGGAATTGTCTCAATACGAAATAAATGTTCTGAATTTCCCTTGGATTTTCTCGATGTGAAATAAAATTCTTAATCAATCGTAATATTCTCAATTGTAAAGGAAAACCTCAATTATAAGTAATCTTTCCTAAATTTAAATGGAAAATCGCAAGTCCAATCAAAATTTTCTCAATTTTAATTTTTATGGAAAATCAATACAATTTGAAATGTAAATTTCCATTTTCATTCTGGAATTTTCTCAATATGAAATGGAAACTCTCAATTTCAATTGAATTTTCTCAATATTAAATGGAAATGCTTAATTTTAAATGAAAGTTTCTCAATTAGAAAAGGAAAACCCCAATTTTAAGTAATTTCTCCTAAATTCAAATGGAAAATCGCAATTCCTATTAGAATCTTCTCAACTTGAAATGTAAATTCTCATTTTCATTTTGAATTTTCTCAATGTGAAATGCAAATTCTCAGTTTGAAATGGAATTTTCTCAATATGGAATGGAATTTTCTCATTATGAAATGGAAATCTTCTTTTTCTTGTGCGATTTCCTCAATAATGGAAATTCTCAATTTAATTTGGAATTTTTTCAAATTCGAATGGAAAATCGTAATTTCAGTTAGAATTTTCTCAATTTAAAATGGGAAAACTCAGTGTTAATTGGAATTTGCTAGTTAAGAAGGGAAATTCTCAATCTCAATTGGGATTTTCTGAATATGAAGTGGAAATTCGAAATTTTAATTGGAATTTTCTCAATTTAATATGGATATTCTCAATGTCAATTGGAATTTTCTCAATATGAAATGGAAATGCCTAATTTCAATTGAAAATATCTCGATATGAAATGTAAATTCTCATTACCATTAGAAATTTTTTCAATATCAATGGTAATTCTAAATTTTAATTGGAATTTTCAAAATATGAAGTGGAAATTCTCAATTTCAATAGGAATTTGCTCAAATTCAAATGAATAGCAATTTCCATAGTATTATTTTTTCAATATGTAGTGGAATTTCTCAATTTTATTTGAATTTTTTTCAATATGAAATGGAAATGCTCAACTTAAAATGGAAAAATCGGAGTTTCAATTGCAATTTTGTCAATATATAAATTGGAAAATCAAAATTTTAAGTGGAAATTCCCGCAATTTAAATAAAGAATCGCAATAGAATTTGCATTTCCTCAATATAAGATAGAAATTTTCCATTTCAATTGAAATTTTGTCAATATGAAGTGGAAATTCTCAATTTCCAATTGCAATTTTGCATCATACCCCACATGTTTTCTTCTAACCTAGTCAATTCGACAACAATTTGTTTGGATAAATTTCTTTAGTTGACATAAGAAAAAACTAACTTGAAATAAATATATTCAATTAAACTCAAACAGAGAAAGAAGTTTCTTAATTTTTCCTGAAATCGTTAGATTTTTCTTCCATTCAAACCTATTTGGTACAGGGTTACATCGCATTATTATTATTTCTACCCCACCCTAGGTGCGATCATATCGAGATATAAGTACTGGCTGATTAAGTTTTTGAAATTGAAGTCTCAACAATGAATTCTATTATAAATTTGACTCGTGAGCTGTTAAATAATCCCAAATGTTTGAGAAACTAGGCTCAACCTAACACATTTGGTTTCTTTTGTTCTTTTTGTGTTTCCTTTCCTTTCTTTTGCTCTTTTTTTGCACTTCGTTTTGAATTATAACGAATTTTGTTTACATACAATTTATTCTCATTTTATTGCCTTGTTTTCGTTTCGCATACTTTTTTGTTTCTCTGTTTCTATTTGAATTGGAATATAAACTTCGTTTATGGGTCTCTGTCCTTTTTATGGTTCGGTAAAATTTATCCGAAGTTAACGTTATGTTTATGTAGCTGTCATGGAGTTGTTGATTGGGTTGTATGTGGTACACACGGATGTGATGGGGCATAGCCCCTCTCTGCTGTTTGGGGATATGCCCACAGACGATGAAACGAAGAGAAAAGGACACCAGTGGCTGGTGATGGAGATGCTCGAGCTGGTGATGATGGTGCTACTTCTTGTACTGCTGCTGCGAGTGTGCCTGCGTGTGTTGATGTGAGCCTGTATTGGTATATTTGTTTTTGTTGTTATTGCTTTTTGTGTGTATTTTCGCAATTTGGGAGCGGCACCCATATCGGAAGTGAATGAAAACGAAGAAGCACCAGCACAAAAGAAAAACAGACGAAAATCACAAAACGAACGAACGGTCTCAGTGTCCTTTTTCTTCAAAAACTCTATTTTTTCTTAAAATAAAATGTGGTTCACATTTTCAAAATATACAACTTTGTTATTATTCTCAAACACTTCTCTCCCACCGGGGGAACTCTATGGGGGATTTTACATTTTCTTGTTTATCATTTGGTAATTACATATTCACATTTTCTTTCTTTTGTTTTTCTTGATTATTTTATTTGAGTCCTTTCTGCAGAAAGATTCTTTGTGGCTGTGCTTTCCAGCTTAACTGAGAGCAAGAAGCAAGCCAGCCAGCGAGCGAGCGAGCGAGGTGGTGGTGGCGTTAGAGCTGGGAAAGAGTAATAGCTGGAGAGGGGAGGGGGGTTGGTTTTGTCGTCGGTCGTTTGGCTGCTGGATAAGACAACGCATCGCGACACAAGGGTTGGTTAATATCTGCTTTTGATTTTATTTCGACACAATCACACCGAACGAACACATCCACACACGCACGTTTTTCCTCCGCTTTGGCTCGTTTTCCCCGTGAGTAGGGCGCAGGGGGATTCTTTCGTGTTTTTCTTTTTTTATTTTTTGCTTTTGATACATGAAAATTTACAACGTTTAACGGGGCGTTGGTGGTGGATGGTTTTCATATTTCTTTCATCTGCTTCTTCTACTTCTTTTGCACACTCTTGATTCTTGGCAAACGAGAAAAAAATTTTCGATTTATTTACACAATTTAAGCTTTTTTAAACAATTTGCTTTCATTTTTACATTTTCACTGAAGAAATGTTACAATAGATTCCTCCTTTGGTGTTTTATAATATATAGATTTCATTTCATTTTCATTTATAACAACAACGACAACAACAGCAAATAGATTTTCAACTTTTGAACACATCACTCTATTTTTTGGTATTTTACATGAACTTATTATCATTACACCCAACCAGGAATAATAATGGAATGCCTTAAAATGTATAATTTTTCGGTTTTATTATCGGTTTCTTTGCCGAGATTCACATACAACCTTCACTGTCGCTCACGAGTTTCAAACTGATGAAACATGTGGAAGCTGGAAGCTGCTGCTGCTGCTGCAAAGAAAGTGTCCTACTGCCGAAACGACGAATGTGTAGTAAATGTGGTCCAAGGACTTTGTGTGGTGTGTGGTAAGGAGCAAAGCTTTTTTGCATGTGTGTTCGTTCGTCAGTCGCAGCCATAAAAGAGAACATTTAAGAGAGTCCATTGTAACAAAGAGAGGGAAGCCAATAAACATCTAATTCAGGCAAACAAGTTAGGAAACTTACAAATTATACTAAATATTAGTACATCTCTAATATTTATAATTTTTAAAGAACAATTACAAACCTTCTTCCGTCAATAAAACATTAACATAAGATAATTTAGTAAAAAAAATCTTTAATTTGTTTAAAAACCAAACGCCTATAACTATACTTTAAATATTTGTTTGCAATACATATCCAATACAAACACCGGTACGCTATTGTGAATGAGTTAATGTTATAAAGTTGCCATCGACTATTGTGGATTGTCATTTCACAGCAGTGGCAACAGAAAAATGCACATCAATGTTGCCAACCACGAAAATAAAATATCAAAAACAATTAGTCTACATCCAAAATCTAGCTGAAGTGGCATAACAAGTAAAAATGGAGTTAAGTTCGGCCGGGCCGAACTTTCTATACCCTCCACCATGTATTGCATTCCACAGAGGTTGTCGGTTTTCGTAGAAGTGCAGTAATATTACAGGAAAATAATTTTTTTAATATAGCCAAACCAAAACAAATATAAATATTGAAAAATTAATTTTATAAATAAATATAATATTTTAATTATTTCAAACCACGCTTATAAGGTAATGCTACCAATACGTCAATTCAAAAAATAAATATTCTCATATTTATATTTTCAAAGCCATAAATATTGGTAGATAGTGGGTGCTACAGTTGGTTGTATTTCCATTCTATTTGAATTCCAAAAGTACAAATTTTGAAAATCCATTATCTGACGTACATAGTGCAAAATAACCTAACTTCACGATTCAACCAATTTTTGCCGTAAAAGAAAAAGTACGAATTTGGAAAAAAACTTTTTTATTTTGCTTGTCTATGCAGTCAGAGGAATGTATACACCGAATTCCATGATTCCAGCTGCGACCATTTGGTTGGTACCATTTTTACCTCCTTGACGTTTCTACGCAATTATAATTTTATCATTCTAGCTGTAGTCGTTTAGTTGGTACTATTTCTATCCCTCTGTACCATTGTATCCCTTGAAAGGACTAATTTCGAAAAATTCGTCTATTTTCCGTGTCTACGCAGTCAGAGTAATGTATACTCCGAATTTCATGACTCTAGCTGCGGTCATTTGTTTGGTACTATTTTATCCCTTTTTTCATTTTAATCCCAAAAAGTACGAATTTCGAAAAATCAGTTTATTTTCCGTGTCTACACACTCAGAGGAATGTATACTCCAAACTTCATGACTCTAGCTGCGGTCATTAGATTTGTACTATTTTTATCCCCTTTTTCATTTTAACCCCAAAAAGTACGAATTTTGAAAAATCCGTGTATTTTACTTACCAATGCAATCAGAGGAATGTATACACCGAATTTCATTATTCTAGGTACAACCGTTTCTATTTTCCCCCTTAAAAGTACGAATTTGGAAAAATTACTTTTATATTATGTATCTACTCAATTAGAGGAATGTATATACTGAATTTCGTGTTTCTAGCTGTTGTCGTTTAATATGTACCATTTTTATCCCTGTTTGGCCTCATTTCACCCCCTACAAATAAGAAACACTTTATGGTGCACGTTTTTGCTACAAGGGGAATGCGCATACAAAATATCAAGCAAATATAAACAGACATATTCAATAAACATGCTTAATATTCAATAAACATGCTTAAATACGCTAAAATATTAGGGATTATTATGGGTATTTTTAGTCCTTGTGAGGGAAAAATTTTACCCTTTGAGTCGATTTCGCCCCATTTCAATCCCAACCGATCTACGACTATAAGACGCATTTGAACGTTCTAGCTCCTTTCGGTTAGATGCTAGCGTGCTTTCAACAGACGGACATGGCTAGATCGTCTTAGAATTTTATGACGATCAAGAATATATACTTTATAGGGTCTCAGGTCGATATTTCAAGGTGTTACAAACGGAATGACAAAGTTACTATACCCCCATCCTGGAGGTGGAGGGTATAATAACCTTGTCACACTGCATGCGAAATCTAGTTCAAATAACATAAGGCCGATTTTCATCAAATGTCAAATTTGTATGGCATCTTACATTTGAAAATTGACCTTATGTTATTCCAGCTAGATTTCGCTTGTAGTGCGACAAGGCTATAAGGCCGATTTTCAAATGTCACATTTGTATGGGACCTGTCATTTGAAAATCGACCTTATGTTATTTCAGTTAGATTTCGCATGCAGTGTGACAAGGCTATTAAGTGCGGGTTACTTGACAGCAATCGTAACCGAAACGTAGTCGCAGACGTAACGTTGATGTAATAACAACACAGAAAAAATAATTTTGTGTATCCTATTTTGTTTTATAGAAACCTAAGTGCATCTTATCTTACATTACGACCACGGCCAAGTACTAAATAGCTTTTTCAGTTTGCATGCGAAATCGAGCTGAAGTGACATAAGGTTGATCTACAAATGTTACATCCCATACAAATTTGACATTTGTAAATCGACCTTGAGCTAAAATCACTTGATTTCGCATGCAGCTTGAAAAGGTTATAACACTTGCATCTACTAAAAGAAACATTGGTTTTCTTTGTGAAGTTCTCACAGAATTATGTCCACTTGTCGGTTGGGCATAATTTGTTAAATGAATGACTGGCGTGACTATTGCCAGTGATTTAAATCTATTGACTTTTCAGACCACATGCGAAATCTAAGTGAAATCTCAGATCCCATACTAATATTACATTTGAAAATCGACTTTGTGTCATTTCAAGCTGAAATCGATTGATTTCGTATGCACTGTAAATAGGCTATTACTTAAAGACAATTAAAGATAATAAATAGCCTTGTCACACTGGCTACTGATCCCATACAAATTTGACATATGAAAATCGACCTTGTATCATTTCAGCTAGATTTCGCATATATGCGAGGCTATTATTGTGCGCCAAAGAAGCGTAAAACTGCACTATAACAATGCAAAAGCAAATATTTATTGCATTTATTTCACTTTTATGGCAACAAGTAATTGCCAAACATTTATTTTGCTCGGCCAAAATACACAAGGTCGATCTATAAATGTCAGATCCCATACAAATTTGACATTTGAAAATCGGCCATATCAAGCTGAAATCGATGCAGTCTATAAATGATATTAGGGCTGTTTTTCTTTAACACATTGAGTAACAAGCATTTTTTGGGCTATAAGTAAAAGCAATCACTGTCGTACGGAAACGTACGACGTGGCACTCAATGTGTTAAGACTGAATAACTAAAATGCGATAACAAAAACCTAAATAAAAAATTAAAATTCCACTCAAAATAAAAAAAAAAAAAACTTTTCTAAAATTTTCCCCATCAGCAATACCAATGTGTGTATAAAACAATTCTTGAAGAAATAATTTAATGTTAAAAATGTTGGACTTAGCCTGGATAATTAACCAGTGTAAGTCAAATTCATGTTTATCCAGGCTAAGTCCAAAAAATCAATACAAAATATTTTTTGAAAATTTGTTTTGATACGAATATTTATATTGTAGTTGGCGACACTGTGAAAAAATAATTTTTGATTTTCAGTAAAAAAATTAACTTTCTATTAACGTTTTTGTTATCGCAGCTTGGTATCCCGGCTTAAGGAAAAACAGCCCTATTATAGCCTGAAATGAGGCAAGAGTATGATATCCGTGGCCGAAATCGATTCATTTCGCGTCCAGTCTGAAAAGGCTATTATGTATTTTCATCCTGACATCGAATGATTTCACAAGCAGTGTTAAAATAGAAATCAATCAATTTGTATGGGATCTGGCGTTTGTAAATCGGCCTTGAGCTGAAGTCCCATGTAGTGTAAAAAGGTTATTATATGCTATCAACTAAACACAAGAAAGCACAAGAGTGCTTTTCAGTCACGGCTTCCGGTGATTTGGCCTATTTGAATTGTCTACATTGGTGTCATTAGATAATTTAATATTGTTTTGTTACTTACTTTCTTCTGAAATGTCGTGAAACAAAAAAGCGTTAATTTAGTTTAATTTAATTAATTTTACACTAATTCATTATAAAATAACAGTTCGAACTCACATTACACACAACAATTGAATAACGAATAACCCATCCAGCGATTTATTGCTACGATGATCGATAATTAATCCGATAATTTGTCCAATGTCCAAGTTTGACGTTCCTCTTTGTGCTAATTCGTTCGTTTTTTTTTTCGCTCCTCTTGGCGGTCGCTCTCAGTGATGCCAACTTAGCCCTTTCCGGGCTATATTTAGCCCATATTGAAACGAAACTAAAAAAGCGTTAATTTAGCATTTTTTCTCTTTTTTCACTTTAAGCTCTTTAAGATAACATCTAGTTTACTAGTATCGTTTGAGGACTCTACATAATAAAAAAACGACAGATTTAGGTAGTATACAAGTCCTTTACTATAACACGACGTTATGTATTTAGTCGACATTTTGTTGCCGTTGCTATGTGTCGATAATAAATTTTTAAAATTGTATACCTTTGCATTAAATATTTTTACATTTCCATATTAAAATGCAGAGGATCTAATAACCATGTCACACTGCATGCATGCGTTTTCTTTAAATTTTCAGTATTATAAGCGAAAGAGAGAACACAATTGAGTGAATTAGAATGTACTTTGAGTGAAATAGAATGTACTTTTTACACATTCGCCACCCAGTGGTCATGGCTGCAACTACAACTATTTTATCTATGTATTTCCATTATCTTTGAAAACATATGTGTAGCAACGTTGCCACCTTCTCAAGTCTCCAAATTGTAAGTTAGTAAGCCCAATCGAACAGGCCTAACATAGAGTCGAATTACAAACGTCAGATTCCATACAAATTTGCAAACCGGCCTTTATAGCCTTGTCAAACTGCAGGGAAAATCTAGTTAAATAAGATTTCGAATCAAATCGACCTTAAATCTAGTACTTTTTCTACACAAAATTTTAAATCGACCTGCAGTTTGATTTTTTAAAAATCTACTTCAAAATCTAATATTTAGACTCGCAAAAATAAGAAAAATTTTTAAAATTTTTTAAATGGTTATGTGTCTGACATGAAGAGTTTGAAATTTATTTCTAATTTCTCTGTCAATTCAAAAATGAAACAAGAAAAGTAATAAATTTGAAATATTTATAAGTATTTGTAAAATTTAATTAGTTTATTTTGGGAAAACGAAAACAAAATGGACTCCAGACCACGAATGTGTGCTGTTAGCTCCATGGGAAGATAATATAAACGGCCTGCGATCGAACAGGCGAAACGGACACATATTTAAAATAATGGTAGACGAAATGCTGAAAATTGGTTTTGCATTTTCCCTATTTGGTATTTCCTATCTGACATTCAAACTAATTTAGACAATTTCAGCAATAAATATAGGTTTATTAATTCCTGTCCACATATTGCAATTTTTTGGAAATATTAGGCCTGTTCGATTGGGCTTACTAGATTATGATTAATTGTTACCTATTTTTGGTAGTAACAAAGATAATGGAAATTTATAGATTAAACAAAACTCTCAGAGAAATGCGTAGTACGAAGACAATTATTTAGATGGCACTGAATGTCATTTTGGAGAGAAAATTTCCCTTTTTTCTAAAAACTGCAATAAATAGAAAATAAAAGCAAATTAAATAAACTGAATTGTGGTATTTGACGTAGAGTCATAAAACTCATTGGAAGTAACTTTTACTTCATTCGTTTTCTTTCAATTTTCAGTATAATAAGCGAAAGAGAGTACAAAATTGAGTGAATTAGAATGTACTTTGAGTGAAATAGAATGTACTTTTTACACATTCGCCACCTAATGGCCATGGCTGCAACTACAACTATTTTATCTATATATTTCCATTATCGTTGGTAGTAAGCTACTTTCTTGTTAAGCGAGTAAATTCAATAACAAATTAAGCTAGTAAGCCCAATCGAACAGGCCTATTATCAAAAAGTGAATTCCATAATAGGATCCTTCACACATAATAGAATGGAATCAGTAATGGAAGAAAGAAGGGGTCCATAGCGAACGGTTGGACAATTGCAAACTATAATAATAGTATTGCAGTTTTCTCTGCATAAGTATGAATTGAAGAATTGTATTCCTTTTCAGGCGGATAGCCTGCACTGCAGTTTCTTTTTTTTTTTTCTTATAGCCTTGTCACACTGCATGCGAAATGACATAAGGTCGATTTTCAAATGTCATTTTTTTATGGGATCGACCAAATGTCAAAAAATTGCTGTGTGACAGGGTCGATTTCAGCAACTCGATTTCACAATCAACTTGATTTCATGCTGTGTGACAAGGCTATAAAGAAATTTTGCGCGTTTTTGTTCCATAGAGTTAGCATCACTGCTTACCACGTAAATTTTTCGCTCTTTTTGGCAGTCGCTCTCAGTCACTCGGTGAAAACGTGAAAACAGCTGCTCTGTAACTAAATAATAATAAATAAAATTTAATGTAAATTATTTAATATAATATATTAATTGGCACTTCATTTAGTACATCACACAGCCCAAAAACAAAACAATACCATCATCATATCACTCATCAAACATTAAACACAATCACATTTCCTCGGCATCTTTAACTCAATCTCAGGTGGTTATTAATATTATTAGTTAAATTAATATTTTACGAGTTTAGTGGTATGTACATTGTACAAACCTGTTCTTTTTAAATTAACGAATTACAACACCAACGGCTGCAGCGGACAAGAATGAAACTTGGGCGAGCAGATACCGTTGAATATAAAGCAGAGTTTAGATTTGATTTTTTCTACAATGTAATTAATACAAAGCTTCCACCACTTCAAAACGACCCAAATTGGGCCAATGGAAAGCGAACCTAGAGCCATAAAGACTCACAATCTTTGATGGTTGAATACCCCAATTTCGAATAATACTTTGACGAGATCTTTTGCATATTTTTCATTTTCCTATTTTCACAGTCTTTGTGGCGGTCTTTTTTAATTCAATTCGATTCCAAGTGTGCTGAGTTGTTGTCGGTTGTTCATTTATTCGTTCGCTCTTTCATTTCTGAGCATATTGAGTGTTTGTTATTTTTTTCTATTAATTAATTTGCAACCTCACTGTCACCACACAAACAAAGTATTGTGTTGTTTTTCTTTTTGCTTCAGTTTAATTTACGCATTCAGTTGTGCATTCAATTTTTACATAACTTTTCATTTTTCCTCTTCATTCTGTGACAAAATTTTCATTGTTTTCATATATTTTGTAATAAAAAATTTGAAATTTATGTAAATAATTTGTTTGCATTAATTGACTTGTATTTCAGTACACGTGTCAACGCGATTGAAGCAATACCAACAAGGGAGCAGCCTTCATCACAGCACTGCCTTCAAGGGAACGATTAACCGTAAGCAAGATACAGTGAAGTTAGCTATCAAATCTGCTTAAAAATGTCGCAAAAACGTGCTGCGTCTAGTCTAGTTGGTAAGCTGGTGGATAATCTCAAGAGTAAAGAGTTTCGGGAATATTTAATGAGGTTTGTCGCTGATGTTACTCCTGCAGATTGTCTCTAAACAAACGACTTTATTTATGTTTTCAGCACACATTTCTGGGGACCTGTCGCCAATTGGGGTATACCATTAGCTGCTCTAGCTGATATTAAAAAGGATCCTAAAATCATTTCTGGCAAGATGACATTAGGTAAGTTTCTCACTTTATCGGTTTATTCAACCTCTTCGCAAAAATATTTCCCCCATAGTACAAGGACTTCTCAGGGATTTCTTTGCAGTCTTGCTTCGAATTGACCTTAGTGTTTTCTAACGTAAAGAAATGAGTATGAGTTAGAATCTTGACGAAAAAAGGAGAAAGAACGTTAAACACGATCCTTTAAGATTTAGTTATCTGTGACTCTCACTTCCTTAACCCTTTCACTACTGATGTCCACTGTAGTGGACGTAACTTCGCGACTCCACTAAACATTGTTACTAACAACAAAAATGTTTTTTTTTTTGTTGAAATATGTTAAACGGTACTTTGCATCACAAAGCAGCCACACCCACATAGGTAGGAAAAAAAAATTTTTTTCGGGATGTTTGTCTTTACCATATTAATTAAAAAAACCAAAAAAAAAAATTTAGCCACATCCATTTTAATTCGGTAGTGAAAGGGTTAAGAAAGCAAGACGTATTTACTAGCAGTTAGCGCATAGAATTTGCATATTAATAAAAAATGGGAGGGGAGCAAATTTATATTACTGACATGAATTGTGGACTGAAGTTATTTTTACTCGAAGATTTGAAAGAAACAAAGTAGACCTTCCTTCTAAATACATACGTCCGTTATTTAAACTTATGTTTTGTACACATTTACTTGTGTTTATGGGCCCTCTCACTTCATTTACCTTTTTCTCCACTATCATCTATATTAGCTTTATTACTGATAAGGTTTAGAAAAATTCCAAACTTGGCGTCAATTCACTGTTATCGCTCTATTAATTAAATAGCTTGTTGTTCACACCGGTATTGCGATGAAACGTTACTCAAATTCGCACAAAATCAAATTCCCCGCAATCACTGTGCTCTCTGATGTCTGCAGTTGAGATTGTTTATTGTGATTTAAGTTCGTTTGCCTCTTATCAGTGCCCATAAAAACGTTTAAAACGTTTTACCATTATTATTTTTGTTGTGTTAATTGATAACACTTTGTGGGGCAGGGAATACGGTAGTTGAGCATTTGAGATTTGTTTTTTAGTTGATGCGATAATTTGTTTTGAAAAATAATTGAAAAGGAAATGTATAAATGAATATTTCAGGTCGAACAAGGGACGTTCTGCTTTATAAGTTGATATATGTACCAGTTTTCGCTTTTTATTAAAATGCGATTTAACCCTTAAATGCATAGCGTACATTATATGGTACATATCTTTAATGATGTGCTATTCTAGTATGTCAAACCCAAATGAAATACCGAATACGTTAAACTGAAGCAGACAATATTTTCTTTCATTCAAATATTGTTTCGCCGAGCTTGCAACGTGCTTTAGCTCATAATAAGCCTTATTAGAGGCCGATTGCAATTTTTGTACGCATTTTCAAAAGTGGCGTTTTATATTGAAATCAAAATTGATAATATTAATTATTCGTGCGGAAATAAGTTCTTTTGAGTACCCAGAGGTTTGTTTTAGCTAATTATAATGAATCTTGAGCTAGCAGTTTATTCTAAATATGTATAGAAAGCCTAGTTTTCCGCATGTGCTAAACAGCACATATCGACCATTTTAAGCCTTTCGTGTTTAGAGAGCAAATTTGCATTGGTGTAGCTTAGTCGTCTACATACTGGCAGCTGACCTCATGCATTTAAGGGTTAAGACTTGTATTGACGATTTGAACTGAGTCAGAAGCATTCATAGTACTGGAGGAATGATCGTCAATACTGGCAGTACGTTGTCTTTGTCGGTATGCAATTTCGCAATTGCACTACCTATACATAAATAAAACTAACCAGCCTTGTCACCATGTGTGGTTAACATGGATTTAAAGCTAACCAACACTAGTGTGATAGCTGTCAGTTCGTGTGGAGTTTGACATCCATAATTGTTGGTGTAGATGAGACATAAGGCCTCATTCCTTATAAGAACAAAAGAATCAATATATGTATATTAGGCTGTGTCGCGGTCCAAAACAATTTCCAGTCTCCCCACGTGTATTTTTTTACGTAGAAGGCACTTTTAATATAAATTTCGATTCTTGTCTAAATGATGAACATCGGTAGGTAATTGACGCCACAGTGCTCAATTTTTTATAAAAGAAATTTGAAAATTTTGGCTCAGAAAATACATCTCCTGTATTAAATGGAGTCAATAACGTCATTTTTCGTCCGCTATTCACCATGTAGGCATCATTCGAAGGGTACTGATTCCTTCTATTTATTTTTCATAACACCTTTTACAAAATCTTTCCAGGAAATTTAGGTATATAGCTTTTTATTAAAATGCGATTTAACCCTTAAATGCATAGCGTACATTATATGGTACATATCTTTAATGATGTGCTATTCTAGTATGTCAAACCCAAATGAAATACCGAATACGTTAAACTGAAGCAGACAATATTTTCTTTCATTCAAATATTGTTTCGCCGAGCTTGCAACGTGCTTTAGATCATAATAAGCCTTATTAGAGGCCGATTGCAATTTTTGTACGCATTTTCAAAAGTGGCGTTTTATATTGAAATCAAAATTGATAATATTAATTATTCGTGCGGAAATAAGTTCTTTTGAGTACTTAGAGGTTTGTTTTAGCTAATTATAATGAATCTTGAGCTAGCAGTTTATTCTAAATATGTATAGAAAGCCTAGTTTTCCGCATGTGCTAAACAGCACATATCGACCATTTTAAGCCTTTCGTGTTTAGAGAGCAAATTTGCATTGGTGTAGCTTAGTCGTCTACATACTGGCAGCTGACCTCATGCATTTAAGGGTTAAGACTTGTATTGACGATTTGAACTGAGTCAGAAGCATTCATAGTACTGGAGGAATGATCGTCAATACTGGCAGTACGTTGTCTTTGTCGGTATGCAATTTCGCAATTGCACTACCTATACATAAATAAAACTAACCAGCCTTGTCACCATGTGTGGTTAACATGGATTTAAAGCTAACCAACACTAGTGTGATAGCTGTCAGTTCGTGTGGAGTTTGACATCCATAATTGTTGGTGTAGATGAGACATAAGGCCTCATTCCTTATAAGAACAAAAGAATCAATATATGTATATTAGGCTGTGTCGCGGTCCAAAACAATTTCCAGTCTCCCCACGTGTATTTTTTTACGTAGAAGGCACTTTTAATATAAATTTCGATTCTTGTCTAAATGATGAACATCGGTAGGTAATTGACGCCACAGTGCTCAATTTTTTATAAAAGAAATTTGACAATTTTGGCTCAGAAAATACATCTCCTGTATTAAATGGAGTCAATAACGTCATTTTTCGTCCGCTATTCACCATGTAGGCATCATTCGAAGGGTACTGATTCCTTCTATTTATTTTTCATAACACCTTTTACAAAATCTTTCCAGGAAATTTAGGTATATAGCTGTAACTTTGAAAAATCACAAAAAATCAATCTAAATGTCCAATAGTACTACCAATTTCTTTAAAAGTCGATTTTCTTTAAAATGGCCACATCATCCTTTATTTCAATAAGAAACACCTACGGTGACAGTCGGTATGATGGGTCCAGACTTACAT
Source organism: Polietes domitor (assembly GCA_947397865.1). NCBI lineage: Eukaryota > Metazoa > Arthropoda > Insecta > Diptera > Muscidae > Polietes > Polietes domitor. The sequence goes on from OX377618.1 coordinate 134,581,791, forward strand.
ATAGCTCCCATACAAATGTCGCTCAAAATTTGACTGCTTCCTCTCCAGAAATCACATATTTTAACGGATTTTCATCAAATATGGCAAAACATATTATATTTCAACGAGACGTTGTCCTTTCCTTACATACTTTCATTTTTAAATTGTTTCATGGATATAATAACTTTTCATGTTTTTTAGTATTGTATTTTCAAAATGAAATCCAGGCAACAGACATTTGAACCGTCCCAATAATTGGATCACGGTTTCCATTGATTAGAAAACGGGGCAAAGTAATTGAAAATTAAGGATATCTTATATACAGTTACATATGATCGTAAATGTCACCATAAATTGCAATCCATTCTGAAATATCACGCATATTGCAACATTTTTTGCAATTCATATTATTACCCTTCTAAAGACTTATTTAATCGACAATAATTCCTTCTTTGCAGCACTTACATTATATTCATGCTGTTTCATGCGTTTTGCCTGGAAGGTCCAACCTCGCAATATGCTCCTATTTGCCTGCCATGTAACAAATGCCACAGCACAATCAATACAAGGTGTACGTTTCATCAATCACAACTACCTATCGAAAGAGGGAAATGAAAAAGCCGCTGCCTAAATAAACAATAAAACCACCTAAAAATATTCATGATTTAGCAGAAAGAAAAGTGTACAAAATAGTATATTTTTACACGAAATTCCTCTTCATGAAGGCGAAAAATGAAAACAAAACGACGCCACATTAATCGTTGATGTAATCTTCTTGGGGAACAACACACCTGTTAATACTGTTGCAATGAATTGCATATTAATTGTTGATATAATCATTCTGTTAATACATTTGCAATTCATGCATAGTTCATCATAAATAGTTCAATAACAAAAACAAAAAAACAAACAAACTTAAGTAGTTAAATAATAAAATTATCTAATGACAAACAATGGGCGTTATTATTGGCTGATGTTTATTTATTTGTATAAAAAATGATTATCGAAATGTAGAGAACTTAAATTAAATACACGCAAAGAGAAATTCCTTACGTAGATAATAAAACGCAACAACAAAACAATTTTATTGCACGAACAACGATTACGTACATATTCTATACCTAAGTAGACTTTTCATAGCTAGATAAAAACAAGTTAACTCGCTTGAAACAAAAAAACAAGTCGAACTAGTCTAACATTAGTTAAATTTACATAAACAGAAAATATACTGTCAATGAGATGCTTACACATGATGTAAATACATATAAAGTGTTTGAGAAACAAAAAAAAAAACTAAATGTGTTTTAATTTTAATAGAAGAGAGACTGGGCAATGTCATATATGTGTCAGTTATTATTATAATGGTCGAAGTCAAAAATCCAAAAAATGAGATATGCTAATTTTCTCTTACTTTCATCAATTTTCTAATTTAAGCACGTTTCTTTTTGAAATTTATAAAAAATGCGCCGTTACAATGACATTTTTCGTTTTATCCACATGAACATTGTTGGTCTAAGTCACACTATGTCCACTGATATAGTGTGATTTAAACACACGTTTTATTATTATATTATTAAGTTGACATTATAAACTTTAAGTGATTCGGATAATTTGAATAACATATCGAGGGCTTATATTCATAAGTGGTTATGAACAAAAACAAAACTTTTCCAGAGAGCGAAAACAGATTTTCTCCTTAATTTTAAGAGTATTTATAATTTATTCTTCTACATTTTATTCTAAAAAGGATTACTAATTGCTGCAATTAAAAAGTGTTCGAAATTTCCTATTATTCGCGGTTTTATGGTTCATAACCACTTTTGCATGAGCAATATGAATGTTGAAATAAGCACATATCCATTGATGCACAAATATATAAATAAGATTTATTGTAAACTCGTCAACGTTTTTAAAGAAATGTTGGTAATGTTGTGTAGAAAACGTATTTTCTGCGTTGTACACACCGAATTTAAAGATTCCAGCTTCATCCGTCAAATTGGTGGTATTTTTATCACTTTTTTATTTTTGGAAAATTTTCATTTTCGCGGCAAACATGGCTAAAATGATTTTCACACATGACATTTTTGTTTTATGATTTTCTCGCGATCTAGCCAACTGATCCGTCTAAATTTTTTTTGTTTATTAAGAACCAATGTCGCTTGTAACATAGTATATGTAGTCAGTCGAGAAAATCGCTGCAATTGTTCAAAATTCGCGGTTGCAATTGCTTATATTTTTCTTCACCCAGGATTCTGAAATTTTTCTGACACAAATATTCCCCATGAAGTCAGCAATCACATGCCAATTTGGTATATATTTTGGTATTTTCAATATAATTAAAAGTTACGCGTGTTTTTCTAAAGATACCTTTCACAATTTTTGACTTTACAGCCACTTTTATCCTATTTTAGGCTGATAACTTGGGAATCAATATGCTATTAATGCAAAATGATGGAATTTGATAGTACGATATACCCTAAATCTAGAAAAATGTTTTAAATAAAATCGTTGTAGCGAATTATAACATTCGGTTATATGCTGTTGAACTTTTTTATTTATATTATTTATACTTATACAGTCACAAAGTAACGTGCGAGTGGATAGCCAAATCAGAAATTTTGAAAAATGGCTTTAGAAAAAAAAATCTTTTCCAAATTTATATGACAGGTGACATCCAAGTCTGAGAATAGTTTGGCATCAAAAACGCATTGTCGAGAATATAAGACCTAGATATACATAAATGATATTAATTGAAAGTAAATAATAATTTCAATATAAAGACCAGCACTCTACAGAGGGTATATATCATTTGGGACAGAAAAAAAGAAGGAGTGACTTAAGACCCCAAGTGTGTTAGAACCAAATCCGTTTCAGACCATTTAAGGCTGTTTGAGTCAGGTCCCTCCGTCTGTCTGTGTGGTCTACACGATAACTGTCGAAAATAGTTAATGAATTTATTCAAACTTAGTACATGGTAATATTTTTCCCAAACTCATGCAAATTATTCAGCTCCAGGTAAAATTTAAGTACTTATCTGAGAGTGATTGGTTTAGCCGATTGACGTTTACCTACTTGTTTTTTATTTCTGTCTTGAAATAAAATATTTTCTTCTTTGTTTCATCTTCGGTAAGGAATTAACACTTTTTCGAATTAAAATAAAATGTTTTTTTTTTTGGTTTTATAGAGATGACTGTTTATTTTTTTTCAATTTTGAATAGAATGAATGTGGTCTAAATAAGTCAGTACATCCTCTGAAAGAATTGATTCCCTTAGGGCTACCAACGATATTGATTTTTGATAATAGTTCAATATTCTAATAAAAAAATTGGTCTTCGGTGGAAAAATATCTTTCAATCATCTCAAAACGGATAGTGTGACTTAGACCTATATCATATTTTTGTCCAATTTTCTGTGCTCACTTTTGAGACGTTGAAATCGAATATGCAAAAAGTAAAATAGTTCGATAGCCATTTCCTAGGACTAGGACGAGTATCCTTCCTATATGAATAGCTACATCCGCTCTCCAGATATGGCCACTGATTCTGACTAGAAATTCAAATATTGTAGGCCAAATTTTGTCAGAAATAGAATCTGTATATCGTCACCTGAAATGCAAAACGTCGAAACCCAGATTTGAATCTGCTGAAATAGCAAACAGCTTTTTGCTGTTTTTAGCAATAAAGAAAAAACGCTTTCTCGAAACTTTAAGCATATGTACAGTAGGCTGGGTCGCCGTCCATACAAATGGTAAAACAAGTTCCAGTCACCCCACGAAAATAAAGTTTGGATTGTTTAATGAGGATTTGCAAAATATTACGTTCTTAGATCAAGCCATCTGTGAGCTAAACGCTACTGAAAATAACCCTAAAAATCATGTTTTTCCGCAAAAATTTTTTTGTGTTACATTTTTTCTGAAATAATAGACCCTTGAAAGCACTTTAAATGCAAATTTGTCTTAGAGTAACTTATTGGTCGAATTATTGGACGTTTATAGTAATTTTTTGTTGATTTTTCACAGTGACAACTGAAAAATTTTCGTATTTAGTATTTTATAAAAAATACATAGCGGAAGTCAATACCTTTCGAATGATGCCTAAATGATGAAAATCGGAATTAAATTGACGCCGCTGCGCTTATTTTTCTAAAAAGAGTTTCAATTTTTTTGCTCTGTAAATTCATCTCCTGTATTAAATTATTTTACAAACAAGGAGTCAGTGACGTCATTTTTCGTTCGATATTCATCATTCGAAAGGTATTAATTTCTTCTATTTCCAAGAAATATGAGTTTTTAGCTGTAACCTTGAAAAGCACAAAAAATTCAATATAAACGTCCAATAATACTACCAATGAGTTATTCTAAGAAAAGAATACAAATTTTTATTAAAGTGCTCCCAATGGTCTATTAATTAAAAAAAAAATTTTGGGCAAAAATGCATCATAAAAAAAGTACACGGGAAAAATATGATTTTTAGAGGTGTTTTCAGGAGCGTTTAGCTCAAAGATGGAAAGATCATCATTTCTGGGGGGTGACCGTTGGAATTTATTTTCGTGACCCAGCCTAATGTACAGAACAACATAGCCAGTTAACAATTTTATTAAGAACACTTTTTAGAATAAATGTTATTATAAGGGAATTTATTACCACTGAAAGATATTGTGATTGTCTTTTTAATGCCAAGCTAATATAAAACTAGTTTCGAGCTAAATTAGTTTTTGCCGTCAAAGGCTTTTAAATTATAAACGGTTATTTTTTATCTATTTCTATAATTTAATTAATAGCAGCCATTTTTAACAGACTGCAAACTCTTTAGCAGTGTGAATGCTGATGCAAGATTGCAGAAAAACTGCAGTTATGGCAGAAAAACTGCTGTTATGGCAGAAAAACTGCTGTAATAGCAGAAAATCGCTGCTGTTAATAGCAGACTTTATTCTTTAAGTATGCCTATAATTTTCTGAGAGTATGTAGTTCAATAAATAATGAAAAAAAATAAAAATTTCATTGCAGGAGTCAAAATATCGCTATTTTATGATAGGAAATATTTGTAGATTTTTGTTATAAAATCCGTATTTCTATTTAGTCTAAAATTTTGTCATATTGTGTATTTTAGTCAAATGTATCGCAATCATACAAAAACTCGGTTTGACTGTTGCCCCTTTAAAGGACTACAAAGTTCCAAAGGATACGATTTTTTTAATTTTAATATTTTAATTAATGAAACAAATACAAGACGGATTTTATTTCCATATAAATTTCTAAGAATGAATAATAATCGGCTATTCAACAATATCGAATCGATTTTTTATCCTTATTCAATTAACGAATGTGAAGTAATTCGATCTTAAGTATATATGAGTTCGTAGCTATATTTTAGTCCGAAATTCGGAAACACTCTTTTCGGATTAAGTTCAATAATCCCTCAAGGATTACAATTTTTTAATATTATTTCAAATACTTTTTACATCCTATGCTACCGGTATAAGTGTCAAATAAAAGAGGTTAATGTCTTTCGAAAATACTTCAAATGGCATGCTTCTATCTGTATAAGTTTGGCATTAATAACCATTTCAAAATTTCCCTCTTAAAAAGTAAAATAAGAGTAAACTAAATAAACTAATGGGAAATTTGAAATGGTTGAATTTTAAAGCATTTTCAATAGATATTCTCCTCTTTTGTTTGACAAATATTGGTGCGAATAAGTATTTAAAAATAATTTTTGAAAAATTATGTCCTTTGGAGTGTCTTTTGAAGTCCTGTGAAGGGGCAACATGATGAGGAAATGAAAAACTAACTAAACCAGACGTATATCACTCGATTCAAATAACGATTTCTTTTGAAACGACTTTTTTTGTTGTACAATGTTACAATTGGTTTGTTCCTTTCAACTTACCTTCCAATTACAATGAGCTTTTTCTCTCTGTGAAATTGACATTGGATCTTGTCTGCCTGTCCTCCTTAGGTTTCAAACCCTGTACTATCTAATACATAAATAAAACAACAGTATTCTTTTAATATCTTTTATTATTTATTTACGTTAAAAAATTTAACATTTTTCTTTAAATGTAAATACTCTATTTTTAAAGGCATTCTACAAGAATGCAAATATTACGTTTTTGTTTTTTTTTTTATATATATATTTTAGATTCATTATAAAATGTGTTTCCTTTGTTTAATGTTTTTAGATTTTTTGTTTTGCAGTTAAAGTATGAAAAAGGTCACAAAAAAGTATTTTTCCTTCGGTTTAGCTTTGTAATTCAATTCAATTTGAATGTTTTTCATTATTATTTTTTTATTCATTTCTATGTATATGTACGCATTATTTGTGTTAATTATTGCTTATTGTTAATATCTCATCAATCATTAATTCGAGTTCGAGTACAAAAAAATCATAACACTTTGTTGTAATTCTTAATGCCATGAAATTGGATTTGGACTTAATGTACGTACGTATGTTTTTGCTTTATGAATGCTGATGAATGTTGATGAATTGTTTGGATGATGGATAAATTTAAAATCAGCATTGAATCCAAAATACCCAACATTCCATGGATCCATGAATGTCCGCCTTTGGCCTTTCGTTGTGAACAAAAACAAAATAAATTGTATGCCATAATGGATGGGGATAATCGTTGATGTGTTTAAAAACCCGCTACGTAAATATACTGAAAACTTATGTTAATATAACATTACCTCACGTTGATGCAACGCAATCTGCCATAAATTGTTATAATAATATTTTATTGTATCAACGTAAATATACTAATGGCGTGTTTCATTTCGTACAACGATGGATTTTATTTCCCTAGCGCAGTTCTTCTAAGAATGTATAGTAATCGGCGAATTAACAAAAAATTAAATAAAAAAACAAGTAAGGAAAGGCTAAAGTCGGGCGGTGCCGACTATATGATACCCTACACCACTCCCTGCGTATGTACCTTGCTCTGATTACTAAACCTAGGTATTTCATGGGAGCAATTTTATGTAGTTCATATAAATTCATCTTTAGTCATATTTAACGAATATGTTTAATAATATGGTAATTGATCCAATTATCCGACAGACAAATACAAATTATACAGTAGTAATAGGATGAATCGGACCGACATATTAAAAGGGAGCCTACAACAACATTTTGGGCCTGGTCCAAAACATGGGCCTATATATATTTCTCATTCACGGTAGGTATTCCTAGTTGAAAAATATCATGATCTGCAAAATTGAAGATCCGATGTAAGATGTAGTTTCTAGAGCTGTAATAGATCAGAATGCGCCCCATTTGGGTTATACCAAAGTATGGACATATGGGCATCTCCCAAACAAGGAAAGGAAAGGCTAAAGACTCATTACAATTCAATTCGGTAAAAAAGCGAAATCGGGAAGGATTTTTGCATCCTGTAAATGTATGTGTTTGACAAAAAATGTTAAATCGGAAAGGACATTTGTATGGGAGAAAGATAATTGAAACCTGGAACGATGTGAATGTTTATTGACGAAATATAATATATAAAGTTTGGCCAAAATCGGTTTAACATTCGAGAGCAACATTTGTATGAGGGCTATATCTAAATCTGAACCGATCTTACCCAATTTCTACATAGGTGTTTCTAGTTGGATTATAAGATGTTCTACCAAATTTAAAAAAAATCGGGTACAATATGTGGATTTTAGAGCGGAAAAAGTCGAATCGGGAGCGACATTTGTATGGGGGCTATATCTAAATCTGAACCGATCTAACCCACTTTCACCATAGGTGTTTCTAGTTCGATTATAATACGTTTTGCCAATTTTACAGAAAATCGGGTACAGTATGTGGTTTCTAAAGCGGAAAAAGTGAAATCGGGAGCGACATTTGTATGGGGGCTATATCTAAATCTGAACCGATCTTACCCACTTTCTACATAGGTGTTTCTAGTTGGATTATACGATGTTCTACCAAATTTAAAAAAAATCGGGTACAATATGTGGATTTTAGAGCGGAAAAAGTCGAATCGGGAGCGACATTTGTATGGGGGCTATATCTAAATCTGAACCGATCTTACCCAATTTCTGCACAGATGTTTCTAGTTGGATTATAAGATGTTGTACCAAATTTAAAGAAAATCGGGTACAATATGTGGATTTTAGAGCGGAAAAAGTCAAATCGGGAGCGACATTTGTATGGGGGCTATATCTAAATCTGATCCGATCTAACCCACTTTCACCATAGGTGTTTCTAGTTCAATTATAAAACGTTGTGCCAATTTTAAAGAAAATCGGGTACAGTATGTGGTTTCTAAAGCGGAAAAAGTGAAATCGGAGCGACATTTGTATGGAGGCTATATCTAAATCTGAACCGATCTTACCCAATTTCTGCATAGGTGTTTCTAGTTGGATTATAAGATGTTGTGCCAAATTTAAAGAAAATCGGGTACAACATGTGGTTTCTAGAGCGGAAAATGTCAAATCGGGAGCGACATTTGTATGGGGGCTATATATAAATCTGAACCGATTTCCTCCAAATTCAATACCGATGGTCCTTGTCCAGAAAAAATAACTTCTGCTAAGTTTCATGACAATCGGACTACAATTGCGACCTGTAGAGTGCGAACAAGCTTAGATGGACAGCAGACGGACGGACAGACGGACAGACAGACATCGTTAAATCGACTCAGCTGGTGATTCTAAGCCGATCGGTATACTTAAAGGTGGGTCTAGCTCGATTATTTCTTGGTGTTACAAACATTTGGCGCGAAACTAACTTATAATACCCTATTCCACGAAGTGGTGTAGGGTATAATAACAAATGTGAAGTAATTCAATTAACAAATGTGAGTATTTGAGTTTCTCTCCATTCCGACATCCAATTTTAATTTAAAAGTTTTACTAAAAAATCCAGGATAATCCATAGAAAATTGATTGATGTCATGAAATAATTAAGAAAAAGAGAGGAATTTAGTGGATGGTATATCTTGATGATTTCAAACATAGACAGACATCATATATCCAAATACATACAACATACATATAGGGTGGGTCATGAAACATTTTAAATTTGAACTACCGATCACTTTGAATTTGAAAGGTAATATTCGTTTTTATTTTTATTTGCAGGTTTATCTTTGACATTTGCAAAATGCTACGCTATACGCTCGAACTTGGGAACGAAATTGGGAAATATTAAAAACTTACTACCAAAGTAGTGAGTCTTTAACGCAAACTGTAAGAAATTTACGTGGAAAATTTTTGAGCCTTCATTTTCATCTCGGTGGCTATGTCATTAAGCAAAATTGCCGCATATGGGATTCAGAGAACCCACACGTAACTATAGACTATACTATATGCATCCACACGAGTCACTGTTTGGTGTTGTTTTTGGGCTGTACTGAAAAATTGGTTTGATCGGATGAAGTACTGCCGACCCAATCAGTCGTGGTAGTCATATGAATGATATTGTTTCCATTATAAAATGGCAAAGTTCAACCTTTCCAATAAAACCGGAAATTTGAAAAAATAATCGGTACTTATAGCCGATTCTAATTTAAAGTTTTAAATGGCCCACCCTATAGATATAGTCATACAAATATTCCTTCGATTTATCCATTAATGCTTTAGAAAACTCCACCTTAGGATGGGGGTATATTCATTTTGCCATTTCGTTTCAAACACCTTGAAATATTCATCGCGGACACCATAAAGTATATATATATATATCAGAGCTGTGAAATTTCGATTACGATTAGTAATCAATTACATTACTTTTTAAAAAGAATCGTAATGATTATATAATCCACTATTCAACAATTTCTGATTACTAATTGATTACGATTACAAATAATCAAAAAATAATCAGGATTACTTGCGATTACTGAAAAATAATCAAAAATTATGCCCCTATTACGGTTTACAACTAAACTCAGTTGAGTTGAAATTGAAACAACTCAACTATAATACAACCTAACTCCTTTTTGGTATTACGAATTACAACTAGTTTCAGTTGAAATCGTATTGACGTTGCCAACCTAAAAAAGTGATGATTTGACAACTGATTAAACAGCTGATGGTATTGCGACAAGAAATTTAAACACAAAAAAATAGATTATTGTTTGTGAAAAAATTATTATTGTTTGTGAAATCGTACTTTTTGTTAATAAATAGTGAAATGGACATTTGTATAGATTTATTTTACAACGACGAAAGCGTTGATGAGAACATTGATGTTCTACGGAAACGAAGAAGTCTCCGGGATCACTCTAATCCATTGGAACTTCCAAACAGCAAGTAAGAAAAGGTTGTGGTTATAATTGAATGGCCTTTAAAAACTTTTTGCTTGCAGGTTTACAAGTTATTTTCGCTTAAATAAGGATGCTTTTTGCTATCTGCTAAATGAGACGAAGGAGCTTTTTAATAAACCTGTGCGAGGTACGGCTATACCTCCTATTTTGAAGCTATGCGCAACTCTCAGGTTCCTTGCAGACGGCAGTTACCAAAAATGCAGTGGAAATGACTTCAATGTTGGATTGGCACAACCTACAGTATCTGTAGTTATGAAGGAAGTGTTAAATATAATCGAGCAGCATATGTCTGCGAAATGGATTAAAACCCAAATGACGGAAGAGGAGCAGAACGCTTCAATGCGTGCATTTTATACAAAAAATAGATTCCCGGGAATATTGGGATGTATCGATGGGACTCACGTTCGCATCATTTCACCAAAAAAAGAAATGCAACATCTATCGCCCATGTGCTGACAACCGCATGATTTCAAATCGCATTTTTTTTTTGGCGATTTCGAGTCTCTAAATTTTACATTTCTATTTAAAATTGCTATTTTTAACCAAACATCTTCTTCATTTATCCGCCAGTAAAGAAAGAAAACTGAAAACAATTGTTTAAAGGAAAAATGCGAAATTTAGAGACTCGAAATCGCCAAAAAAAAATGCGATTTGAAATCATGCGGTTGTCAGCACATGGGCGTATATCTCAACAGAAAGGGCTACTACAGTTTAAACGTTATGATTGTAAGTCAAAAGACAAAAGAAATTACAACAGTACAACGTCTATTTTTCTTTTCATTTTTGATAATTTTTTTGAAACAACTGGCATTGATCAGTTGTAATTTTTTGATGAGTTTGTCAACCGCACAAACACAGGGTTGTAAACAGTAATACCACAAAAGAGTTGTAATACGATAAATTACAACTTGAAATTTTTTGAATGGTTGAGTTGTTATCGATAATACCAAATTGTAAAATTTCAACTGAAATTACAACTCAACTGAGTTTAGTTGTAAACCGTAATAGGGGCATTAGTTCGACTACTTTAAAAGATTACTTTTGATTACTTTTGACTATTTTTGATTACTTTTGATTTTTGTGATTACCAAATGTAGTGTTGATTTCCGAAATCATCTGCGCAATATTTTCAGCGGTGTGTACTCCAAACATTCTTGTGCATGCTAAAGCTGCCGATTTGCGTTCCAAATTGTCCATAAGCCAATGACACGTATATCCAAGGAAACTTCTGTGGTTTCAAGTAATCCTGATTATTTTTTGATTACTTGTAATCGTAATCAATTACTAATCGTATACAACTGAATGTAATCGTATTGTAATCATTACTTCTACTTTAAAAAAAAGTAATCTAATTACTAATGATTACGATTACTAATCATTACTTAACAGCTCTGATATATATATATATTTATATATATATATATATGTAGGAATCAGTCTCTACATACAATACAGGGTAACGGACTCCATAGACTTGACAACACAGGAAGTTTCTGGACATAGATATCGGTTGGAAGAGAGAAATAGAGCGAGAGAGGATAAGACAATGACTTTACATAGTATTACGGGCAGAGAAACTTCTGAGAGTAAAGTGAGTAGAACTATATATATATATATATATATATTCTGGGTTGTGGTAAAATTCTAAGATGATCTGTCGGTCCAGAGGGAAAAAGATTTTCCCTAACAAGGACTTAAAATACCCCCTAATGTTTTGAATATCTAAGCATTTTTCTTAATTTCCTTATAGCGTGAACGAACCAAAAAGCAATTTTTGCCAAATTCACAATTTCAGGGATAAAAATAGGCACATGAAATTCTGTTTATATATTCTTCTAACTGCGTAGACCTGTAAAATAAATGGATATTTCGATATACGCACAATTAAGGGGTAAAAAGAGAAAAGAGGGATAAAGATAGTACCAACAAAACGGCTGTACTTCGAATATTGAAATTCGTAGCTCTGACTGCATAGACGCGAACAATAAATAGATCTTTTGATATTCGAACGTTTACAGTCAAAATGGGGAAAGGGATAGCATTGATACCGACCGAAACATCACAATTTATTTAGAAAATATCTAATATTAATTGTCCCAACGATGTTGCACTTTTACGTGAAGTCCTCCAGCCTCTAATTTGCCAATAATACTTTTGTAATACACTCCGTTAGGGAGGGTATATTAGATTCGGTGCGGCCGAACTTAACGCCTTTTCGGATTTTGATAAAATTTTCCCCATCATTTTCTATTTCAACTAGAAATACCTACCGTGAACTATTTGGAACAGGCCCCCATAAAAATTGCCCCCCATTTTTGCTCTATTACCGCTCTACAACCGCCATCTTACATCGGATCTTGGTTAAGTTTTCAATATCGTACTTGCACTATTACCTCATAACATTCACCCTATCGCGAACAAATTTTCCTTGGTAATGAAATGTTCCCTTAAATTTCCAGTCTTGATTTATGATAATTTTAAAAGGTTCTTCTGCTTTCTTATTTCGATTTGATCGCCTTACTTCTATAATAAGGCAAAGAAGGGAAACCTACTCCCGGGTCATAATCGCATTACCATATTACCCCTATAGGGTTATAGAAAAATTACCTTTAAATTCGCGATAAGTGTGATTGCTTTTCCTATAGGAATATGTTCCATGAAATTATATCAAATTGATGAACGCTCTCATATAGCCCCCATACAAACTTTAGTATGCTTTTCCGTATTGCCTCTATAGAATCTTCATATTTGTCTGATCCCATTACATTTCAGGTAGGAAAAACGACAGTAAAAGTGGAACAGAATGATGTTTAGATGTAAGAAATACAAATTCCAAGAGATGCCATATTACAGTTACTTGGCAATAAAGATTTAAGTTTTGATATGGAATACATAAAATCGTTCCATCCTGTATAGACACAGGGAGTGGTGTAGGGAGTATCATATACTCGTCCCCGCCCGACTTTAGCCTTTCTTATATGTATATAATCAGCTTAAGGTAGTTAATTTGACTCTAGTATCTAATATGTTCAGTTTACGCGGCTTCAAAGGTTTTTACTTTTCTGTCGTTCCCGCCATTTTAGAAGTTCTGAGATCTGCGATTTACGAACTTTAAAACTATAAATATTCTACATGGAGAATGGTAATAGTCCCAGCTTTCCCGAAAGGAAAAATAATTCTGATAGTACAAAGATAAATCGCCTCTAATCGTGAGCTAAAGGGGAATTTACTCACGTGGAATTTTCTATTTTCCTGGAGGCGTAAGTTGGCAATATGTATATTAGGAAACTAAATTTGCTGCGGTCAACCCCCAGAAATGAAGATTGGATTGTTTAATGATGATCTGCAAAATATTTCGTCGCTGGATCAAGCCGTCTGTAAGCTAAACGCTCCTGAAAACTCCTCTAAGAATCATGTTTTCCCGTGTATTTTTTTCAGTTGCATTTTCGTCCCAACTTTGAAGCACTTTAAATGTAAATTTTTATTCTTGTCTTAAAATAACTTATTGGTCTAATTATTGAAAGTTTTTTGCCACTTTTTTTCAAATTGATAGTTAAAAGCTCATATTTCTTGGAAATATATTGCAAAAAGGTGTTTTGAAAACGCAATAGAGTCAATATATTTTTATAAATTGTACTGTATCTAACTGCTGGACAGGGGAGGGTTCCTGGATATACTAGGTCATTATAGGACAATATTTTAAAACTATCAAAAATTACTCAATTTATCTTCCAAAGCATACGGATTAGTGGAATAGGCAAGAATGAACCCGTACAGCGCCGGCTATAAAATAGTAACACCAAATACGAAAGAGTTTGCAGTAGTCAATATAAAAAAAAACACACAAAAAATAAAAAAATGTATAAACTCCAATAATTCGACCAATAAGATACTCTAAGACAATAATCAAAATTTATATTTAAAGTGCTTTCAAGAAAGAAGCTTGACATTTGAATTATTTTCAACAGATATACTGCTCTTTAATTCGACACTAATACCGTTATCATAGGATGCGAATAAGTATTTAAAATATTTTTTTTTTAAAAATTGTATCGTTTGGATCTTTGTCGTCCTGGGACAGGATGAGGAAATGAAAAACTAACCATTTTGCCTATAGTTTCATACGTACCCGGTTCAAGTGTAACGACTTTTTTTAATTCGTACGGTGTATATATAAATAATGTATCCAATTTAAAAATAAATAATAAATAAAACAAAATATTTTTCATCATATAAAAACTTGTTTTTATTTTTTATAATAATTTTTCAAAGAGTTTTAACAATAAAAAATTAGGGCTGTTGTTGTTTTGCTTTCTCTGTATTCTGTTTGCAATTAATTATCTTCTTTTAAAGTTTCTTACAAAAAATGTGTGGGTGTGTGAGTTCAAATTTCAAAATTAAATAAAAAGAAATTGAAATTCAATTCAAATTCAACTTCAGTTTAAATTTGTTCTACATGTTATTGATGATTGGTTGTTCTTGTTGTTATTTCTGGCTGTTGTTGTAGTTGATAGATTTGCAAATTTGTTGGAGTGGTTGTTGTTGTTGCTGTTGTTGTTGGTAGTGGTATTGGTGGTGGTGACTGACGGTGATGATGTGATGGTGATTTGAAAAGGCGACGTTACTTTCAAGCGGTTTATTAATCCTACTATTTCATTCATTCATACATTACATGTAAGTAAGTAAGTATATTTTTGTATATGACGGTTCTTCTTCGTTTCATTTTTTTCGTAACACATTTCTCTCATTCTATCCGATTTTTTTCTATACTATTGCATTATGAAAACGGTTTGACGACAATAATTGCTTATGGTTTATGTATATATGTGTATTTAAAAAAACGTTTGTTAAATTTTTTAAAGTTAAAAGAATATATGTTAAAAAATGAATTATATTAAAAAAGGGGTTTGATGAAAAAAGTAAAAAAAACAATAATAAAAAACAAGATAAAAATCAATAAAAAAATAAAACGTATTATAAAATCGAACTATTGTAATTAATATTTATTTATATAGTGTGCTTTTGTTATTTTCTTGCTTTGAGGAAAATCACAAACTCTGCTTAAGGGAATTGACACAATTTTTAACACAAAAGTCCTCCTAGATATTAACAAATGATAAATAATTGCATATAAACATATTCGTATTCCTCAGTTTCTGAAACATTCTGCTGAGTTCTCTGAAATGATCAATTATCAAACTTTGTTACAACATTGCTTACTGATTAAATCACTTTTAAAATTTAAGGCGATTGTTTCTGTATTGAAATATATTTAAAGTGTCAAAATATTGAATAAATAAAAACAAAATGTGAAGAAAAATCCCACACCTTGAGCTTGATTAAATTATAAATTTTCAAAAGGTTAAGAGCAACATTGATATCCAACCTATTTTTTAATTATTGTCGATTTTGTTTTTCTCGTGTTCGTCTGAGGCGAACGATCAAAAATCAATCAATAATTACGAGAAATCTATAAGCCACAGGAGTTTATAATCCGAGTGAGTGATTTTTGATTGCTCGCCTCAGACGAACGAAAATAAATTATAGAAACAGGTCCTAATTCGTGCGAGATGAACGAACCATCAAGTCAATTGAATTGAAGATATTAAAAATGGGATTATTTGGATTTATGTTCCTTTCGCGAGCTTATAAGAATTATAATGACTCAATTTATAACGACTTCTCAGAAGACTTTGTCTTCGTGGAAATCGGCTATAATGTGGACAAGAACTTCGTAAACTATCAAATTAAAAATCAGAAGAAAATCTCCTTCTATTATAATATTCAAAATTCGGACAAGAACTTCATAAAACGCCAACTTTTTTAAATTTTAACTCCTAGTTTTTGTATTTTTTGCCTCAAGACGTCTAAATTTAAGACGACATAAACGGTGCCTTCTAAGTTATACGAGATATACGTTCCTTATTGGCTTGTGTCGCTAAGATGTATGTAAAAAATAGTCCTTAAGACTTGAAAGTCCAATTCCATAACGTCTTTAATTTAATAATCGTCTACACCACTTTCAATTGAAAGTGAGAAAAAACAAATTGAAATTCAGAACTGTAAATTGAAATTGAGAAGAAACAAATTGAAATTAAAAAATGTAAATTGAAATTGAGAAGAAACAAATTGAAGTTCAGAAATGTATATTAAAATTGAGAAAATACAAATTTAATTTCGGAATGTAAATTGAAATTGGGAAAATAAAAATTTAAATTCAATTACAATTTAAGTTTACATTTCTCAATTTCAATTTGTTTTTTTTCTCAATTTTTATTTGCATTTCTCCATTTCAATTTTCATTTGCTCAATCTAAATTTTCATTTCTGAATTTTCATTTGTATTTTCTTAATTTCAATTTGTATTTTCTCAATTTAAAATTTGATTTTCTAAATTTCATTTCTCAATTTCAAATTCAATTTACATTTTTAATTATCAATTTGTATTCTCTCAATTTACATTTCTGAATATCAACTTATTTTCATTTCGTTTCATTTCTCAATTTCAACTGCAAATATTTAAACAAAATGTTGGGGGTTAACCAGAAGAACTTCCAATGAAAAAGAGACAAATAAATATTCAGAATGAAAACTGTTTCTTAAAGCAGCTCAGAATACTCTATTTGTGAGAAATACTCACTTCATTTATTTATTTTAATTTTTTTAATAAAGTTGGGATACAAAATTTTGTTTTTTGTTTCCTTTTTAAAATTTTATGAATCAAGCTTTCGAAATAAATGTTTTATTTGAAATTTGAACAACTACAATTCCCTGGACTATTTGGTTGCTTTACTCTCGATGCCTTAAAATAGACTACATTTTTCTAAAACCTTTCCTGAATAGTTTAAATATGATCTCAATAATGTCCGAAAATTTATAACGATACAAAATTTAGTACAAAATATGCCGTTTAGTTCTAATTTTGTTTGGAAATATATTCGCTAAAGTTTGCCGCCAATACAATTAAAAAATGTGTCAAAAACATATTTTTAATAAGGAATGAGTTTTTCCAAAAAATATTTGTTTCATGTTTCTCGAAAATATTCCTAAAAATTAAAACATTTCAAATCTATAAATCCGAACCTATGACATTCTTTTACAAGAGCCAAACTTTTTTCGTAAATTTCCAATTGAGAACTTCTAGTTATTCTTAGAAACATTTAGGGATAAGTTTTAACGTCCAACGTGTAAGTTGACCTGTTTATTCTGTTAACGGAGAAATCTGCCAATATCCGTCCATTTTGTTGAGTAGTTTTTTAACTTGCTTAGAAATGATTTTTATTTATGCATTTTGTAATTTATTTCATATCGGCCAATGGGCTTAGAATTATAAATTTATAATATACATTTATTTTGGTTTTTTTTTTTTAAATCTCCTACAGCTTCACGTTTATGAGATTTTGTCAGAAAGACTACTTTAATTTGTATAGAACTCATAGAATATCTCCTAAAAGTGGATTTCTATTGACACACCAAACTAGGCTTTAAAAATTATGTATTCGAACGATAGAATCTCACAAAAGCTACAGATTTAAAAATTTATAACAAAACGTTTTCAGGAACACATAGAAGGATGTAATAATAACTGGGGATTTAAAGAAATGTTAAAAGAATTGCATTTCTTGAACGCCTTTTATGAATTCTAAGAATGCAAAATTCCATAAATTAATTCAACCTAACTCGTTTTCGAAGTACATGTTCAAAACGTCTTTATACGAAATTGTTTTTATATTTAGTAAGCAAGCATGACATTTCGATTTTAATAATTCTTCATGAGGACATAAAATTTAAATTCTCAAAAAAGTAAATCCGTTGTAAATCCTCTACAGAGTTTGTGATTTCACATTTAGGAAACGACAAATTAAGGTAAATATTATTAGGATTATTGCTAAAAAAGAGACAATATAAAAAATAACCTAAATTTTTAGTTAAACATAATTGAACAGAAAAAAATGTATCAAAGTTTTTTTCCAACTTAAAATTATTTTGTTTAAAAAAGGCGGTGTAAAACTAAACATATTGTTGTTGTTGGTGTTCTTGTTGTTGTTGCTGATACTTTTTTTGTCTTGTTGCATAATTTTTATGATAATGAAAAAAAATATTGTCCTTTTTCTCTTTTCTGTTGTTCTTGTTGTTGATCTGTGGTGGTGGTTGTTGATGATGTGAACGCAAAAATTTTGTTTGTTTTGAAATATACGTCATTTAGATTTTGATTTCGATTTAGATGCCAAACAATTTCTTTATTTTTGGTTTTGTTAAGGGGAAGAAGGGGGGGAGAATTGATTAGTGGGTGGTGGGTGAGTGATCTAAAAGCCAAATGTCAACCTGGAAATATCGAAAAGATTGTTGTTGTTAGGAGAAAATTTTGAATTTTGCAAAAACAAAGATAAATTTAGAAAAAAGGCCAAAATTGTTGTTTTTTGTGTCATTTATTATTTTCTTTTTTTATTTTGTGTATATTTCAAGTTTTTTTTCTTCTTCTTTATTTGCCAATTTAGTATGTTACATTTACAATAGATTTATGTGGTTTTCATTTAATTAAATTAAATTTATAATTAATAATTATACAAATTGTTTTGTTTTTGTTTTGTTTTGTTATACGTACGCAGTCTAAGAGATGAGTTTACAATATATAATTTTAAAATTTTTAATTTTAATTTTAAGTATTTTTGTTTTGTTTAAAACGTATAGTTAATAAAAAACATAAAAAATAAAGATTATTAATCACAATTTATTAGAAAAAAAGAGAATATTATATGTGCCTTTAAAATATATATGTATGTAATTATGTTCGCTTTCTCTTTTTATATAAACAGAAAATCGAATTATCAAAAATTATTAAAAAGAAAAACTTAAAAAATAATTACACTTCACTGCAAGAGTTTAGTTTTCGTCGTCGATTTGTTTTGCATTTTGTTTTTTTTTTTGCATTTCATTAAAATATTTCATTTCATCATTTCGTTTAATTTACAATTTCTTTTAATATATATTAAGGTTAAATATTTTGCTAAATTTAAACTTAAACAGAAAAACAAAAAATATATATTCATATATAAAAAATAATAATATTTAACATATATAAAAATGTGTTGTTGTTGTTTTGCTTACTTAACACTAAAAAATTTGCCAAACGTTTACTTTTCCCAAACAAAATAATATTATTTTTAAACACAAATTAAAAAGAATACAATTAAAGAGGATTACACGAAACGTAAATGTAAACTAAAAAACAATTACTTAAGAAAAATCAAAATAAATTTTAAAGAAACTTAAACACAAAAATTATGATAATTTTTTACAAAACAATGATTTTTTTCAGAGAAGTTTCATAGTTTTTGATGCCTTTCTTTCTTAGTTTTTTTGTATTGTTTATTTTTTGATGTTGTTATTTAACGACTGCGTAAAACTTAAAATTAAAAACAATTAAAATAAAATAATAATAATAATCAATTTAACAAATTATAAAAAATAAAACTTAAAACCAATTATCAATTACGTTTAAAAAAATAAAAGATCAGTACAATTTTCAATTAAACATAATTTTCACATTTAAAGAAAATAATAAAAACTTAAGAAACGAAGAAAATATTTGCAATTCATACAAAAAGAAAAGTCACCA
Organism: Polietes domitor; assembly: GCA_947397865.1. Classification (NCBI taxonomy): domain Eukaryota; kingdom Metazoa; phylum Arthropoda; class Insecta; order Diptera; family Muscidae; genus Polietes; species Polietes domitor. Next base: position 134,601,657 of record OX377618.1, read on the forward strand.
AAATTTTATTTGCTAAAAAGTTTTCACGGCACAAAAAAGGTAAGAAACTAAATTTTAAAGCATTTTTAAAGGAACAAAGACAAAAAGCTTGCCAACTAAGCTGAATACACTCAGTGTGTAATTTTGTTTTTGAGGAAGTCAAAAGTTATGCAGAATTTGAAAAATAATATTTTTTAATTAGAGAATTTCCTCATTGCTAAGAGTTTAATAAATTACAGCTTTTGGAGCTGTATGAACATATTATGTTCGATAATGGACGAAATTTTGTTTTTATTTTGGGTGGAATTGCTTTGAATGTGACCGAAGATTTTCTTCGGATTTATTAAAAGTTTTTATATAAAAGAAGTTAGGATCTTCTCAAGGCTTTTTAATTTAAATTGATGTGTTAATACAATTAATTCAGTTTCAAATACAATTCAATTTTTGCTCGATTTTTAAAATTTCATCTTTGTTCTCTTTTTGAGCCATAAAATTTCGCCTCTATCTTTTCGCACATAAAAAACGAACGTTTTTTGAAAAAAAAAACTTTAACAAAAGAGAAAAAGAACAAAATTTTTAATAAACAAGGAATTACCAAAAAAAATGATAAAAAGAAAAACAAAAATGGGCTAGTTCAAACAAAAACTAAAAGAATAACTATATAAACATTAAAAAGAAAACATAGAAAAGTTTGTAATGGCTAAAAGTGGGTGTATATGTGGGGGCTATAGTAAATAGTATAATGTACTTCAATTCAAATTCTGTCTGTCTCGTTAGCCTAATTATTGTTGATAATTATTTAATTAAGTTGTTTTTGTTTTCTGTGGATGTTGTTGTTGTTGTAAAAAACGTGATCTATTTTTATTATTTCCTTTTAGTTTGTTTAAAAAAGAGTCAATAGTTCGACTGGAGAATGGAGCGCGAGCCACAGTAGTAGTAGGAGGAGTTTAGGAGGAGTTAAGACAGTTTACTAAACCTTACATTTTGCTGGGTTGTTTAATAAGAGTGAATTAGGGTTTGTTTAAATTTAAATGTATTACCGAGTGTATAACTCTTCAAAATTCAATTCTATGTTAGTACGAATTTCCATATTTTTTTGTTTTTGTTTTGTTTGTTTTAAATATATAATATATATGTATGTTGTAATTGTATATAAATGGGGGAGAAGTTAGTTAATTTAATTATTTGTTGTTTTTTTGCTTCTTATAAAAAAATATTAATTTTATTTTTCATTTTCTTTCGTCAAAAACATAAATTTGTTTATGCCATATATCGTTAAAAATGTGGGGAAGGGTGAAAGTTGTTAATACACATACTCTTGCTTTTGAAGTGGTTTGAATTGGAAATTTTTGAATTTCCCTGAACCAAAAAGAAAATAAAGCATATTTTTTGTGGTAATTTCTTAGATTTCATATCATAATTGTTTGTTGTTTTTTTTTTACGGGGAGGTTGTTGTAATAAATCGCTTTATTCTTTCTTTTAAAGTGGTTGGTTTTTAGGCATTTAATTCTCACTGTTAAGTTTCCATATATAATGTTTTTGTTTTTGTAATAATATAGAATTGTTGTTGTTGGTTTTTTGTTGTTAAAAAACGGTTTTCTGTTTAATTTTCCTTCTTTGTTGTTGTTGTTGTGGTTAAAAAACTCTTACTAATGTTAGATTATTGTGTAATTATTTTGTGTGTGTGTTTGTTTGTTTTTGTTGTTGTTATATATAGTCAATATTATTATCATTATGGTAAATTTTGTTAAATGGCTTTAAACAATGGTATTATGGTTCTATATAATATATAATTATAATCATTTTGTTGTTGTTGTTTTTGTGTTTAAATAGGATACGTTTTGTTTAAGGAGTTAAAAAATGTTTTTGTTGTTGTTTTTTTTTTGTTTCTTATGTCATATTGTAGTTATTGTAGAGAGAGGGGTACGAGGAGGAGATATTATCAAATTGAGCTTAATAGAGTTGCTTTGATTTTTTTGTTTAAATTTTTGAATGTTTTTTTCTTCTTCCTATTTTTGGATAAAATCTTAAAATTATACTTTCTTTTAAAATATATGTGTGTGTGGTTTTTGTTTTCTTTTATAGTTAAGGCTATAGATTAATTGGAAATTTCCTTTCTTTTCAATATTATAATTATTATGTGTATGCGTTTATTTTTGTTTGTTTCTAAATTAAGAAAAAAGAATAATAAATTGTTTTTTTTTGTTTGTTTGTTTAATTAAACATTACTTATTGTGATGTGTATTTTAATTCGTTGCAAATGAGTACGGTTTAGTTTCCTCTCTATCAATTTGTTTTGTTTTTTTGTGTAATTCAATTTAACAAAAATGTAATTTAAAGTAATCTGACTGAAAAAAAACGCAATTTATTTCGAAACAATACAACGACGTTATAACAAAAAACACAATAAAGGAAAATATTTCAATTCAAAATATATATATATATATAAATTTGTAATTTTGTTGAATTCTGGGGTCTGAAGTTTTTTTAAATCTTAGAATTTTGGAAATGTTATAAATTATTAATTTTTGTTGCCAATTATATTTGATCTATTTCGAAATCTTCGTAATAGAAAAGAAAATGTCTCAATTTTTATTCAAACATTTTTTGGTCAAGAACTTGCCTTATTCCTTACACTTTATAGAATTTGTAAAATGTAAGATACCACCATTAATTGAGTAAATTCTAAATTTCAGACTTTATTGTGAGTTACGATTAAAGACACATTTTTGATGAAGACTGGGGGTTTAATTTGTTAATAATAAAATGTTTTCTTGGAATAACATGGAAAAGCTAGTAAATTAATATATTTTTCTTTAGATTTTAATAATTTTTATTATAATTGGTTACCTTTTATGATTTTACGAACACAGGGTGTTATGAACATGAATATCAATTACCAACAAACATATGGCAACACTCAACGTTGTAAACGACCAGAAATAAAAGTGAAAAAAATGTTAGTCTGTCAAATCAAACCTGATCAATTTAATTGTTTAAATTCCATCACATGTTTTGTTTAATTAATTTACAGAAGTTTTGAAGTTTGTTAATCAATGGAAATATATGTGTGTTATTGAAAACAATTTGAATTCGGATTACTCAAAAATGCAAATTAAATATGATTTTGTAATTTTTCATGAAAGATCATTTGCCACATTTACTTAAAGTATCTGACGTATATTTTAATGAAACTTACTTTGTTTCTGGATACCAGCTGGATTTTTTACCGAAGTTGAGAAAATAAATAGAGTCAACACATTTAATTATTGTATTTGGAATTTTATTAGGAACAAAATTAAATCTTCCGACTGATCGAATTATTTTTGAATATCATTGGATTTTAGTAGTATCGGAAAACAGACCATTCAGCGTGAACAATATATAGCATAAAGAAAAAATGTTCAGTAAAGTAATGGACAGCTTATTTGAATTTTAAATTCCGTTCTGGAGGCTATTTTTTGCAACTGATTTAGTGATTTCCATCGAAATAGAAGTTCGATTAAAACTTTGTTTAACAGTTGAAAAAATTCCGAAAGTTAAAAATAGATGCAGCAGGAAGAGAAGTGACAGGCAAATTTAAATCAAATATTACAAAAAATTCACGATAGAATTACTTTAAGAATAATAAAAAATGAAAAATTTAATCCAAAGAATTTAACGAATTACTTCAAGAAAACAATTCATTTAATTAGCACACATTTTATTTTGTATTCAAATTGGCTTCAGAAGTTAATTAATTAATAAACAATTTAAACAACATTTACGAAATAGTTTAACAAAAGTTCAGAAACAGAAACAGGTTTAAACATTTCAAAAATGGCTAAACTAGGTTTTACAATTTTCTTTATATTCCCGAAGATTTCAAAAGTATAACTTTAATTTTGAAAACAAAATAAGACCCTTTTTTATAACAACAAGAAATATAATTATTTTTTGCGTTCCGCACACATGGCAAAATCCTATATATTCCGAAAGAAGGATTGACAAAGCAGTGAAATAAATCCCATTATTGTTATTATGTGTTGGACACAGACTGCTGATATTATTTATTTAGAAGCAAAATGTTGGCCAAATATTAAAATACTTACGTGCAAACCGAAAATATGTGGCCTCGTAAGTATCATTATGTTTGGAGCCTGTCCCAAGTTGGCCTGTAATTCCATATATCACACTATAACATTTTCCATTCGTTTTTCTATATTAAACGTCTTTTTACAGTACGTTGCCAACTGTTTTGTACACAAACGAATGGAAAATCTGATAGCGTAAATTGTCCTTAAATAATATATGACTTTATTTAGGCTAATTTACACTTAATTATTTATTGAACGTTGAAGTAGATAATAAGGGAAACAATTTAGTTTAAACTCAGAATCTAATGCCTGATTTTCCGATAAATCTCTATGTGTCAACTCTGCCTTTTGGACAACGAATTGATATACAGACTGTATTATAGCCTTTTCACACTACTTCTGAAATCGATCAATTTCAAATGCTGTCTGAAAAGGCTATTACACTTATTTCAGAATACATTGGATTTGCTTGCGGCTGGATGCTGGGGAAAATTACAAGAATTTAAAATACAGAATATAAATAATAGTCTTTGTTTTGAATACCACAACATAAACATAATTTTATTTCCAAAAAAAATAAACATTTAATTTTTTTTCAGTTTTGGGGTGTGAATATCATCATGTTTAATTATATAATAATTAAGACATGCACAACTAATAGGAAAAATAATTTTGTTTAACTTTCCCCACAAATTCTTTACAAAAGTCAAGTTGTATGATGACTACCACTATAAACTGTTGTTTTTACTTCTTATATGTATATTATTTCCTCTTTGTTTTTTGTAAAATTTACTTTAATTATCAATTTTTATGCTTGAAATATATTTCCTTTTTTTAATTCAATATTTTGAATTCAGTCATTAATTGTGTTTTTTGTGTGATTTAAATTTATAATTTTTTTTTTGTGTTTTTTGTTAAGCTTTGCTTAGAAATCTTTCAATATTGAATTTTTGTATGTTTAATGCTAAACATTTTTATCATTCTGTGTGTTCTTTTGTTTTTGTAAAATAGCCATATATTTTTAAAAAATATATGATTGTTTTTGAGACCGAAATAATTGGGGAATAATACACTCGTTTGCAACTTATCAAAGAAAAATAAAAAGTCAAAACAAACAACACAGGACAAGCATCAATTAATTGTTTTGTTTTAAACAATGAATAACCATTTTTTAAAGGCTAAATATTGGCAATGCTGCGAACCGCCTGGCCAAAGTTAGTTGGCAACATTTACAGTTACCAAAGTGCCAACTAAAGTTGTATGTAAATGGGGCTTGACGAAATCTTTTGTGTGTTTTTTGTTTGTTTAAAAAATAATAATTTTTCCATTTGTTTTTGTTTTTTGTATCTGCGTTATAAAACTTATTTTGTTTTTGTTTTTATAAAAAAGTGCTTAAAATTGTTGCTTTTAAATATATATTTTTTGGATTAACAAATTAAGCTGATTTAGTTGAGTATGGTTTCTACTTTTGTAATTTGTAATTATAATAAAAATGTGATCTTGTAGTATTGTTTGTTTTTGTAATTGTAATTATAATTGTTTGTTTTTGTTTTTCCGTTTTGTTATTAGGGGACGCCTGTGTGTTAAATATTTTTTCCGTCTTGTGGTTTAACTACTACTGATCTTGTTTTTGTTTAAATATATAATTTATATTTTTGTGTGTTAAATATTTTTTGTTTGTCTATAGTATTGCTTGGTTTTTACTCTAAAAAATGTAATTATTGTGTGATTTTGTCTTCTTATTGTAGCCATTATTAAGAAATGTTTTATTTTTTTCTCACTTTATTATTTATTTTTCGCTTTTTTTGGAAAAGGGGATAATTTTTGCTGTTGTTGTTTTTGTTAATTTAAATTGTTCTTGTTGTTGGTTGATTTTGTGTGTTTGTGTGAGTGTGTGTGGTTTTTTGATAATATTGTTTCTTTAACTCCATGTAGAAAACGTATCCGTATACCATTGTTCACCATTAGTGCCTAATGGTTGTTGTGGTAGTGGTAAACTGCCCCAACTGCCGCCATTTCCTATTAAACCGCCCGGGTAACGTCGCTTAATATCTGCTGGATTTTGGTGACCTCCGTCAAATTTACGTTTACCGACTACTACTTTAGATGGTTGAAGCACAGTGGACGGCGGCGCGCACACCAAGGTGGGTACAGTAGTAAAAAGAGGCCATCATCAACAGCGTGGACATCATTAGCGTGGACAGCAGCATCATAGGCATTATGGAAATCGTTTAACAAAAATAAAGAACAGGGCAGTTATTTTTTACGACGTAAATATATCGCAATTTTTCGTTTAGCAGTTGAAAATTTTGAGGCACAGTACAAGGGAGAAAGAGTGAGACAAAGAGATAGAGAAAGAGGAAGAAAAAAAGAGAGTAGACAATTTTATACAATTAATTTTTTCGTTTTGTTAAAATTTTATAACGTTGTTGTTTTTTGTATTAAATATTTTTTTTACTTTTGTTAATAAAGTTTTTTATTTAATAGTACAAAATGAAATGAAAATAAAACCAAACAAAACCTTAAATTAAAAAATACATATTAAGTAAAATGATTCATATTCACTCGACTAAGACAATTTTTTGTAACAGTTTAAAATTTTGTTGATTTGTTTGATGTGAAACTTTGGACTTTAAAAAAATTTTGGTCTGTTTTCAGGGTGGTCAGCGTTAACAACAGCATGTAATTTAAAATATTTAGCCGGTTGGTTAGCTTTGAAGGAGCCACGATGAAAACAGAACCGAAGTTAGAGCTAAGGGGCTAAAGAATTAATTTTTTCAGTACCTATTTTGCCCCCATTTTCACTAACTCTGGTTTATAGCATTGTCACACTGCATGCGAAATCTAATTTAAACGTTCAACGTTAGACTTTTCAATCTTTTTCAAAAACATTTCGTCTAATAGCCTGCATGCCAAATCTGGTTTAAACGACATAAGATCAATTGTCAATTTTGTATGGCATCTGACATTTGTAAATCGACCTTATGTCATTTAAACTAGATTTCGCATGCAGTCTAACAAGGCTATTATACAAACAAACTAACTGGCTCTAACTGTAGGTTATTTTATACTAACATTACCGATTAACCGGCAGAACAGTGCGGTTAGTCACTTATAGCCTTGTCACACTGCATGCGAAATCTAGCTGAAATGACATAAGGTCGATTTTCAAATGTCAAATTTGTATGGGATCTGACATTTTTAAATCGACCATATGTTATTTTAGCTAGATTTCGCATGCAGTGTGACAATTCTACTAAAGCCAATTCGCACTATCAGATTTCCCATGTGGTATTCAACAAAACATCATTTTTTATATGAAGTTTTCGGTGCGACTCCAACTGACATAAACATCTGTGTGAATGGAACTTTATCATGAAGCTTCTCGCACACCAACACTTTTTATTTTCGGCGCTGCGTTTTATTCGTCTTCCAGTTTGCTGTGGGTGTACTATTCAATAAAAAACGCAGCGCCGAAAATAAAAAGCGTTGGTGTGCGCGATAAAGTCCAATTCACACTATTAGTTTTTCCATCAGAGTTTATACAAAATCGTTGGTGTGCCCGCAGCTTTATAGGAAAAATTTGTATAACTGAGGCCAATTCACACCATTTGATTTTGTATACAAAGTTGCCAACTGATTTGTATAAAATGAAATGGGAATTGACCATGAATAATATTTTCGGGAGACTGGTGACTTGAAAAAAAAAACTAAAAAATATATTACCGATCAACAACAGAACGAAATGAATGTTTCGAGGGTACACAGTAACATAGAACCTTGTAAGGCCGATGTATCTATGATTGGATGTAAAATCCAGAGTTAATTTCAGCAAGGCCAATTTACAAATATCAAATTCCTTGCAAAATTCACATTTTTAAATCGACTTTATGACATTTCAAGCTGAAATCAATTGATTTCGCATGTAGTGTGATCTTCAATTCGTCAGATTTCTGCTGAGCAGTGTTGTATAAGGCAGCCTTTACATTACGCGACTGTTGAAAACGATTTTTGGTGAATTGCATGATTCCTCGTTTTCCACGTTTACACTTACACATGTCTCGTGAAATATATACCCTAACCGTACAAAATGTGTGGAGTTTTTGACAAATTAAAAAAAATCAAACGCTGTCAAAATTTAGGTGCGGTTGTGTTTACACTATGACAGATCGCGCGACTGGTTCGCGTAATGTAAAGGCTGTTTTACTTACACCTTACATGACCGTCAATTATACAGCAGAAAGAGATAAAACATTTATATTTTAAAATATAAAGCATTTTAATCCAAATATGTACCTACAATTTTATTAAACTTGATTGTAGGATATATCGTCGATGTGTTGCAAAAAGATCTCAAGTCCTATACTCGTGTATCTCACTTATTGAAGATTTAAAGTTTATTATTTATTTTATTTATTGTTGGGTGAATGATCGATTTTTTTGCAGCACACCGAAGAAATATATTAATGTCCATGGGTTTTATAGTCTTTACACACTGCATGCGAAATCAAGCTGAACTGACAGATGGTCGATTTGAAAATGTCAGATCTGAAATCATATGATTTCGCATGCAGTGTGAAAAGGCTATTATGAAATCGAATTCTTATATATTTACTCTAATAGCCTTGTCACACTTGAATGCGTAATCTGCAGTGTGACAAGGCTATAATACAATAGGCCTGTTCGATTGGGCTTACTAGCTTACAATTAAGAGACTTGAGAAGTTGGCAACGTTGTTACACATTGGGTTTTCTTAAATGGATTAACAGGAAAAATCTGGCAACACAACTAAGAGAGTAGTAAGCTAATTTCTTGTTAAGCGAGTAAAGTCCATACAAAAATTAAGCTAGTAAGCCCAATCGAACAGGCCTAATAATGTTCTTATCACTCCTTAGCAAGTGCAAGTGGATTAGTGAATGTGAATAATTTAAGGTGTTCTATAGAACATATTCGATGCCGGACAAGAAGACTTTTGGGGACTATCCCTAAAGAACTAATGAGGGGCGTTCTGTAATTTGTCTTCGATTAAAAACGATTTGAATTCATAGCTAGGCAAAAGTTCCAGTAATTTTCCTATGTAATTACACTCATTAAAACCAATTTAAAAATAAGAATATAAGAAAAATATAATTGGATCTGTTAAAATATTCCTTTTGAATACAAATAATTCCACTCAACACTTTCAACAATAATAAATAGTCCGTTGTCGTTCATTTAATTTATTAAACACAAGACAGAATTTTTTTATTACCATGAATGGTTTTTTGAATTGATTTTACAAAATTAAAGAAGAACGAACAAAATGAGATAAAATAATGAAATAATTTTCAAAAAAAAAAAAGAAAAAATATGCCGGTTAAAAATCGATTACACAGACAAGTAACTAAAAAGGGCCGTAGTAATAATTTCTGGCAGAATTTTACAAAACAAAAAGTAACGCGAAAAAATCTTAAAAGACATGGATGTAGGACTGATGACAAAAAATAATGGTTATCGAAAACAATCATATATTAGAGGATAAAAACAATAACAGACAAGTGGAGTGAAAGGAGGATATAACTATTTAGTTTTTTTTTTGGTTTTTTTGAATTTCTATATATCTATAAATCCGAAGGGAGGAAATACTAAAAAAAGACAACATCAAAAAAGTGCTTGAATATGGATGGGAGGAATTGAACTGATTTTGAATTTTCACAGGAACCACACAAAACTTAAGGGGGGAATCTTGAGATTTGCAATATATATATTGAATTGTTAACGATAGCATGGGGCATTTCTTGATTGGATCAGTTTTCAATGAGTCTTCAGAATACGTTCATTGCACTTATGCGTGGACTCCAATCGACGCTGCAAATTATGATATTTTTAAACGAAATAGAAAAATTAATAAAATACATAATTTTGAAAAACATGAACCGAAAATTATATACGAATGAAAATTATAATTAAAAATTAAGAAAAATACAATAATTCCATGTTTTTTTTTCTGGAAAAAAGTGACATGGAAATTGTGAAATCATAAAGAGATTTGTGTAAGAGCTATTTCAATTTTTTGTATTTGCGTCAGTTATACTTTTGACGGCTTTTTGAAAACATATCTTTGCATTATAATATTCAGCGTGAAAATAATAATTGTCCCAGCATATTTGGGACAGACTCAAATCATTACTTATTATAAACAGTGCTGACACCTTGCAAAGTTTCTTAGTTATTTGGTATAATTAATTAGTATAAACATTGCCAATAATAAACAGCTGATTATGAACCGTGTTGGTTCTGTTTGACAGCGCTATCTAATCAAAACGCTCCATGTGCCGTGGTTACTTTGGTTTACAAGTAAGTATTTTGATATTTGGGTAAACTTAATTTTCTATTCATCTCTAATAGCTTTTTCGGACTGAATGCGAAATATAGCTGAAATGGCACAATAGCCTTATCACAAAGCATGCGAAATCTAGCTGAAATGACATAAGGTCGATTTACAAATGTCTGATCCCATACAAAGTTGACATTTGTAAATCGACCTTGAGCTGAAATCGCTTGATTTCGCTTGCAGTCTGAAAAGGTTGTAAGGAATACAATTTTAGTTGTTCGTTTCCTCGCTGGATAGTCTCATTTGTAGGTAGACTTCAGTGAATATAAGCAAATATACAAATCGGCTGATTCGAATCTAATCATTGGACAACAAATGGTATTATGGTATATACATATGATATATCATATTTAAGAGGTTCCAAATAATACATATAAAGTAGAGAAATCTTCTTAAATAAATCGCCAATTTCTTCCAATTGGAATACTAGATTCGGACCGAATTACGGCATACGTATCGTATCGAAAACTCAAATGTTCAACGTCTCAAAAATTTATTCGTTTGGGACGATTCGTTTCACCAACTTGAAGTATTTTATTTGAATCGTGATACTTATGCTATAATTAGGCCCCTGCAGATTATCAGCTGTTACATATGCTTTGTTTCTGCAATTTCTTTTTATTTAATCTTTGGATTAGACAATCTGTTGAAAATATAATTTTTTGATAATTTGCTTTTTCACACACTGGCATTCACTGTTTTGGGACAAACCATTCTTATGACATACCATGTGACATTTGCTCTGTTATAAATAAATGCACTTAAAGCAGCCTTTACATTACGTGATTGTGTAAAATGATTGTTGGTGAGAGAAATCGCATGATGTCTCTCCCGCTTTTAAAAAATCGCAACGAAAGTCGTTTCCCGCGTTTACACTTATCACACAATAATAATGAAAATATAAAATATTTAACACGCGGTTTTATTTTTTTCTAACTTTATTTCGCACGAAATGTGTGGATTTTTTGACAAATTTCATAAAATGAGAAAAAATCGAACAAACTGTCGAAATTTACGTTCGATTCTATCTCGAAATCGTGTGGTTTTGCGACTTTTCACGCATTGAGAGGTATCTGCCACAGACGGAAAGTCAATATAATGTTAGAGTATTATAAGGATTCAGAAAATGCATACTTCACAGGATGCATACTTCAACGGAATTGCTACATAAATATTGATGATTTAAAAAAATAGGTAGTATCTTGATTTTCATTGTTTTAAAGGAGAATGAAAAACTAAATCGTAATTTAATTTCAAGTTCTTTGCGATGCTGGACACTTAGGGAAAAATTGACAAATCAACTTCAAGGTTATTAAAAAATGTCAACAAAATGCATACTGGAAGCGATGACCCGAAAATCATCGAGCAATGAAGACCGAGTGGAAATCTGGCGTGAGTGCGCGTTTTAAAGTCTACAATAATTACTTTAAAGAGCCAACATGTTTTGGTTGTCCCCAAAATACACGCAAGATTTGGATTTCGTCATTTGGTAGAGTGTGGTTGCTGAACAAATAGACGAACAGTACGACGTCTGACAATTTATGGTTATTAGAAATGAAGAACCACACGTACTGAGGAAGCCTTTGTGTAAAACAGACAGACTGTCAAAATTTACGTGAGATCCTCTTTCGAAATCGTTTTATTTTTTATTTTATTTACACTATGCGACTTTTAACGTAAAAATGCCATATTTTTGACAGATCTCGCGACTGGATTGCATAATATAAAGGCTGCTTAACAAGCATGTTCCTTTGTTGAGCAATATTTTAAAAATAATGAAGGTGTTTCGTGAGGTTCAGAGAGAAAAAATGCACCAACTATTTGATGCGGCGGACGGAAGGACGGAAATATAACTTCGTATCAACGAAATGTATACTCACGCATGTATGCATAACTAGTCAGTTTTTAGCTGGCTAGTAAAACAGCCTTTAGATTATGCGATCTGCCAGGTAGTGTGAAAATTCGCATAGTATAAACAAAACCACACGATTTCATTATTTTTTTAAATTTGTCAAAAACTCCACCCATTTTGGCCGATCAGGGTTATATTTCACGAGACTACGAAAGGAAATCAGAAATGAAGTGGGAAAAGAATCATGCGATTTCTCTCACCAAAAATCGATTTATTAAGGCCGAATAGGCGCAGATTTCTGCGGTAGAAATCAATTAGAATTAGAGCAATTACTCGGAAAAGTGTTTGCGTGAGTTTTTTTCATTTTGCTTTTATTGCCACCAAAGCATGAAGAGATTCAGCTCTATTCGAATTTTAGGTCTCTGTATGCCTCTACATTTATGGGGTTCAGAGACGAAAAGGATAAAGCTGGTACCATCGCTTGAAATTTGGTACGTAGGTTCATCTGATTCATCTGATAGGTTAATGCGATTTGCACAATTCATACTTTGAGGCCAAAAGGGATAAAAATAGTACCAGCGTTCAGACGGATAAAACTGGAATTATGAAATTAGGTACGGTCCAAATGGAAAAAAGGTGACGAAACTAGAACTGGTTCTTCATAAAGTTCCGTTAAGTTAGTTTATGTCAAAAATGCGCGTTCTCACGAACAAATCACCAAAGCGGTCAAACATCGAATTGAAGAACTTCTCTCTTATAATTTAAAATACCATAGTATGACAAACGCTTTTCGGTGGTCTTACAATTTTACCATTTTTTTTCAAATAACGAAGTGGTTTATTTCTGCTCTTTCCTTTAACCGATAATACACTTCTAAGTTTTTGAAATAAATATTTCTGTAAAAAATATAATACAATGCAATGAGAAAAATAATCTAATTTCAACCGATGATTTCTGAGATAGGATACAATATGATGCTTAAATAAGTTGAAAAAGGTTTTATACGGGGAAGTCACGAACTATGGAATAACACATCTTTTGCTAAACCTTCCGCTCGACGAGACGAGTACTTCCGATTCTTACACAAATCTCTTTATAGTTCCACAAACAGGATAAAGTGTATTTTTCAAATAAAGAAAAAAAATAAGTGATAATCAACGAACAACTGCTAAATCATAGAAAAATACTACTGAACAGATACAAAAGAAAGTATATAAAAAAGAGACTAAATCGAAAGCATAAGTGTACTTTTCTGTGGCAAATCAGTTTAAAGAGGGGGCGGGGGTTGAAAAAGAACAAAAGAGAAAATGTATGGAAAAGATATATAAAGTATGTTGTATATATCATAAGCACATATATAATGTTCACATTATATATTAATTGTTATACAATATAGAAAATACTTATTAGATATGTATGTATTATATAAATATCATAGAAAAATGAATCGATTAGTATTTAAACAACTATATGTCGACATATACACATCTTTGTATTTTTTCTTTTTCTCTCATACAACAGAAAATAATTGAAAATACAAATACATTTAGGAAAAAATATTTTTAGAATAAAAAAAATATATGTTTCAGAAAAAGGAGTTTGGAAAATATTCGTACTTTTCTTTAAACAAAACTATATCGAAAGAAATCAAAAAAAAAAGAGTCAAAAGAGGAATATGTTAGCAAAGCATATATAAGAGTGATTGATGATGATGGTTATAATGATTGTTTTTTATAATATAATAACACTTAAAATTAAGATGAGAAGAGGAAATGTATGACATTTTGCTATTATTACCGAAAACAAAACAAAAAAAACAAGAAACATTTAATTTTTCAAATAAGTTTGCCAAAGATTAATAACAAATAAATTTAATAAATAATTATTGGTGGTGTTAAATGTCATGAACGGCATGGCATGTGGTAGTGATGGTGGTGGTGTTACAGTAAAACCTTAAAAAATACAATGCTAAAATGAGGCAAGATGTTTAGATACTATTCGAGCTGTTTGGAGGAGCGCGGTAAGTAACAATTTTGTGTTTGTTTTTAATTTTGATATTCTATTAAGGTTCCACTGTACTACTCCCCCCTTAAGGGTTGTGTTATTGAGGAGTCCAACTTAATGTGTAAATTATAGATAGCAAGTAGAATTTTCTAAATACATGTATGTAAGCCAAAAATCAGTATTAAAATAGGCCAAATCATTGTTATTTCTTAAAACTGGGTTCAATTTTCGTTTTTGTTTTTGTCTTTTCTGGGGTCACGGAGTTGGTTGGTTTTGAACGATTTCTTTTCATGTTCATGTTATTTAAGTTTTGTTTTTGATCTTAAAAAAATTATATATACAAACGTCTTTTTTGTTTGATTGATGTTTAAAAAAACTTTTGGTTTTCATATATTAATTTTTAGACGGAACAAAAAAACAACAAAATTATGTTGTTTATAGAGAGGATGAGATTTTGTTTTTTTCGGGAAGGGCTGAAAGGATTTTTGAAAAAGGTTTTACTTAAAAAAAACACATAAATATAAACAATATATTGCAAGAGAAAAAAAAAACAACTAAATAGAAACAAACATAAAAACGAAGTTTATTTAAATACTAATCGATTCTTTTATTATTATTTTCTTTCCAGTCTATTTTGTAATATTTGTTATAGAAGAATGAAAATAGAAGGAGAAAAAAATAAAGAACATAACATACACACACATTTTTACAAGGCTTTCCATATAAAAAAGAAACAAATCCATATATAAATATTATTAAAGAAAATATTTAAAACTTTTAAATACATTTTTCTTTTGTTTTTCTTCTTCGATTTTAAATAATAATAAAAACACTTTTACTGCTCATCATACAATATAAACAAGGAGTCAGAAAAATAGCTGGCATAGATGTATGTATATTTATATGTATTTCATATTTTTCATATATGTGTAGTATATATAAACAAAGAGCGAGATAGCAAGAGACAGAGACAGAAATATAACATAAAACATGCATTTGTGTTTTGCTTGTCTCGATTTTTTTAAAACAACACCTAATTAAAGCAGAAACAACCACAAACAATTAATTCATTATTCTTTCTTTCTTTCTGTTTTACTTGTTAATTGGAAACACAAGGAACTTTACTTTAATCTTTATTTATTATCTTTTTTATTTTTCATTTAAATTACAAAAAAACACAAGAAATTATTAACGAAAATCTTAAAATTTAAGACAAAAATGAATTAAAACAAATTAAAAAGAAACACAAACAAAACATTTTTCGTTTGTCAAATGGGATTAACTAAAAATTACAATTATTGTTTTCATTCACTCACTTTTTCCATCTCTTTAAGTTTAAGAATTGTTTTAAAAAAATAAAAACAAATTAAATATAAAAAAGGAAATAAATTTTTACTAAACGAAATTAACAAATTGTGTCCTCGAATTAAATGGTAGTGTTTTACAGTGTTTTTCTTTTTTTCTATAAACAAAAAGTATCAATTAATCATAATTAGCAGTAAAAGTTTCTATAGTTAAGTAATAAGAAATAAATGTAAGATTATGAGTTATAGTTAAATTTCTAAAAAAAAAATTCTATATTCTATATAGTTAAGTTATAGTTATGAAAACAACAACAACAATTTGTTGGGAAGAGAGTGAGAGAGAAAGATAGATCGAGAGAGAGAGAGACAGAGTACAAAATAAACTAACAAAAGTAATGAGTGTAGAGTACTAATGTCAGACACTGAATGGAATGTATTCATGATGAGGGCGAATGGTGAAGAATAATTTTAATTATTACACACAAATAATTTGAACGATGAAACAATTCGTTTAAAATTTATATACATTTTTCATGTAGAAAAATAAGTTGACGGATATTTAATTTCAAAATATTGAATTCATCGTGTGTAAAATATATAAAGGATGAATTTTGCCGGACAGCGGAAAAATTACGAATTTAATATACGTGTGCCCGGGTTAAATGACGCTCACGGTTGCAATGTATTGTTAACTCAGCAAGATGTTATTTTTCTATCGAAATAATTTCACATAAGATTCCAATGATTTATGATTGCGAATTTAAACTGTGATGTGCCTGTATCAGTATTATGCGAATTATTTCTAGATATGAATTTAATAAATTAATTTGTTGAAGATATGTAATTTACAAGTTAGAAAACAACGTTAGTTGCAAATGTCATTCGCAAATTTCGAGGATTGATGAGGTGGCAACTTTAGTGACATATCAAACTTCTGAATTGCCATTCTTGCAAAACAAAAACAGCTGATTGATACATATGTCAAAACATTACATGACATTACAACGCAAGGACTCAAAATAATAGAGAAGGACGATGAAAACGAAATTTAAGATGAAATTAATTCCTATTATCATGCTATTCGATAATTTGGTCGGTAGAAAAAATTTAATTAAAATTATAATTTAAATTTATATGAACATTATGTGGAGTATTTAGCGTTTTATCAAAACGCTTGTGATTTGGATTTGACATCGCAGCTATGTAGTTAAAACATAAATATTTTCTTCTCAAACTGTAATGCATCACTTGGCGTTTTAATGTTAAAGAAATTTCTGATTGTAACATTTCATAAACGGATTTCAAATAATGGTTGGCAACACTTAACACAGAATAAAATGCGACGCGATGACGACAAATAAATCATTGCGGTGTCTTGCAGATGTTTTCTAAAGGTAGTATATAGAATTCGAATCGTAGCTGATGTATCAGCAGATTTTATCTGACATATGTTGTAATAGGTCTGTTCGATTGGGCTTACTATCTTAATATTTACTCGGAATTTACTCGCTTAACAAGAAAGTAGCTTACTACTTACTCTCTTAGTAACCGAGTAAGATGGTGCCAGATTTTTATCCCTGATTAATTTAAATAAAACCAATGGATACAAATGTTGCCACCTTTTCAAGTCTCTTAATTGTAAGTTAGTTAGCCCAATCCAACAACCCTAATAACTCAGCGGAGGATACACATTAGACATGCTCGATTGTGCTAACTAGCTTCACATTTTTATGGAATTTACTAGCTTAACAAGAAAATTGCTTCTGCCAGATTTTTCTTCCTGGTATGCTGTCACCTTTTCAAGTCTCTTAATTGTAAGCTAGTAATCTCAATCGAACATGCAGACTAACGAAATCAGCTGATTGACAGAGCCTTACAACAGTAGTATCAAACTGCAAACTTTTTACTATTTTCTCAAAAACACGCTTTCAAAATATTTAATGCCACATAAAGATAATAGAAATTCGCTGACGGTGCAAAGAATTGGAATTTTGGTTGAAACAATTTGTTTTCTAATTATAGCGCTGTTCACACATAAATCCGATTCTAGTTCTTGGAAGGCTTTTTTGGTAAAAAATATTGTATAATTTAGCAGATCTAGCAAGCATAAAGATACAGCCAAGCCAAATCTTGATTATCATCGAAAAATAGCAAATTTGTTAAGATTTCGGTCAGAATCTAATTTCAATTTTTCATCCATACGAATAAGTACTACAAATAATTTGAAAATTTGAAGTCCTTTTAAGGGGTAACATGATGAGTAAATGAACAACGCCAATTAACTCTATTTCACCTAAAGTTTCAGATGTATATCATTATATGGACTGCCGGACAGTGTAAAACATGACATAGAATGTCAAACAGTTTATGAAAAGAAACCATAATGATACTAGCTGGTATACAAATCCCTTTCGGACAAGCCTTTTTACTGTTTTAAATAAATTGTAATGTTTCTTTGGTTATTTATTGCGAAATTTTAAAGAACACTTCCTAGCAAACTTCAAAATATTTTTTATTTATTTTTAGTCCTTGTTAGAGAAAAACTTTATGACTCTCGACCAATTTTTACTGTTTACAATCTTAACAGTCTACACAATCAAGGCCTGATTTCATGATTCCTGATATAGCCATCTATCTCCTTTTCCCATTGTGACCCTAAAAGTACGAATTTGAAAAATTCTTTTTTTTTTGTTTTGCACGCCTACAAGATCAGTCAGTCGTATTCTAAACACAGCCATTTTAATTTATAATACGGTATAAAGCTTAGTTTTTTATATTTACGTTTTTTGTTTACATTTTCACGATCCCGCTTTTTTCTCGCCAAATCCCGGTTTTTTAATTCTTAAATCACGCTTTTTGACCAAAAAGAGATGGTCACGTTAACTATATCATTTAGTATAAACAGCACTCTTTGTAAGTTGGCAACGCTATCGAGCAAACGTTTGATTTCATTTGTTGATTTTGTAAATAAAAATGTATTTTTTTAGAATTTTCGTAAGTGTTGCCAACCTCTGCCTCTCTTTTTGAACGTTATATTAGAAAGTGGTCAGATTAACGAACAAAGGATCGATAATCATGCAAATATTTCCATGGTTGTACAACACGTTATTTCCAAGTATCATTTGAGCTAAAGCAAATGAACGAAATAGACGTGACTTATGGAAATCAAAACTCAAATGAATTGAATTTCATAGAATCGTGTTGAGTCTAAACAATAAGGAGGGGATCCCTACAACCGAACTCGTTAGTTTGTTTTGGGCATTGCGACATGATAACAATTCGCCGATAACATAATAAATAAGGGGAAAATAACATAACACAATAAATGGGAGGGGGAAACCCAAAATTCGCAAACAAGAGCAAAAATGTAACGACAAAATGAATGCATTCCTTTCAATGTATGACGACTTTGTTTTCCTTTCACACTAGTTACAGTAGAAGACAAAGGTATGTGGACAGATAATCATAGTTATAGGTAGTAGTAGTAGTGGTGGTGGTTGTGATTAAATGTATATTATGAAAGAAACTATAACTAAACACAAATTAAAATTTAAAAATTAAAAACAAACAAATAATAATCGTAGTGGGTAGATTGGTTGGTAGGTAGGTAGGTAGTATGTGGTAGAGTTATTATATACGTATAGGAGTACGAATAAATCTAATGTAGAGTTAAAATTAAAATCGTAAAAAATAATAATAATAATAGTGTATGGTGTGGGTGGGGGCTGGTGTATTTTGTTTTGTTTAACTTTTTCGGGGAGGAGGGAGAAGAATTTGTTTGGTTCTTTTGTATGTTCGAATCATGAATTCATTGCCTTTGATTTTCAAATTGGAGACAATGCAGAGACAGAGAGAGATTGAGAGTGAGAGAGAGTGAAAGACAAAGGTTGGTTGTTGGTTGGTTGTTGGTTGGTTGTTTGTTTGTTTTGTTTGGTTTTAATGTTTTTTCTCACCTGGTAAATTTTGTAGCGGTTTGGCGTGCTGAGTGCCACGAGCGCTGAGACGCATTTGTCCCACCCCACGGACCCCCCCGATTGCTGGCTGCGCCCCCTGAGCGGTGGCCCCCCGTTGAGCCGCCACCGCCGCCGCCACCACCGCCGCTTGAGGGGCCCCCTGACGATTGATGTTGCCACGGAGCCCAACGGTTTGGCCACGCGCCGTGATTCCACGCCCACGGCCAACCCCCTTCATTTCACATGCACATACACACATACATTTTAATATATATTTTACGAGTACCACCAAGACGCCGCGGAGTAGCAGTAGACGACGAAGAAGAAGTAGCCATCATCAATTTACCATTTCGTGCACATCCACATTCAGTTTCACGATTTAGGGTCCGGGTAAGGGAGGTCCATTTAGCCATTTCATGTTCAAGCATATTCGCATATATTCGTATTATATAAAGTATATATATGGATCGCCAAGTTTTTTGTTTTTGGTTTTTAATAAACATTACAATTTTCGTTTTTGAAGGGTTTAAATTTAGTTTTGTTTCGTTTTTTCATAAAATTATAATAAAATATAAATTTGGAAATGATTTGTTCATATTTGTAATTGAAAGGTGTGGGTGGAGAGAGAGAGAGACAGAGGGTGTGGTTTAAAAAATAATAATGATGATGATTTGATATTTTTTTGGTGGAGGGTCGGGGGCGAATGGGTAAAATGGTTTCAATCATAATTTTGTTGTTTTTTGTTTTTGAATATTTTTGATAATTTTGTTTTAATTGTAGAGACCAACAATAAATATAATTCGTTAAAAAATTGGGGGGTTAACGGTTTTTTGGCATTCAATTCAATTGATTGATTGGGTTTTGATTTTTTGGGTTGTGGGGTAGAATATATAATTGGTGGTTATATAGTTGGTTGTTTTGTTTTGATTTGGATTTGGATTTTGACGAACATATATATAATTTTTTTAAGACGAGTTTTGTTTTCGTATTTGTTTAACGACATTGTTTGAGATTGAGAGAGAGTATTTAACATAAAAAAAGAAAAAAGAAAAAGAAAAAACAAAATCGATAATGAACGCGTTAGAGATTTGGTTTTAGTGTTTAATTGAAGAAAAAAACATATAGTATAGTAATGAAATAGTAATGAAAGTTTCTCTTTCTAAATTATTTCATGTTTTAGCTAAATAAAAGAATATAGTACATATATATATATACGAAAAACAATTGAATAAATGAAAAATAACAATGTATTCTTCCTCTTAATGATGCTTTCAATTTCAATTTCGGTTTAAGAAAGTTACGATAACGAAAGTATATGTTGTATGTTGTAAAAAGCTTAAAACTAAAAATTCGGAAAATATAAATTTTACCTAACACAAACACATTTCCGGCAGGAAATGCATTTCAATTTTTGCTTTCGTTTTTTAATGAAAATTTGCGATTGACACATTTATTAAAATAAACCATAGAAAATAAGATTAAAAAATAAAATAACAAATAATATTGGTAATTTATATATGTATATGTACATGTATAATTATAACAAAGCACTATTAAGCGAAATTAGCGTAAATTGTGAGATGTGATGTGATGAATAAGTACGCTGAACTTTTTAATGCGAGGATATTTGTAAGACACGATATATTATCTTAGCCCATTAACGGTCACAAAAAACTGTTGTTCATTTGTTTGGCATTGAACAGGTGTCCTCATATCGGGACAGAAGGTGGTGAAGGGTTAAATTGATTCCTTTTTTGGATTTTTTTGGTAAGTCTTAATTTCGAATCTTTTGTTGAAACATATACACAATCGACATTATTTTCAGTTTGCATAATTAATTGGAAATATATAATAATTGGAATATATATAGTCTTTCAAAATAAAATAGTACACAGAGCTTTTTCAAATCCGCCTCTGATTTTGAATGTACATGAATTCTCAAGATAAGTGGTACAATTCTTCGTATATCCAATTATTGAAAGACATGATTTTGTTTTGTGTCGGAGAATGATTTGAATGTGAGAAAATCTGTTGCTTCTATGCAATGAAGTTACAATTTATGACCTCTTATTCATCACATCTGCATTTCGTTGAAAATAATAATAATATATTATGAGTAATAGCATAAAAAATAAGTTAATAGTATAATGAAAAATAGCATAAGACTAAAAGCATTTCTTGAACATTTATTGCAAAAGTGTGACATACTTTTAGGCGTAACAACGTTAATTGTGGTTGCTCATATTAATTGCTGATATCTTAAATGATGAAGAAATTTAAATTTTTGGAAAACCAACAAAATAAATAAAATAAATGTGAAAGAACCTTGTCGATGCAACTCTTGCTGGGCGCTAAAATATGAGGTTTTTAGACTAAAACCATAAAATAAATATATATTATTTTCTTAATTTTGAAATCCCCACCAGAAATGTAAATATTTTTGTCAATTTTGCCAGTATTTCAAAATTCAAAAAAGGAATGAAATGGTTGGTTGGTTACCAAACTTTTTTTGACAAGTGTCATCGCAATGTTTATAGGAAATAGCGAAAACATAATCTCATGTTGAAATCTTTGAAAATCGAACAACATTCATTTATTGATGTATAGCGGGAAACTTATAACAGAGATGTTTGGGGAGATTTATATCAGAGTACCTGCCACTTTGGCTGTAAGAATTTAAACGATGTATGAGGTTTCTAGAGCGGTTAGAAGTCAAATCTGGTATGTGTGCTAGAATTGTAATTCTTAATATATATCCATAAAAATATATTAAAAATTATTATTTCAATTAAACTTGCAAAGGATAAAATTTTTCAAAAATTATTTTAGATACTTATTCGCACCCTATGTTACATTTAGCATTAACAACCATTATTTGAATAAACTAAAACACAATCATAATTTTAAATGATTGTTAATGCTAAACTGATACAGATAGAAGCATGTAATTTGAATTATTTTTAGCAGACATTCTCTTCTTTAATTAGATATCTATACCGGTAACATAGGATGTGAATATCTATATAAAATAATTTTTGAAAAATTTTATTTGTAGTTCTGTGTAAGAGTAACATGATGAGGGAATGAAACAATAAAAACGCAAAGTAATTCCATTTTGCCTACAGTCTCAGACGTATATCATCTGGTTCAATTTTTTTTAATTTGTCGTACGGTTATGGGTTCAGAAAATATTAGCGCACATTTAAACTGTAACAAAAATAAACTGGCACACGTTGCCATTGACTAAAACTTTTGCAATCAATGTTCAAAAAGATAACAATAAATTTGAAAAAAAAAAATAGAAAATAAAAAAAAACATTTAAATAAACATAGATTTTGACAAAAAAATATCCATAGCACTTTGGTATTCAGCTCATAAAAATTAAAAAAACACAAGAAAAAAAAACTTAAAAATAATACATATAAAAAGCCATAAAATTAAACATTAAATAAAGCTTTAAATAAATAAAAAATAATAATTAAAAATCACAAAGCAAAGCGGCGGCGGCAAAAAGCAATGAAAAGTGCAAAAAATGATAACAAGAAAAAAATTAAAATATAAAGCTTGAAAACAAAAGACTTTCAAATAGGAACTATTGTGTGGTGTTAAACAAAAGAAAAAGGTTGACTGACTGACAGACACACGACTGAGCGAATGAAAGAGTGGTCGGTCGGACGGATTGAATGGATGTTTCTTTGGTTACATTTGTTATGGTTACATAGTTCTATGGATGAGATTGGATGTATGAATGGATGGATGGTTGCAAAAGACACGAATGATTTGTTGTTGTTACTATTGTTTTATATGTAAATAATGCTTTGTCAATTTTTAATTCACAAAATGATGTTTTCGTTTCGTTTCGTTTGTAAAATTTCGAAATGTAAGCCTAAAGTGTATACAAGAATGAAATAGGTCCACGTTATCTTCAAGTTTTAGATAGAATTTCTCTATAATCAACAAATATGTTGCAGTAGCTGAAGACATATTCAACAACATATTCAGCAGAGTAGTGATGTTTGTGGTGGTGGTGTGGAGGAGGTAGTGGTGGTGGTGTAATATGATGAACAAATTTTTTTGTTGGCTGTTGTCGTGTTTAAAGTCCGTGTTCTTTTTCTTTTTTTTGGTAAAATCGAAAAAATATATATTTAATTAATTAAGAGAAAACAAAAATATAGAAGTTTTGGAAAAATTGTAAAAAAATAATACAAAAGATTACTTAAGGCAACAAAATAAAGTAAATGAAAAAGAAAATGTTTTAAAAACCCACCACATTAGTACGTGCTGTTCTCGGCAAACCACCGGCGGCGCCGGCAACGGGACCCCCACCACCAGCAGCACCGGGTGGCAGTGGCGCCACACCGCCCGGTGGATAATCAAAGAAATACTCTCCATCATAGGTACGATAAAAATCATCATAATATGAATCATTGTAGCCACCGCGATAATCCGAATAACCATAAAAGTCATATTCATAATCTATAAAAATTTCATTTGAGGAAGGAAAAACAAATTTTTGGTTTTGCAATTTTTTCGTTTCGGGAAGATCAAAAAAATGAAAGAATATTTTGGCCAAAGAGAATTTAGTGTTTTGTTCAAGGGGAATAAAAAATAAAAATAAATCGATTATAAGTCAAAAAGTACAAAAACTTGTTGTATATAGCAAAAAAATCAAAAAGAACAAAGAAAGTACAACGAAACAAAAAATAAGTTTAAGCAAAACAATTAAATAATAATTTCTACTGTCTCTAAATGATACTGTGATAAAAAAGTTTTTTCTTTGATATTTTGGGACAAAAAGAAGAGCGGGAAGATCAAGCATAGCGGTTGTTCCGTCCCACAAAGTAAAGTAATAAAATCTCCGCACTGTTTGGTTGGGACGAAATGAAGAGCATTGTGAATACAAGGCCAGATAATTTGGTCTGACATCTAAAGTTTAATCATTCACTTGCACATATGGTATTATCGACTCCTTTTGCTTAAGCATAATAGGAAGTTTATCAAATTTCCCACTTAAGAAGTGGTGATAGTGTCTCATGTCTCCCCTCTAGGGGCTACTGCGGAGCAGTTTTGGGCCATTCTTTCATAAAAAAATGTTTGGAGGAGGTTGAAGATAGAGGGTAGCTTTGTTCTGAGAAAATATTGGGTCTGAAAAATATTGGGGGTTGGTCATACATTTGACTCCACGAGGGCCTTCTTGGGTCAGTTAGAGTGTTGGGAGCAAATTTTTATTTAAAAAATGTAGATTTCGTATGGGAGCCCCCTTAAGGAGTGGAGATAAGGGACAGATATGTTTACGGAAAATATTGGGGAAAGAAAATAAATGGGGATCAGCCTTAAATGTCTCCCCTCTAGAGGCTACTGCGGGACAGTTTTGGGCCTTTCTTTCATAAAAAATGATAAAAAACAAAAAAATGTATGCACTCAGAAAAAAAGTGTACTAAATTCAAGTAAAAATGTACTTAAATTAAGGAAATTGGTATCTGTTTGGCACCCAGTATGCCTTTACTCAATTTAAGTTTATTTTGTACTTGAATGTAGTACGTTCGTACTCAAATCAAGTAAAATTTATTCAAAATGAGTTTTATTTACTCATTTTAACTACAAATGTAATTAGATTGAGTACATTTCTCAGACTCAATTTTAGTATGATTCAGTATCAAACATTTTTTTTACAAAAAAATAAAAAAATGTTTGGGGCCACCTTAAGGGTTGAAGATAGAGGGACCGAAGAAATATTGGGGTTTGATCATACATTTGACTCCTCTTTGGGGCAGTTAGAATGATGTGTGCAAATTTTATAAATAATAGTTTTTGTATGAAAGCGACCTCATTGGGTCAGTATTTTCAAAAGCAATTTGATATTAAACTGAAAACGCAGTACACTTTGGAAGATACCGACCAAGTTTGATATTCCTTCTAAAATAGACTGGACTCATTTTTGACAGTTCCAGCTCATGGGGACCGCCCTCATCCTACGCTATCATTCTTATTTTTTTTATCACATTTTCTTTCGATTGAACTAAAACAATTCTAAGAAAAACAAACTACGGATAATAACAAAAAACTAAATAATCTAAAATTATAAATTTAAAAAATATTAATTAAATTTTGGTACGATATCCGGTGGATGGGATAGGGCTACAATTACTATTTTTCCGTTTCTTGTCATATTTCAGTCTTAACACAACACAAGTGGGACACGCAGGATATGGGGGTACAGGAGCAAATTGTGGCACAAAATGCAAATAACAATTATTTGGCCTTGATTTTTATAAACAAAAACAAAAGGTTTAAAAAAAAAGAATTTTCAGTGAACATTTTTATTCCATTTATCAATTTAGTAACAAAAAACAAATTTAAATAAATTAAACTATTTAGAAAACAACAAAAAACAAACCCTAAACGAGAGGTTTTTTCGAAAAAAAAAATGAAGAAAAAGTGTTTGTTGGGTTGTTGGAAAAACAAAAATGAACTAACGAACGAGTGCTCAAAAATTTTGTTGGATTTTCAACGGATTGATTGATTGTATGATATAGATAGGTTTATACCATGACAACAACGTCGCCATCGTCATCGACAACAACAATTACTTACCGGCAAAACATCAATAAGTATACTGGGTGTTTAACATTTGCTACACAGAGAACAAACAACAAACACAAAATTGCAACATTTAATTACACAAAAGTATTTATATTTTTTTTGTTATCTTTATGTTTTTGATTTGGATTTAGGTTTTGATTTTGATTTGTTTTGTTTTTTGGTTGGAATCAAGAAAAATATGAGCGGTGTTTGGTTAAAAGGTCGTATGCTCGGTTTTTAGTTTATTTGGATAGGTATAGATTTTAATTTTTAATATATTAAATATTGTAGACATTTATTGTAAAAAACAACAATTGAATAAATGGAATAAAAATAAACACGCAAAAAAGTTTGGGTTCTCTGGGACTTTTCTGCTTGTCTTTGTTGGTTTTAGAAAACAAAAACTAAACTTGGCATGCAAAGTAATAAATAAGAAAGTTCGAAATGACTGGAGAGTGATGACTTATGTAAATCAAGGATATAATACATTTTTTGCTTGGTTTTGTTTGGACACAAGCCAATAAAAACAAAAAAAAGAGAACGAAGTAACGATCGAACGAACGAAAAAAAGATGATGATGAGAAGAGTTTACAACAGTGCAAAAAGTTAGTTGGTTACATTTATGACAAAGAAATACAACATTTATAATAATAATAATAAGAGAATGATAAAAAAGCATACGTTTAATGAAATTTGATATTTTTGGATGAGGTTTTTTTAACTGGTAATGAAACAAACTTAAGAAGAAATGCATAAAAAGCTGAAATTTGTTCAAAACTAAAAGATGAAAAAGTAACGTTTCAATATAAATAAAAGAAATAATAACAATAATAAAAAATAATCAATAAAACTAAATGATAAAAGTAAAAACAATAGAAACTAACAAGAGAATAATAATAATGATAATAGAGCCCTAGACATAAGGTTAATCCAGAAATTAACAATTATTACGCACAATCTTTTTATAAAAAGATTTCTTTATATAGTTTTTTTTTAAATACAAAACAAATATACATAATCAATATGTCAACTGCAAAAAATAACTAAAAAATAATTGTTTTTTCTTCTTCTTCATTATTTGTACGAAAAAAAATATTTGTTTTTTTTACCAAAAAGTAATATGTATTCCATATTGAGAAAATCAAATAACTTTCAATTGGATTTCTTCTTCATAGTATTCATTAGAATTTAATATTAAGACTTACCATAGTCCCTGGGCATTGGTGTGCGTAGAGGAATCCGAGGAGCACCGGGTATACGCATGGGTGTACCTAATGGTATCATGCCGGGATGTGTTGGCGATAAATTTCTGTATGGAGACAATGGTTCAAAGCTTTGTTTGTTTTAAATTGTTTAACACCATTTTAAGTTTTTTTTTTTTTTGAAAATTTAAATAAGTTTAGTTTGGTTTAGGTTTTTTTTTTCAAATAAGGCGCAGCAGGTTGTGGTTGTAGTAATACATAACACAAACAGGTGGTTGGTGGTGGTGGTTGGTTGGTTGGTGGTGATGGTGGTGGTAGTAGTAGAGTGGATATTTGGTCGGTAGAGTAGTAGTTATAGTAGCGGATATCACAATTGATTGCAAATAATAAAATAGTAGTGGTAGTAGTAGTACAAGTAGTTTATGTTTACATTCGGGAGGTTTTTCAATAAAAACGGGCAACAAAATTGAAATCATAAAAAAGAAAAAAAGGATAAAAATTAATAAGAAATTGTTACTATTGCTAGCTTTATTGTGTATATAAACAAGAGGGAAACATAATGAAATCTAAATTGACCGAATGCGGGCGAAACAGTAACACAACAAAATGCACATAAAATTTAAAAAAAATAAACTCATTTTTATTTATTCATTTAATATTTCAACATATCATAAGTTGCTATGCATTTTGTTGTCTATATTTCATTTTGTTTTGAACAAAAGTCAAATAGTGTGTAAAGAGAGCCATGTAGTTGTTTGTCAAAGTGCGTGTGTGGTCATTTTCCATTTTTCGAATTTTGCTATGCTTTGCCAATATTGAATTTTAATAGTTGTTAGTAGTGTTAGTTTAAATTTTGGTTTAATTTTGATTTTTTTTTTAATTTGTTTGCTTCATTGTGTTTTCTTTCTCAAGTGAATGAGTTTGTGTGTGGGCGAGTTTTTCCACTCTATTTCAACTTACCCCACTAGGCCAGGACGTCCTTGCATCATTTGCATCATTCGACGTTCACGAGCACGTAATATTTCCTCCTTTTTCTTTTTGTCCGAAGGTGGTTTTGCTAAGGATACCTATGTGTGCAAGGGGGAGAATAAAAACAGAAAACAAATTGTGATTAATGAAAATGAGAAAAAAAAAACAAAACGCTATTGTGTCAATGGGCTGGAAGGCAATGAGTTCAAGAGCTTTTCCGTTTCGTTTGAATAAAATATATCCTTGGGAAGTTTTAGCAGGAGGTACATAAAAATATTAATAATAATGGCCAACATTCGTCGTTCATAAACTCAATGAAATGGAAATGCGTTGATTGAAATACAAATATTAATTTATTTAACCACCCCAACATAGGATTCACTGCGAAATATTCAACTTGAATATAAAAATATATTCAGCAATAAAATAAATAATATTTGCCGGTTTGAATAGACCACGGATTTGACAAAAACTTTAAACATTATCTCAAAAACCCCAACAAATTATAGGTAATTATATTTATATAGTTCTATTCAGGGGACGACATACTGTGGGTCGCGGTAAAATGCTAAGACAATCTAGCATGTCCGTCTGTTTACAATTTTCCATATATATATATATATATCAGGGATTGAAAATGAAAAATGGAAATCGCTCCAAAGGGAAAAAGTTTCCTTCACAAGGTCTGAATGTATCTCAAAAGTATTGAGTCTTTTGGAATATTTCTGCTTTATAATCAATATTTTAAAATACAATCATCTAGCAGTATTTGAAGACTAGTTCATTCATTATTATTAATAAGTTGCCTCTGAATATATGTGTTTTAGTTAGAGAAACATAATCAATTAGCACTAGTAGCATTTGTTTTTTTAAAAACAATAGTGGCATTTGTTATTAATAATTCTATGAACGTATGACAACGCAATTTATTTAGAAGTCGACATTTACGATATGTAAATGTATTCGAAAATGTTCCCTTATTTAAATATATAAATATGTTTTTTTCGATATTTACTTTTCGTTTCAAAACATGTGTCCTGGCCTGTCAATGAATCTTCCCTCATTTGACTGCGAATATACATATTGACTTAATTTCAAAATTCTAAACAAGTAAAGTCACCCGGGACCGACTATACGATACCCTACAGCATTACTCCCTGCGCCTAAACAGGGAACTGATTATTGAATATCGATGGAACGATTAACATGTTACGAAAATTTTAATCAAGATCCGATGAAAGATGTGGTTTCTAGGGCGGTAATAGAAATTGGACGAAGTTTAGTATGGGGCCTAATCAAAACAAGGATCTATATGATTCACATTCATGGTAAGTGTTCGAGATGCGATGTAAAAATTGGGTGCTAGAGCAATAATTGTTTTAAAGCGCAGGTACATATATATGGGGGTTTTATCAAAATATAGATCTAGATGGTTCACATTCACAGTATGTGTTCCTAGTTAGAATATAACAAGATATGAAAAATTTGATCGAGATGTGGGTTATATAGCAGCAATAGTGTAATCGGAGATACATATTTATGGGGACTAAGTAAAAACATGAACTCATACGGTTCAGATTCAAAGTATGTGTTCCTAGTTAGAATATAACAAGTTCTGAAGATGCGATGTAAGATATGGATAGAGCGGTAATAGTGAAAATCGGAGGTAAGGGGGTTATCAGAACATTGACCATCTATATGGTTCATATTCATGGTAGGTGTTCCTAGTTAGAATAGTTAGAATATAACAGGATGTAGAAAATTTGATCAAAATCGTATGTAAGATGATGTTTATAGAGCACTAATAGTTTATGTCATGGAACCACAGTAGGTGTTGCTAACATGATATGGAAATTTTGTTTAAGATCCGATGCAAAATGTGGACTCAGAATAAATCTGAGGAACATTTGTAGTGGGGAGGGTTGGGGCAATATTTAAATATATAATATTTGTTTCGTATTAAAAAGGGATCGTCGTCCATGGCGGGAAAAAAATATTCCTGTTAAATTTAACGGAGATTGGACAACAATTGCGACCTTTAATTTCAGCACAAAGTTAGGGCGAACGGACGGACAAACAGCTGGCGATAAACCAACCGGTATACATAAAGGTGTGTCTAGCTCGATCTTGGTGATTCTTGGTGATACAAACGTTTGGCCTGAAACGACGTATCCCCTTATCCATTTACCTCATTTTCCTAAACTAAGACTTGAATTTACAATCCTTTTCATAACAGACCTGGTCATTAAAGGGGAAGAGTCTCTACGTCACGTCTAGTCACGTTAAATTTGTATTTTAGACACGCACTTAAAGCAAGATTGAATTATCCAAAAAACATTAAGATACCCATTATATATACAATTGATTTTCTATCGATTAAAAACTCCATGAATAAAATATGTTTTTCCTCTACACCATTTCCAATGGAAATTGAGAAAATACAAATCGAAATTCAGAAATGTAAATAAAAATTGAGAAAATACAAATTGATATTCAGCTATGTAAATTGAAAAAATAAAAATTGAAATTCAAATATATAAAAATAAAAATTAAATTAAGAATATACAATATGTAAATTGAAATTGAGAATATACTTTGATATTGAATATAATTTGATATTGAGAAATAAATAATTTAAAATGAGAATTTACAAATTAATTTCAATTTTAATTTCTGAATATCAATTTGTTTATTCTCAATTTCAACTTTCATTACTGAAATTCAATTTTCATTTTCTCAATTTCAAATTTAATTTCTCAATTTCAATTTACATTTCTCATTTTCAATTTGTATTTTCTCAATTTCAATATACTTTTCAGAATTACAACTTGTATATTTTCAATTTAAATTTTCATTTCTCAATTTCAACTTGTATTTTCACAATTTCAACTGAAAATGGTACATTTGAATTTCTCGAATTTGGCAATGTGACAGGGAACAATCTATAAAATGGATGTAAAGTAGTTTTATATGTAAATATGTTCTGCCTCCAAATAACATTCCATAGTTTGAGCTGATGACACGACACGATGATAATGCCATAATTTTGAGTATTTCCAAATATCCATTTGGACTTACCTCCATATTAGAAGCACCAACCTCTTTGCCATTTAAAGACCTCATTGCAACAACAGCACTATCACGATCCTCGAAATGCACAAAAGCATAGTCTTTTATTTTCTTGACGCGTTCAACTTTGCCATATTGCTCAAATTGTTCCTAGAAGATAGGGCGAAGAAAAGGAAAGTTTAGTTTTAAAAGGCTCAACAGATCTCCATAAACACTCAAACATACCTTCAATTTCTCCTCTGTAACATCCTGGGTTAAATTTCGAACATACAGAACTTTAACTTTGGACATTGTTTGTTCATCCGGCTCCTCTTGTGGATCGGCCCAATCGACAATAATATCACATCCCCAGACCTTAAAAAAACCAAAAGATATTAAGTTATAACATGAATTGTTGTTTAATCTCCTATAATCCTTACCTTAGTTCTACCAGTACCAAGTCTTCGTTTGGCCAATGAAGCCGCTTTGTGTGATTCGTATTCGAGAAAACAGAAACCACGATTCTTTTTCTTATCATCCGGAGAACTATAAATTATCACTTCAATAAGGCCGGCTGTTGAAGCGTTAGCGTGGACGGGCGAGTTGAGAAGTAAAAAAATGAACAATTATTATAAAGAAAAAGAGATCATTGTTTGTTTCGGTTTTTCATTGTGTAATTATAGTGAAATAATAATAATAAGAGTAAAAAAAAATACAACAAAAAATTAAGAAATTTCAAAATTTTGTCCATTGTTTGGAGGGGAGGTAGTGGGTTGTTACAGAAATTTACAAATTTGACATTACAAGCTGCGTTCTAAGTCGTGAGTGCTTTGTCATGTTAAATAATATAAATTTCTGTGATTTTGAAATAATTTTTTTTATTTTGTACAATTTGCCATTTTATTTTTGTTTTCTTTGTTTCATTATTTGTATTTAAAACCAATGCCAAAAACGCTTATATAGTTTCCTGATGACGTTTTCACAAAAAAAAGAAAAATATAGATTTCAACGATTTCGTCGTTGTCGTTAATTTAAAATGTTTTTTTTGTTTGAAAGCAACTGAAAATTAATATTCAAAAACATTTATTTATGCTGTTGTTTTGTTTAACTTTTTTTGCTTTATACAATTTCTTTTTTGGTTTTAGATTTGATGAATTCGTCTTTAGATTTTCAACACCAAAAACAAAACATAAAATACACTTAGGAAAAAACGTTTGTTATATATTTATATATATATAAGTATGTATATATAGAAAAAAACAACAGAAATTGTAACACAAGAATAGAAACACATTTAGGTAAAGACAGAGATAGGAGAGAGAGAGATATAGAGATATTGTATGGTAGATAGATATTGTATACGAGTATTGTATGTAGTAGGTTGATTGGTAATAGTTTACATAAAATCGAAAGTAAAAAACACAGAATAATAGTTTTGAGTTGACAGCTTTGTTTGTTTGTTTGGGTTTGGGGGGTGGTGTAGAAAATGCTTAAAATTAAACGAAAAATATGTTTACAATTTATAAACAACATTTAGCTTGGTTTTAGTTGTGGTGGCGTGGTTGGTTGGGTGGGAAACACTTGGAATCATCAAATTGAATTTATTGTTCGTTCCTGGTGAAAACATGGATCGGCCGGGGTAGTCGGAAAGTATCATCTTTATTGTGATCGTTTTTCGGCTTTTTCTTTTTTGGAATACAACACAGTCTCCAGTCATTACCATTAGATTTTTGTTTTGTTTTTTGTTGTTGTTTTAATTGAGTGTATCGAGAAAGAGTTCGGATTTATATTTTTTTGTACCAAAAAAACAGGACTATTTTTTACTTATTTCGAAAACGAAAGATTTTTACAACAATATGGAAACGGGAGCGAGGATATATCAATCGCATGTTTGGGGGTGAGAGGGAAGAAGAGACCAAAACGCTATATTAACACGGGGTATATTAAATCGCCAGGCGGTCACAACCTTGCACACACACACACACACAGGAAAGTCTCATAAAATTAAGGATTACACCGTCCGATAGTCCATATTACACTTCAAAGTAAGAAAGGATACAATTCTTCAAAAAATATTTTAAGCACTATGATACCGGTATAAATGTCAAATTAAAGAGGAGAATATCTGCAAAAAATACTTTAAATTTCATGATTCTATTTGTACTAGTTTAGCTTTAGCAACCATTTGAATTTTTCCCTCTTGAAAAGTAAAATATGAATGAACTAAACAAATTAAGGAGGAAACTTGAAATGGTTGTTATTGCTAAACTAATACAGATGGAAGCTTTATTTAGTATTTTTAACAGATATCCCCCTCTCTAATTTGACATATATACCGGTCTCATAGGGTGCGAATAAGTATTTAAAATAATTTTTGAAAAATCGTATTTTCTTTCGAATTTTGTGGTCCTGTGCAGGGCCGGCTACACCAATAAACTATATTTTGTCAATGATTTCAGACGTATATCATCCGGTTAAGGATTTTATTACAAATTGCCATACGGTATTATGAAATAATTTTTATAAACATTTTGGAAAAGCGGTCAAAATTCGTATAGCCTTAAAATAATTTCATAATACTAAATTATCCCTTACTATTTTTTGGAGTGGGAATATCATTCCCAAAATTTGTATAAAAGGGGTGAATATTCAATGCAAAAATGCAATTAATGAAAATAGTAAATATTTTCTATTAATTGGCTTTTAATTCCAGCCAACGAATTGATCTTGATAAAGCCCATATGACAATAACTTTGTTTCGACTTTTTTCTATTACACTTTCAATTGAAATTGAGAAAATACAACATCATATTGAAAAAAATACAAATTGAAAATCAGAAATGCAAATTAAAGTTGAAGGAAAAAATGAAATTAAGAAAATACAAATTGAAATTCATAAATTTAAATTGAAATTAAGAAAATACAAATTAAAATTCAAAAATGTAAATTGGAATTGAGAATATACAATATGATATTAGGAAATAAACAATTGAAAATGAGAAAATACAAATTAATTTCAATTTACATTTCTGAATTTCAACTTGTATTTTCTCAATTTTCATTTCAGAAATTTATCTTGTATTTTCTCAATTTTTATTTCTCAATTTGAACTTGTGTATTCTCAATTTCAATTTATATTTCTGAATTTCAACTTGTATTTTCTCAATTTCAATTTTCATATCTCAATTTCAACTGTAAATGGGATAAATTTTCCTTTTGTTTGTTTTTTCATTTGCAAAACAGAAAATACGATCAAATTATTTGCTTTAATTATATTTTATTTTGTTATAATCAGTGGCGAAAAATCATTTCGGCGATTTTATTCGAAAACGCTACATTGATACATTTAAAGCTGATTCTAATTCCTTAATTCTTCTTGGCCTTATCGATTTTATGTTCGTGTTTTTATACCCTCCACCTCCAGGATGGGGGTATATTCACTTTGTCATTCCGTTTGTAACACCTTGAAATATTTATCGGAGACCCCATAAAGTATATATATTCTGGGTCGTGGTAAAATTCTAAGACGATATAGCCATGTCCGTCTGTCCGTCTGTCTGTTGAAAGCACGATAGCGGCCGAACGAAATGAGCTGGAAGGTTCAAATTTTTCCTAAATGTGTCTTATGGTTGTAGATCGCTTGGGATTGAAAGTGGACGAAATCGGTCCAGAGGGAAAAATTTTTCCCTCACAAGTACTGAAAATACCCCTAATATTTAGAGTATTTCAGCATGTTTTTTGAACATATTAGCTTGTATTTACTTGATATTTTCAATTCGCATTCCCTCGACATTCTTTAATCTACTGGTAATACTGTGGTATGCACTCCGTGGTGGAGGGTATATAAGATTCGGCCCGGCCGAACTTAACGCCTTCTTACTTGTTTTTTTCTAATATATTTGTACTATTTATCGGCACAGAAAAGCCAGTGTCATATGGGCCCCTCTTCTTCGAGTTTCTTAGTTTTTCTTGACATTATCGATTTTGTATTTTTTTAGAATATTTTTACTCTGTGTGCCTTATCTGCACTATTATATAAGAAAAGAAAAAAGCCACAAAAAAGTGAGTGTCATATGGGCCCCTCTTCCGGAATATATGGGATTTTCCAATGACATGGAGGAAAATCTCAGTCAACTATACACACATATCATATCCTATGTGGGAATAAGTCATAGAGTGATTTTGTTATACTGTCAAAAGTCATTTGGAAAACGCTAAATTGATACACATAAAGCTGCTACTAGTTCCTGACTTTTTCTTGACATTATCGACTTTATGTTCTGTTTTTTTTTCTAATATATTTTTACTCCTTCCTATACACACTTTCTATAGGAATATTTTCGTACTATTTTTCAAGAAAAGAAAAAGGTCACAAGAAAGCAAGTGTCATATGGGCCTCTCCTCCAGAATGCGGGGGATTTTCCAATGTGTGCAATTTTCCAATGTGTGTGTATGTATGTACATATGCAAGGCAGTGTTTGTTTTTCTAATAACATTAAATACATCTTTAAAATATTACGTTCAAAGAAAAAACAAAACGATTTGTTGCTGTAGTTTTTGAACATTCAAACACCAATTTGTCATTAGTCATAGTCAGTGATCAGTAAGCCAGTCAGCCATGCCACTCAGCCACAGCAATGTGTGTGTGTGTATAGTTTCTGTGTGAGTCCACAAATATTTCTAGAATTCCACAGTTCACAAAATATCATGCGTCGCCGGCCGTCAAAGTTTCTGGTTGTCATAATCTTTTAATGTCGTTTGTCATTTGTGTGGTGTGTGGTGGGGTGAAATCAAGCTATAAATTTTTCTTAATTCGACTTGGAAATGTGACATAAATTATGGCAGAATTGTAGCAAATGAGGGTGGGCTGAATGGCTGAGGCTCTCGCCTCATGATCTATATCTGTTCGATTAGTTGTTCAGTCCATATGATGAGTGTACTACTTCCCGCAAAGCATTTCACATTTCACACATAGCGTTTTGATCTGATCCTCTGTTTGGTTTTACACATATTTTCAGGTGAAGATTATATTTGAATGAAAGATATACATATAGATATATATAGAGAGAGATAGACAGTTAGATAGGTAGACAAAGAGAGAGTAGAGTAGACCCAATGTTTGTTTTAAATTTCTTACCAGTTTTTTCTTTTGTTTTAAATTTTGCTGTAGCTCTACAATTGTAATGAAAATCACCAGAAAACAATATCAAGTAAAATTATTTAATAATTCAATAATAAACACTCTTATAAATTTTAAAGCGAATTTGGCATTTGGTTTTCTTTTTTCTATATATTTTTTTTGTTCTAGAAAATTGTCAAGCTACAGAGGAAAAGAATTAAAAAAAAAAGATTTCAATTTGGTTTTTTGTTGTATTTTCTTTTTCTCGTAAGAGATACAAAAGAATAATGAAAGGGATGATGTTATACAAAAAAACAATAAAAAAATTCCAATCACAAAATTTCATCTGCAAATAGTCAAAATAGAAATTTGAAAATATGACAATTTATTTGCTAGGTAGGGAAGGAGGAAGAGGTACATGGGGGTACATGTGGGTTGGTCGTAGTAAACAAAATATAATTTTCACCTGTAGATGAATTTTTGTAAGTAGAATTTTCTCTTTGTTGTAATGGTGAATTAAATAAACATGATACAAGCGAAAATTGCAAAAATTCACAAAAATCCAATTTCAGCATTTTTAAACTGCTCACTAGTTAATAGTCGTGTTTTCTTTTTGAAGTAAAATCTTCTGCAACTTACGCTTTGTTGTTGTTGTTGTAAAAAACACATAAAACCAATTATATTCATTGTCATTTGAACCAATTGCAAACCAATTAGAAGACGAGGTAGTTGGTGGTGTTGTTTGGGGGGTTTTGTTTTAGAGTGGGGAAGGGTTAATTTTTGGTGGTGGTTTTTTTCAGGGGAGAATTTTTCTTTTTTTCACAAAAACATTTTTGATTGTCCTGTTCTTTTTCACATATTTATGAAAATGTTTTTTTGATTATTTAATTTTTGGTTTTTGTTTTTTGTCAAAAATCACCACTTACGTGCATGTTTAGAAAATTCCTCAATTAATTCATCATGATCTCTATTCTTAGGTATATTGCCGACAAAAAGCCGGTGATTATTAAATGATATCGTTACACCAATCTTTTTGCCTTTCCGAATTTCATAATCATTCAGCTGGAAATTGTTAAAAAATTGTAGCAAATACACAACAACAGATACACACAACAGAGTTAAGACAAACAACAAAAAAGAACCGAAAAATAATTCGATTTTGTTTTTGTTCAAATATGTAGATTTTTCATTTCGTTCGGTGGTTTCGTTTGGTATATTTTACGTGCCAAATAATTTATATATATATATAGAGAGAGAGAATATAAAAAATATACGAGTTATGATAGATAAATAGATTTTTCGTTCGTTTTAGGTAGTAATATAACTAATATTAATATATTCTGGAGTTTCGTTAAAAAAAGAGTTAAAAATAGCTTATAAATTGTGTTTAGGAAATAATTTAGTTATTTAAGATCAAATTAAAGAAATAATAAATTTTGTTCTTTTTCTTTGGAAATAAAAACTATTATAATCCAAAGTAACATCAATCGAATGCGAATGTCTACATAATTTTGTAATCTAGAATTTAAATATGATGAACTGAAAACTAAATTATAGGCATGTCATGATGATTTTTGTTTTGATTTTGTTAAAATATTGGTTATATAGGCTTTTAAAATATGTTTTTTTTTGTTTTGGTTTTTATTATTTAACAAATTCCTACTGAATATTTTTTCTTTGCGTTGCTGTCTCAGCGTGCTGAGACATATTGCTGATGAATGTATTGAGAACGGATGAAACTGTCAGAAAAAGAAACTCGCTGTCATCTGTCGCCCGCTATCTATGGGGACGCCTGACTGATGGGGACGTTAATTAAACCGAACAGAATTCGAATGTCGTAGAGAACAAAACAGCGGACGGGACAGTTTGAAAGAAAGACATACATTTTGTTGGTCTCTACAAATAGAACGGACGTGTGGTGTAGTGCTGCTGCAGCATGGGGAAATACATAAGTGAGTGTGGATTTCAAATTTAATTTATAATTTAAATTGATAACATTTTTTTATTGAGAAGTTTCATATTATTTGACGTGTTCTTATATGTACATACATAAGTAGACATTTATGAACTTAATTTATTCATAAATTGTTTCCAAATATCTCTTTTTGCTTGTCCAACTGAATATGGTAGGAAGTATTCTCATTTTTTTCCTTCAGTTTGCCACGCCTTAAAATATCCATTAGAAACCCTACAATCTGGTTCGAGGTGAAATTTTATCATGTCCGTCCGTTATTCTGATGAAAGTACACTACACCATTATCAATAGTAATTCAAAAGACACCATTTGGAATTCGAAATTCCATTTCGTTTTAAATTCAAAAGACATCATTTGAAATTCGAAAGACATCATTTGAAACTCAAAAGACATCATTTAAAACTCAAGAGACATCATTTGAAACTCAAAAGACATCCTTTAAAACTCAAGAGACATCATTTGAAACTCAAAAGACATCATTTGAAATTCAAATCTCATCATTTGAAATTCAAATCTCATCATTTGAAATTCAAATCTCATCATTTGAAATTCAAAAGATTCCATTCGAATTTATAAGACATTATTTGAAATTCATAAAACATCGATTGTAATTGATATTTTGAATTTCAATTGATATTTTTAGAATTTTCTACTTCAATCGATGTCTTTTGAATTTCATGTGAATTGAAAAAAAGTGTAGTTAATATTTAAACGAAACGATCCAGGTTGATCAAATTTACCACATACATGTCTAATGGGTGTAGGTCGCTTGTGCTGGTTCAGAGGGAAAAGGCTATCCCACACAAGTACTAAAAGAAGCTCATAAGAATTGAGGTTTTTATGCATCTTAAAGATTCTTCTCCAGTATTCCAATATTTTCAAAGATTGTGGCACAACTTCGGTCGTGCTCTAAACAGATGATCAGACGAATGTAAATACACTATTTCCATTTGATTTTGGGGAAAATTCGAATTTGAATTGAGAAAATTCCACTTGAATTTGAGAAAATTTCTATTAAAATTAAGAATTTAAATTTCATACTGATTTCATTACAAATAGAAATTCTAAATTTCAATTTGAATTTTCGCAAAAATTCGAATTGAAATTGAAAAATTTCATTTGAATTTGAGAAAATTAAAATTTTTTATATTTGCTATTTGAATTTGAGAAATTTTCAATTGAAATTGAGATCTTCCTTTTGAATTGAAAATTTCCATTTGAATTTGTGAAAATTTCAATTGAGATTTTCCATTTGAATTTGAAAAAATTCCAATTAAAATTAAGAATTGAGAATTTCCACTTCATATTGAGAAAATTTGAAAAAATAAGAAAATTTCAATTACAAATAGAAATGCTAAATTTCAATTGAAATGTTCTCAAAAATTCGAATTGAAACTGAGAAAATTCCATTTTAATTTGAGAAAATTCGAGAAAATTAATTTTTTTCATATTTGAATGTGAGAAAATTTCGAATGAATTTGAGATTTGCATTTGAAAAATCTTCAGTTAAAATTAAGAATTTCAATTTCATAATGAGAAAATTCCAGTTGAAATTGAGAATTTCCATTTGTTAATAAGAAAATTTCAATTACAAATAGAAATTCTAAATTTCAATTTGAATTTTCTCAAATTGAAAAAGAAAATCGCAATTCTAATGGGAATCTTCTCAAATTCGAATGGAAAATCGCAATGTCAATTGCAATTTTCTCAATATAAAATGAATATTTCAATAGGCTATGGTGTATTTTAAGGTATTAAATGTAGTAATAAACATAAAGTAAACAAATAAATTCAAATTTTTGAAGTAGTTTTTCGGAATTCATTGAAATTACATTACTTGAGACATGAAAAAGCGAATAAGATTACCATTTTTGGAATTTTCTAAATTTATTGGAACTTGTAAACATCATGGCGGCCACAACAGACAGAGGAGCGAACATGACTATTTTATGGATTTCCAATCTAAATGAAATTTCCTTCGAAGGAAACTTTGTGTTCGAAAAAAGTGGAAATTTTGTAACATTTTTAAGACTTTGGACATTTAGGCCACCAAGCCTACACAGGTGAAATTAATTCATAAGGAGGAGGTTGGACAAAGGATATTTGTCTTAGAAAAAAACGGGAATGGAGTTAAACCTAGTAAAATTTGCTTCTGAAGGAGTATTTATTTCAATGTGTCAAATGTAGGAGAGGGATTTGTGTTACATCTTTGGTACTAATTATGAAATATGATCTAGTTTTCTCAACATATTTTTTGAGGTTTGTTAATTTTACCTTTTTGGAGTAAAAGTATTGTACTTTTTTATATAAAAAATATCTATGGATATGAACATTTAAAATCCCTATTAATAATATAAAACCTTAGTGTAAGTCTGTCTGTCTGTTTGTTTGTTCCGCAATCACGTGTAAACGGCTGAACCGATGTTGTTGAAATTTTCAGTACAGATAGATGTAGGTCTGGAAGGAACTATAGGCTATAGAATTTTTAAAAATTTGCTCTGTGGACGGAGGGGCATGGCAATATTGTTTTTTAAGCTAGAAGGCTGAAAATTGGAACGTATATATTACTGACCACGGGAAAAAAGTGTTTTTTAGCTAGAAGGCTGAAAATTGGAACGTATATATTACAAACCACGATAATATCAATATGATAAGATTAATATGAAACCTGATTTTAATTTTAAAATTTGTTTTTTTGCCTGGCGAAGCGGGCGGGGTTCAGCTAGTATTATATATGGTAAAACTGCTTCCAAGATCCGCTTGTTTTTCTTTTTAAAAATTCTCAACTCTTGCTCGACCATTCAATTCCTATCATTCTCAATACTTTCTTCGACAATTTACGATTAATATTTTTTTCCATTATAAATAATATTTTAGTTCTTTGTTGAACAAAAGTAAAACGTTTTTTATAAAACTCTAAAATTGTGTTTAGCATTGCTTAAATTAATGCGAAAATTTATATAAAAAACAATTTTATTGGTTTTTTTTTTTTGTTTTTTTAACAATACATTACGGTACACAAGTTAATGACTGGAGATTTATAAATTTGTTTCTTTTATATTTTATACATATATAGTACGTTGGATGTAATGATGTACGAGTAGTAGTAAGTAGTAAGCAATAATATGTATTATATGGAGCATATTTTGAAAAAAAAAAAACAATATATATGCGAAAAGAGCTAACAATGACAAGTGGAAATGAGGTGAAACGAAAAGTTAAATACACATTTGAAATATGTATGTATGTATAGACGAAAACAGAAGCTAATGCAAAAGAAAATAATGTGTATTCGAGCGAGAGCTGGTCACTCCTAATTTATCGGATGTAGAAAAAACATATGAAGATATCTGGAGAATCGAAGTCATTTGAGTTATGAGAAATAAACGCAGCATTTGAAAAGATAGTCTCGGATTAATGGATTATTTGTGCAAGAAAAAAATATGAGGATGATGGCATTTAAAGGTGGTGTGGTGGTGGTGTGTGTGTGGAATTATGTACATAAAATATATTAAATAAATTAAAACATTTATAATTATAATAGGAAGACCAAATCAATGCAGAAAGATTGTATGGTGGCACGCGTACGCAGTATTATTTAGGGGTGGTGGGTCTCAATCAAACTCGAATGCAAGCGATCGCAGGTCTAGTGGGATTAATTCTATTTCTTCCCAAAAATTTGAAGGAGAAAAATAGAAAAAAATTATAATGGTTTAAACAAATGTTAAGCCGCGAAAAAATAAAATTTATAATTTTTAAAAAGCAAATTGCTGTAAATAAGAATTTTTTGTGATTAAAATAATATTATAAATGTCATTAAATAATAATTGTTTGACTTCAAACTCTTTAAAAACAATAGAAAATACCCTAGGCCATAGAGCCATTTGTTAGCAGGGCCTGCCTCGCAGATATCGGTTTGATTGAGGCCCTAAAATGTAGAGTGATCGGAGTATACAAAAAGAACACCTTTAATTACATATTGCAGAGATCGGATTGCAGATGTGATGTAGAGATTTGAGGACACCTAAAAACAGCCGTCTTTGTTGTCGTTGTTGTTTCAAAGAGCAAAGGAAGAAGCAACGAACAGTAAGAGTAAACCCCCCACAGCCAATTACGTATGAGCCAATTATACTTCAGCAGTTGTGGTCATTACCATTATTTAGCCAATTGGATTTTTGTTTAGCCAATTTGTGCAAATGCATTACATTTCAAAATGCTTACCAGACAGAGATCAACTACATCATGATTGTTTATCTATCAAATAAACCATGATTTTTGTGATTTCTATTTTTTCATTGATCATTTTGAAATGCTTTTATTTTGTATGTGGTTTTTGGTTAAAATTTGAAAATAGTATGCAATTGAAGTAGAGAAAAAAACACAAGAATTTCGTTTCATAAATTTACCTGTTAATTTACCAAATTCCTCTAAAATCTCCTCTTTGCCTTTTGATTTGGGTATATTGCCTACAAACAGGCGCAGGTTCGGTACACTTATATTTATTTTCAGACACTTGCCGGGTTTTATTTCATGATTATCGAGCTAAAGTTACGTGAGAGAGAAAGAGAGCGGGGGGAAAATAATAATAATAATGGGGATTTTTGTTTGTTGGATTAAATGTGTTTTTTTTTTGTTTTCGAATAAAAATTCAAATTCAAAAATAAAATA
The DNA here is from genome assembly GCA_947397865.1 of Polietes domitor. Taxonomy (NCBI): domain Eukaryota; kingdom Metazoa; phylum Arthropoda; class Insecta; order Diptera; family Muscidae; genus Polietes; species Polietes domitor. Next base: position 134,644,762 of record OX377618.1, read on the forward strand.
AAAAATAAATAAAATAAAAGAGGAATAATATTTTAAAAGCATTTGTAAACCAATTAAAATAAAATAAAAATACAATTTGAAGTAAATAAAAGGGGACATTTTAAATAGAATAGCAAGAGAAGAAGTGTGAACGATGATTCTTTGCTCACACTTGTTAAACAAATTAAAAAATTATAAACAAAATGCTTAAGGAAATTCGGAAAGAAAAACAAAAAATAATAACTACAAAGGTTATACTACTGATAATAGGAAATGAAAAGAAAAATAAAAACAAATTAAAAGAGAATTGTTAAGGATTCGAGGGGGGGGGGGGGGAATTAAAAGGATATTCTTCTCGAAAATGTCAATGGCATTTCAACCAAACAAATGGTGGTCCTTTTAAAGAAACTAATTCGGAATCAAATCCACTGACTGTGAGGATTTAGGCTTTATCCTTAAAGACCATTTTAAACACTCAAAATGCCGATTTGCTTAAAATTTTGAATTTGTGTAGCAACACCAGAGTATGTAAAACCTATAATCTCTCATTTTGCGCAACACGTTTTTGCCCAAATATTTCTTGTGTCTAAACCCTCTATAAACTAAATTCCTTCACGATGAATTGGGTAGGTAACAACGTACTAGATAAAGGCTGGTAGCGTTGTTTGCAAATGTCGATAATGTTGATAATTAATAATGCTAAATTAGTATTATATTGAAGCTCATTCTCAGTGACTGCCGATAATGTTTGGTCAGCAGTCAGCTGAGAATTGATTTACAGAAGATTTACATTAACATCGCAACAAAATGTTGGTAACGCTTAACTGAATGCCTGGCATTGTAACTCGGTAGTGATGTATAGGTTGAACTGATAACACGGCCCTACAGTCCTTATTACGCTTGAACAAGATGATATATGCCTGAAACTATAGGCGAAATGGAGTTAATTGTTTTTAGTTTGTCATATCCGTTCAAATATCATAAAGAGTGATTTTTTTGAGGTTAGGATTTTCATGCATTAGTATTTGACAGATCACGTGGGATTTCAGACATGGTGTCAAAGAGAAAGATGCTCAGTATCCTTTGACATTTCATCATGAATCGTCTTACAAACGAACAACGCTTGCAAATTATTGAATTTTATTATCAAAATGCGTGCTCTGTTAAGAAAGTTCATCGCACGCTTCCATTTTATGGTCAGTTTAATCGACCCACTGAAGCGGCTATTCGGGCTATTGTGACTAAATTTCGCACCAAATTTACATTGTTGGACATTAAACCACCAACACGCTTACGTAGAGTGCGAACTGAAGAAAATATCGCAGCTGTATCGGCCAGTGTTAATGATGACCACCAATTTTCGATTCGTCGCCGTTCGCACCAATTGGGTCTCTGTTACTCAAAAACGTGGAAATGTCAAAATTGGACTAAGCGGATGGACCACCTAAGACGCAGCCGCGGTCAACATTTAAATGAAATTATCTTCAAAAAGTAAATGTCATGGACCAATCTAACGTTTCAAATAAAGAACCGATGAGATTTTGCAAATTTTATGCGTTCTTTTAAAAAAAAAGTTATCAAGCTCTTAAAAAATCACCCTTTACTTCTATCTGTTTTAGTTCAGCATTAGCAACCACTTCAAGTTTACCCCTTACATTATTTAGTTCATTCATATTTTACTTTTTAAAGGGGAACATTTGAAATGGTTGTTTATTCTAAACTAATACAGATAGAAATCTTAAGCTTGAAGTATTTTTAACAGATATTCTCCTTTTTAATTTGACACTTATACCGTTATCATATGGTCCGAATAAGTATTTGAATTAATTTCTGAAAAATTTTATCCTTTGGAGAAAATGAAAAAAGTAAAAACGCCAATTGATTAAAATTTTCTTCAAACTTCGGAAGTATATCTCTGGTTCAAGATTTAATTTTCTTAAATTGTCTTACAGTTCAATAATACTGAATTAGTTATATATAGAAGATCATGTCCAGGGATTGTCGGTAATGTTGCATTAGTCAGCTGAGAATTTGAAATTTAAGTCAGCAATGACATATCTAAATGTTGGCAACCCGGAACTGACCGAAATCAACTGTGGTAATGAAGTAAAAGTTGAATTGATAATATTACTGGGCTAATAATTTATTGAAGACAATTTCAATGGAAATACACACATGTATTGAGAGTTGAAATTTAATAAAGGAGATAATTTATCTGATAACACAGATCGGATCAGCTGAGATTACTTTTTTGATAACCATTTTATAAATACCAACCTGCATTTACGATAAATGTCGATAATAATCGATAACAAAGGGAAATTACTAAAAAAAAAGCTTACAAACTTTGGAAATTCTATTCTGTGTTTCTGTGATTTTCACCCTAAAGTTCAAGGTAATTTATTTCCAACGGATTTTTAGACAATTCCGACAGGCAGTTGATTCATGCCTCTTTGAAGCGGAATGTGTTTGAATGGGTCTAATTGTTCTTATATTGGTATTATACGTTGTTGTGTTTATGTTCTTGACAGAAACAGAGTTGTGAGCAATGCATTTTGACAACTCAAAAGGATGCTGATTTAGTCGATAACAATACCTCCTTTCCTGACAAGGAAAGGTCGACAGACAATTTAATCGTTCAGCCTTTGTTGGCCCACAATTTTTATTGTTATTTCATTTAGTCCACTGTTGTTGTTCTATTGAGGTTAACTGCAGATTAGATAATTCTTTAACTGGAGTTTGTCGTTGCTATCTGTGGGGTGTTAAATATTTGCACAGCAATGTGAAAAACACTGCCAACAGCACGATGGCATGCATATGTGTGTCTGTATGTACTCGTGTATTACATTCTGACCTACATAGGTGTGTCACTTGTTTTTCGTAAGATTTGTTACCACACAATTGCTGGCATGGCATAGCCTTAATAATGTTGAACGTGTGTTCAGACATTGAATGCATCCAAATGGGGTTCCAAAAAACAATTAATTTATGAAAGAGCTATGAAACCAAAAAAATCTGGAACACAAACGAAATTTTTTAATAAAAAAAGAGACGAAGACGAGTTAGTTGTTAAGTGTTTGAATTCCAATTGACATTTTCTTTAAACAAAGTGGCAGAAGTGGAGGTAAAGGAAACTAAAAGGGAACTCATATAAATAAAATCAATTTCAATAAAGAAAATTAAATACCACTTAGTGGTGGTGGGGTTGGATGGATCTACAAGGAATTGGATGAATTTGTAATTACCAATTTTGAATTTCGATTAATTTTTGGCCAAAATGTTGCTGCTTTTCCGAAAGTTTAAATCATGAATCTTTTGATTAGTTAGATTTTAAACAAAACAAAAAACCTTAAAAAGTATTAGAGAGAGAGATACGAAGGTTACTGGAATGAAGATGGTGTTTGGTTTGTTAAACTATTTTGGACATGCTCGTTTACATTTTGAAGAAAATAAAACCAGACAATCAAAACAAGTCAAGTTTTCTCTCGCTCGCTACAATATTCCAAAAATAGATTATGATGAAGAATATGAGTTTGGAAAATGAACAAAAAAAAAAATACTAAGAAAAAACTACCGAGAAAGAGAACGAGAAAAACAGCGCAGAGAGCTAGGTAGAGATAAATCAACTAAAGTAGTTCTCAACAAAGGACATTATTCTTGTTCAAATGTCCATGAGCTATAATGCACACACACACTCAACAACGTTGCTATTGAAATTCGACGAGGACAGAGGTTGCTGGCGGTCGTATGCAAAGAGGAGAGAGAAGAAAGATACATTTTTACATCCTTTGTGGAGCTATAATAAATTTTCGTTGAAAGTAGAAAAACAAATAGAAATTTTGAATTTTTTTTTTAGGCACAGTCTTGCAGTGGGGTGCCGTTGCTTTTCGGTTGATAAGCTGCTAATAAATGACCTAAAAAACGGCTGCCAAACGTGTGATAATAAGGTGGTTTACGAAAAAGTTTTTCCTTTTTACTTTTTTTTTTGGTTTTCCATTTCTTTTGACGATGACGACGAAATTACTTACAAACTAATTATAAAGTTATATAAAAGAAATAGTAACAAAACTACTGCGAAAGGTGGAAACACAATACAATGTACTTAAGAACTAAAAAGAAGGAGAAGGAGTAGGAGGCAGGGGAGGCGGTGTGATAATTCGGTAAACTATCATGCGAAAGTAAAAAAAATGGAATCTTTATAATTGATCTTTATAAATTTACTTTATTCAAAAAAAAAAACCATTTGGATAGCATTAAACACTCCTTTATCGACATCCATTAACAAAGCGACAGAAAGCCAGTTGTATCGACCTTCGACAATTTGAAGTCGATAATACTGTTGTTGTGAGGACAGAATCCAATGTTTTGCAAAAGAGTGATAATGCGAATGGATTGAATACCATCGATAAACAGTAGATGCTCACTTGAGCGAACATGGTTTCGAATAACAGCTCAGTCGTTCAATAGTGTCGATAACACTGTTCCACAGTCCATACTACATTGAACCAGCTGATATACGTCTGAGAGTATGGGTGAAATTGAGTTAATTGGCGTTTTTGGTTTCCAATTTCCCCATCCTGTTGTCCCTTAAAAGGATTACAAAGTTCCAACGGATACATTTTTTTTCAAAAATTGTTTTAAATACTTATTCATACCCTATAATACCGATATAAATGTCAAATTAATGAAGAGAATGTCTACTAAAAATACGTAAAATTACATTTAAAGTTTTTTTAATTTATTCAAATTTAATTTTTTAAGAAGGAATCTTGAAATGTTTGTTAATGCTAAACTAATACAGATACAAGCATGGAATTTGAAGTATTTTTAACAGATATTCTCCTCTTCAATTTGAAACTAATGCCGTTATCATAGGGTGCGAATAAGTATTTAAAATAATATCCTACGTATATTATTCGGTTCAAGTGTAACGACATTTTTAAAAATTGTCGTACGGTGTAATTTCTTGTCACTTTTAGAATACGATTAAATATTTCTTTAAAACTCAATATTTTTTGCAATTTTTGATGCAATGAAACAATGTGTTGCTTCTTTGTTAATTTATCGTATTCTTATAATATTAAAACGTTTTTATACTCAATGCAGTGTTACCTCTTCATTAGACTGAACACCCCTGGAATTATGTTCATTGCGCAACTCTGTTACTAAATTGTCGATAATGACAGTTCAATAAAGTTAACACTTGTATCGACTGTCACAATTATAAAGGCGATAACAATGTCACGAACTTGAGTTATATTTAATCTTTGTTGCAAAAATTTTTCCTACACAAGAAGAGAATCTAATTGAAATCACATGGCTTACTTTAAACTTTACTTATCACACCGTTCCCGTTATAATAAACAAGACTTTTGTTTAGAAACATACATACATGTAGGTAAGGGGGAAAACTGAAAATTAAAATGCAAGAGGAAAGGTTTTTGTTTTATAGTTTTTTTTTTCCAAAAAGGGTGGGTTTGGTTTCTTATTTTGGTTTGGTTTGGAATATCGGGTATTTTTCTTTTTTGTTGTTGGTTGTTTAAGAGACTTCTTTTCAAACAGCAAAAACAATTTGTTACCAAACTTTTTGTTACGCATTTCAAACTCGGATTTTGTGCGGTAAAAATTCACTACTTTTCGAAAATTTCAACACTTTTCTCCTTTTTCCGTGTCGTGTTGTTTTCTTTGTTCGGAACAAAAACTCATGCAAAAAGGCACTGAATCAAGACAGAAGTAGAAATAAGTAGAATAAGTTACAATTACAATAAGTCTACACACTAAAACAAAAAAATAGGTACAGAGAAAACAAACTTTGAGTGTAAAAGACACAGCAGCTTAAGTTTAAGAAAATATCGAAACAAACTAAACAAAATACATAGTGTGATAAATTTCTTGGATCTTTCAAGATGCAAGAACAACAAATATACAAAGCTTGTAATAATAACTAAAAAGAGAGAGGAGTTCGAATATGGTTTTGTAGAGAAAAAAATATATATGTTTATCTAAATATTGCTTAAATAAAATTAAATGTATACATGTGGTATAAGAAAAACCAATCGTTCGCCTATTATCAAAAAAAGCCTAAAATGTTTTTCAAAGCCGAATATAATTAATTGATTATAATTGTTTCATTGTTTGTACGTTCGGTTCGTTAGCCTAAAATATCAATTTTAATAATCAATCAATTTTGTTTGTAAATACAATTATTTTTTTTTTAATTAATTTCATATATAAGAGAGCAAAAGAGAGACAGACAGAGAACGAAAGAGAGAGGGAGTTGCGGCGTTGTGATGGATAAATACCTGTTTGACAGCATTTGAGGCGGCGTCTCTGGTGGTGAATGTCACAAATGCATAGCCACGATTTGTACCGGTCATGGGATCCATCATTAATCGTAGATCCCAGATAGTGCCACAGTTTTCGAACAGAGGTATGAGTTCATCTTCAAACATATCTTTGGGTATTTTCCCGCAAAATACCTCGCAACCATTACCCGGTACCGAACCCTCCCAATTGGGTGGTGGTCCACCATATTTGCGCTGGCCTACAATAAAAAGAAAGGGAAAAGAGATAATTTTATGAAATATTTATTTCCTAGTAAGAATACCCCAAAATGTTTGTTTAAATTAGCAAAGTTTTGTCGAAATTTATATAATAGAAATTTTAAATAAGGCTACAAATTACAAAAATTATTTTAAATACTTATTCGCACCCTATGATACCGGTATAAATGTCAATTTACACTCTTCTATCTATATTACTTTGGCATTACCAAACATTTCAAGTTGTCCCTCTTAAAAAGTAAAATATGAATGAACTAAAACAGATAGAAGCATGATATTTGAAATGTTTTTGACAGATATTGTCTTCTTGAGTTTGACATTTTAATAGGGCGCCAATAAGTGTGTAAAATAATTTTTGAAAATTGTATATTCTTAGGGTGATCACCCCGGCTTATTATGCAACTCTGTTACTAAACTGTCGATAATGACGGTTCAATCAAGTTCACAGTCGTATCGACTATCACAATTATAAAGTCGATAACAATGGGTAGAACTTAATTTATATTTAATCCGCTTGTAAATTTCATTCATAAACATGAAATGAATTATGTGGAGAATTGGAAATGTTTCCATTTAAAATTAAAAATAAACCACTAGAAATTTAAAATAATCCAATTGAATTGCGAGGAGAATTGGAAATTTGTAGACAAATCTTATTGCAGGTGAGATTTTTCTTTGGAAAGTTGAACAATTCCAATTAATGTTGCAAAAATTCTAAATGAAATTGAAATCTTTCATTTCAAACTTAGAAAACTGAAATTTCTATTGAGATAAACATGTGGAATCACAATTGGGAAATAAGAAAATTTCAATTAAAATTGCCAAAATTCCAGACGCAAATGAGATTATGGAAATAAAATCCAATAGAAATTGAGATATTTCAATTGAAATATGTAAAGTTAGACTTTTTACATATTAAAAATGAGAAATTTTCAAGTAAAATTGTCAAATAATACAAATTTCATTTGATATATTGAATTTAGAATTTCTGGAAGGGGTCGAAAACCATGATATCTAATTCTGAAGAAACAATATTTTGAAATTGCGAAATATTTTGTTTATTGCTTGCACTTACCCGTGGTTACATCTAAAGTATAACCGGTACGTTCTAAGATTTTTTTGATTTTCTCCTCATCTGGTCCTTTAACTTGCACTGTGGTGGCTGGTGTTGGTACACCCTGTTGACTGGCTCGACTTTTCTGTCGATAGGTTTTCATAACCCCGCATAAGTAGGCAGATTTATTCGATACATGTTCCAAATTTGATTCAAGGAACTGACTTAATACATTCAAGGCACCATCAACCGGAAACTCTTTGAGCGCATCCAGTGCGCGTTCATCTAATTCTACATGGGCGAGTTTACCTGTTTTGTATATATCATCAAGTTTACCGGCAACCTAAAATGAAATAATATAAATGTTAGAATAAATGTTTTTAAGTAAATAAAAAGTCTCTACTGTAAATAATTTTTTTGATGCACCACACTTAGTCCCCACTTGAAGATACTACCACAGAACATTAGATTGCAACTTTTCCTAAATCTGTGTGAAATTGCATCAAAATCGGTTAAGCAGTTTGTGAGCGCCATAATTATCATATTTTCGATATATTCCGCTGTGAGACAGTAATCGATAAAAATCGAACAGCTGTGTTTAGCTGGTGTCTTCATTAAATATATATTTTAACAAAATCACAACTAATAATAAACTGAACAGCTGAATAAACCACCGCTTTGCGACTTGATTGTGATTTCTGTGGGTAATTCAGAGAAGTGTTGCCATACATACGCCTAAATCCAGTTGTGATTTAAACTTGTGTTTTCAGTGAGTTGTCCAGCACACGATAAAATCAAACAATTTTAACATGGCAACATTTTAATTAAAGCGACAGCCATAACGCCAAACGCTTGCATTTTGGTAGAACCCAAACAAATGCTAGTTTGTTTTTGGCAACGCCAAATACAAAAAAATAACCCTACACACGCATATTTGTTTGTGAAAATAAAAAGCCGTGGAAAGAAGACATTTTTATAAGCGTGTGCTTATAAAGGGTGATTTTTTAAGAGCTTGATAACTTTTTTTAAAAAAAAACGCATAAAATTTGCAAAATCTCATCGGTTCTTTATTTGAAACGTTAGATTGGTCCATGACATTTACTTTTTGAAGATAATTTCATTTAAATGTTGACCGCGGCTGCGTCTTAGGTGGTCCATCCGCTTAGTCCAATTTTGGCATTTCCACGTTTTTGAGTAACAGAGACCCAATTGGTGCGAACGGCGACGAATCGAAAATTGGTGGTCATCATTAACACTGGCCGATACAGCTGCGATATTTTCTTCAGTTCGCACTCTACGTAAGCGTGTTGGTGGTTTAATGTCCAACAATCTAAATTTGGTGCGAAATTTAGTCACAATAGCCCGAATAGCCGCTTCAGTGGGTCGATTAAACTGACCATAAAATGGAAGCGCGCAATGAACTTTCTTAACAGAGCACGCATTTTGATAATAAAATTCAATAATTTGCAAGCGTTGTTCGTTTGTAAGACAATTCATGATGAAATGTCAAAACTGAGCATCTTTCTCTTTGACACCATGTCTGAAATCCCACGTGATCTGTCAAATACTAATGCATGAAAATCCTAACCTCAAAAAAATCACTCTATATAAGTACATATTTGTTCGTTTAAACAATGTTTTTTTTTTAATGTTATACTATGCCCACCTTTGTTTGCTTGTTTGTATAAAAAGTGACTTATTTCGCATTTCGATTACTGTTGTCAAACTATAAGACAATTTAATTGTAGTTTAAACGACCGATTGGATCGGAAATTTAAACAAAGTTTAATCGCACACTGAAATATGTTCTTCGAAAAACTGATGTAATCTGCATATTAATTAATGAATTTGATTAGATTTTTATGAGACTTTGAAAAGTCATGTGTGGTGTCGACTCTATCGTATTTTGACGAGTCGTTTTTAGATAAATTTATAATTTGTATTATATTTTTTCCGAAGTCATCTATCTAGTTTGAGAAAACAAATTTAGAAAATATCTTTTTGGACTATAATATCATGTTAATGTCGTAATAATCACTGAACTGGTTTACCACTAAAGTGTTGGTCTCCCCTAGACGTGGAAGCAAAAGAAATTAGTTTATTTAATATTCCATTTCAGTTGCTTATTGCTTACAGAGTACACAAAACTACTGATTTGGCAAAAATAAAAAAGATAGCGCCATCTATACGTGAATGACACAGTGTTGCCATAAACGTATCAGCTGATATCGATAATACGGTCAACAAAATGACATTAATCAGCTGTGTTCAGCAGATGTGCACAAAAATACAAAGTTACAAGAGTAGTGATCACCAGTCATCATTTCATCTATTTATTTACATTCTCTTCGACACTAATCGTTTCGTTTTTGCAACTGCAAGGCATTTGCATTTTAATACTTATTTTTTTCATGGTGCACCTCTGTTCATAGAATTATTAGTTATCGAGTGGATTTGGTTACTCACTTTTTTATCTAAGCCATATTCCAGCAGTTTTGGATAGTCCTCTGTTCGTTCACCATCGCCGCGATCTTCTGATTTTTGATTAATATCTTCTACCAGTTCGCCATTGCCTTCCGCCATTTCTGTAAAGACAAAGAAAATAAAGCAAAATGTTATTAATAAATGCAATACATGAACATGAAAACGAAAAAAATTTCACAATAAAATCGATAAGAAGAGCAGATTGTTTTGCAATTAGAAAAAAAGAAACATTTTGCCGACAACAAAAGACTGCTAAATGGAGGTGACTGAACTTGAATTTTAAACACTCGAAAAAATAGCACAAAGAGCAAGATATTTTTGCTCTAAACAAAGGGAAAATGTTCGAAATAATCTACCGAGAAAAGGTGCGTGAATGCAGAAATACAAAATGACAAGCGTAAATTGTCATAGATATATTTGCAAATGAATGAAACAGATTAATCACATCGTAGTAGAGGTCTCTATCTATCCATCCATCCGTCAACAATACTCAACTCTGACGTGTACGCATACGCCCATACGTTTCACTTTGCACTCCCTCCTCCCTGCACATATCGGCGAATAACCAAAGCTGCTGTAAAATACAATGTATACTACTCACTCGCACACACTTCCCCACTTAACAACAATCGCAAATTAAAAAACGAACAGTGTAAACAACACCGCCGAATCACATGCAAACACACAAACAAAGCAACTCGATTGATTGTTTCATTCAATGTTACCTTGAAAAGTTCATTGGACGTTATTTTGCCAAAACAAAACAGCACAACACACCACAACAAAAAACCAAAGAAATTGCTGAAAATAATTTTGCGGTGCAAAAAACATTCTATTACCACGACCACAACCAACCATTAAAAGGTACGCACACAACAAGCCGGCTAAAAAAAAGTACTACCAAACAATGGGGAAAGGGATTGGCGCACAACAAATGAACGATGAAACGAGACGCGACATCAAACGAAAATCGCCAATCAACAAATGTCTGCCGTTTGAGAAATACTCGAGCAGTACATTGAACTCAATGGTTGGAACAGACCATAATTAGCATCATCGTCATGGCATCAATCTCATCATCCTCCTCGTTGTCACTTCATTGCTAGCCTATGCATCGAACAACCAACCAACAACAATCTGCTACTGCCAGCCAACATCATTAAATGACGATAACGATGTTGGCTGGTAGTCATTATTATCATCCTCAACACTTCATTATCGCATATTTAAGATATCTCTATAGAGCACATCATTATCCCCAACATAACAGAACAAAGTTACACACATCAGTTGGCCAACAACACGAAACATCTGCCCTTCCCTCTCTACCACCAACCGACTGGCAACGAGGCGAGTGGATGTGTAAAGTGCGTACGAACGACTTGATTGTTGCTACCGTGTGTGCGCTTCGCACAATGTCGAACAGTGTTACCACAACTGTAACACAATTCCACCTGAACAGGGTTTTAGAAACTCCCACACAAACACACGCTTTCTCGTCCAATCGAATCCATTCACAATAACCTAATATCACTAAAGGCCTTTTCACACTGCATGCAAAATCGAGGTGAAATGACATAAGCTCGATTTACAAATGTCAGATCCCATACAAATTTAACATTTGAAAATTACCTCAAGCTGTAATCGATTGATTTCGCATGCGGTCTGAAAAGGGTCGTTTCTGATTATGTGAAAACTTTTCAGTGATAAATCGCATCTAAAAGGGTTTGAAGCGTTTCGGATTATTTCATATGTAAACTAATTCAGTTGAGAGATCTTAAACAGCGTTTTGTCTGCATTTTGAAAACTTTATTTATTCCCAATGTGATGGTTTAGATCAGTTTATGCTAAATTAAAATCTTTCAGATTGGTCCAAGAGATGTGCTTGACAGTTTTCGTTCGCACATTATTATGATTAGTAATAAACTTTGCACACTGCATGCGAAATCGACCTGAAATCTTTCTAATAGTCATTTCAGACTGCATGTGAATCAAACGATTTCAGTTTGAAATGACATAATGTCGATTTTCAATCGTCAAATTTGTATGGGATCTGACATTTGCCACTAGAAATCGAGTTAAGTTCGATTAAAGGATCATCAAAACTCCTTTTTAAAATTTAATAAATTTTTGCTAAAAGTGCTGTTCACACATAAAGATTTATATTACAATTTGGAATCCCATTTATGTTCAGTGTAGGCTTTACAGAAAAAAAATATTGTATCATTTAGTAGAGAAAATTATTTTCCACCAAAAAAATGCTGCATTTGTTTGTCTATTTTCAAAAAGTCATAAAGTGTAACCATCACTGTATAAGAAGAAAAGTTCAGAGTCGTGACGCACGACGACTTATAGAACACTGTAACATAAGTCATAAAGTGTTAACAACGCTGTATAAGAAGACATGTTCATAGTCGTGACGCAAGACCTCAACTAGAAACATAAAGCCCATATGACACTCAATTTTTTGTGACACTTATATTTTTCTGAATATATTTCTATAGAAAATGTGTATAGATGTGAATATTAGAAAAAACAACAAAGTCAATAATAGGATTGCTTATTTCGACATACGAACGTACAATTTCATGGAATTTACTCGCATAGGAAGAAAGTAGCTTGCTTAGTGGTGCTACCATATTTTTCTTCCAGCTCCATTTAAGAAAAACCAATGAAAATGCTGTCACCTTTCAAGTCCCTAAGGCTCTAAGATCCACGTAGTCAGCCGCTGCGGATAATGATGGATAAATCAGTCTCTTTTCACACTGTGTTGATTTCCACTGTCAAAGTGGAAATTTTCAACTTTAGCCGCTGTGGATTTAGGAAGCTACCATGAAAATACATGAAATCAACCTGCACTCCGTTTTTCTTGAAAAATGTTGGCAAAACACCGGGTGACACAATCAAAAGTTAACAAGAAGCTTACAATACAACTCTGTGAAAACACAAATAATACACTACATGATAAATCGTTGTGTATAAGGCAGTCCATTCGAAAGATCTTTTACGCTAATAGGGTTGTTTACACATTACGATTTATTGTACAACTCGATTTGAACAAAAATCTCAATAAAAATCGGTAAGAAAAAGCGGAAGAGGTGCTTTGCGGCTGCTATAGCTATCATTTGATCAACATAAAAACAAATGATCTCGTTTTCATTTTACATTCTCAAATATGAGAATGTATATTATTTCTGTTTGTCATCACAAAATCGTTAATAAATTTTCGTTAATTTAAATGTATCGGACGTTGGCCAAATTACCGAATGATTTTGTGTTGTTTGATTTTTTACGAATTTTAAAATGTAAGAAAGATTGGAAATATGGGGTAAACAAATGTTTGCAAATCTGGCAACTCTGATGTCGAGGAAAAAACAAAAAAAAAAATTTTCGTTTTCATTTTCTTCTTGTCAAAAAGAGCCTAAGTTCAAACACCTCACCCACCCATCAGGCGGGTGAAGGCACAGCGAACCCGACAGACAGTCTGTCTGACAGGCAGGCAGATACGATTATAGGCCTACAAATAACAAAATAGACCCGGTTAAATTTGAAAACAAAAACAAACTCACAAAAACATAAACAAAACCACACAACGAAGAGGAAAAAAGAATAAATTGTGCGTATGAATGTGAGCACACATTTCTACATACATATGTATGTTATGTATACGCCGCCGACATCACTGTGTAGTGGCTTTTGTGAGATTATCTACTACCACAACAATAACCACCTCCACCACCAGAAGAGTCGATTGATTGTCCATCACTTATCGTTCGAGTGACGTCATCAGACTTGTCTATCGTCACAACAGCAACAGCACTGAGGCAATGGCGGGCAAACTATGTTTAGTGGGCATGTTTGGTATGATGATATGATGAGAATGCTTTCGGATGACGTTTATTCGGTGGTTCACACCACCACCAATAGCCAAAGAATATGAATATAAATGATTAAATCATTCGCGTTAGTTGTTAGTTCTTTGTTTACTCAAAACATTTGGAGTGCGATAGAATTTTTCAATTTTACTTTTCAGCAGATCGTAACGTAAGTGAACGAATAAAAATTATTACGCCAGGGAAATTATGGAATTTACAACACTATTGAGAACCATTCGTGTACTATTAATATTTCAACAATGGGTATGATATACAATTATACAGCGTTCGGATTTTGAATCAAAATCCAATGATAAATCTTTAGGCTTTTAAGATAACAGGAAAATTATCTATAAAACATACGTGAAAATCTTTGGTGTTCGGATATGCAGATAAGTTGTATAGCGGGAAATTATCTGAATAACATACGCAAAAAACCTTTGGTGTTAGGATATGCAATTTGAGAGGATTTTCAAGATTTTTTTGACATCTGTTTAAACAAAGTATTTAGATAATTAAAATGTCGAGAAAAAATATAATTATTAATCTGAGAAACTATTGCTTTGCCAATTCTTATGTGCAATAGCAGCTGCAACGACTTTGTCTCGCCGATAACCTAAATCCTTTTGACGATGACGATAATAAGTCACACATCTTTGAACTAACCCTAATCCTTTTAATCATGCCGCCTTTGGTTTGTGTTTAGACAAGAAATTTTCTACAAATAAATCCCATTAGTTTTACGGCTTCGCACCGTTTGCGACGCGTATTGTTTATTACAGTTTCCTCGCCCCTCAACGTATTTTAAAAGTATGTCAGTCAGTCTGTCATTTATTTTGAAAACGCAAACTTAGAGACCACAACAACATAACACAAAAATACTATCAACTGATTAATGGGTGCTGAGCTGAGTGGAGGCGGCGGTCGTCATTGCAGAAAAAGAAATATTTTAAATAATATTCAGAAGAAAAAAAGCAAAACAAATTGTTTGGTGAATCAAAAAAACGAAAATCCTATTAACATAAGGTATAATAGATCCCCGAATTCCAGATTTTGAGATCTCTAACTGTACGAGACCCGGATTTTGTGGAAAAGGGTGGAAGAGTAATTGCAAAAAAAATATTTTTATTACAAAATGCTTACATTTTTAAGAATTCTTCATAATCTATTTTCAAGTTGTACAATAAATCTTCGTGTGTAAATGCACCACCTATAGGAATTTAAATTGAGAAAACAGCCAATCGCAGTAATATTGTAGAGTGCTTCAATTTTTAAGTTTTCGTCATAATCTACTTTCAAATTGTACAATAAATCTTCGTGTGTAAACGATCCTTTAGGTACTGACAGCCACTCGCTGTAATACCATTTGATCTGTTCGACGAACATCTGCGTTGCAACGACTTATCTGCCGGAGTGCGGTTTGAACATGTCGGACAGTAAGCAAAATGATTGAGGTAATTTTAAACACACAAAATATTTGCGCAAAACGCCGGTTTACACAAAATTGAGTACTTTTGTACCTCCAGAGTATGTAAATCGTATTATTTCGCTTTTTGCGTAACACATTTTACTGTGAGGAGATGTGTGACAAACATTCGAATAGATATTTCAAGAACGAAAGAGCCGTACATAACCTTTGGATATATTCAAACAAAGACAATTCCAGAAATTTTGATATTGTTGGGATAGAATGTTGATATTGCAATATACTAATGACACAATTATATGTAATTATATATATAGTTTTTTCCTTTCATTTACTAGTATTTGCTTAAGCGCACTATTAACTGAAGCGTTTTTGGCGGATATTATAATATAATTTTATCAAAATACATATACATACATCATGTATGTTTCGGCAAACATTCGGTTGACTCAAAAGATTGATCATGGTTATTTTAATATTAAATATGTATGTATACGTATAAATGCATATATACTTATATATACGTGTATATATGTGCCTGAGTGTTTGATACATTGTATGTTAGAAATTTTTATAAGTTCAAAAACTGCATAATCATTAAATGAAATGATTTTTGCTTTTATATACGACTTGTTGGGTGGAGCACATTAAGGTGGGAGCAAGACACTTTTTAGTGTATACAGCTAATTGGAATGTTCTTTGTATAAATAAATCAAACATTCTGAGAATGGGGCAAAAGTTTCTGAATTAGTGACACAAGTTTAAAACCATTTTGTTCTGAGGTTGCGACAATTTATGTGGGAAATTAAGAATGAGCAAAAATTAAACAGCAAATTTAGGGGGAACATTTTTCTCGTTTTTTTTTAATTTTAATTTATATTTGGATTTTTGTCAAAAATTAATTGTTCTCCATTAAGGTAGAAAAAATATAAATATTCATAATCAATATCGATTTAATCTGTTTAGACATTATACCGTTTTGTGTCGTGCCTAAAATTCAATTTGATAAGGGCGGCTAAACATCGTGCCGAAAGAGACAGCTATAGAGTTCAACAGTGCGTATTTAGTTTGTACCAACGACATCACTCATACGTTATGAGCTGCAACCGGCAGGGTTCGCCGTTAACACTCTCAAACTGCACACAAAGGACAACAGATTCATCAAGAGAGATTGACAACGATGCAGCCTACCTTGGTTTCAAACACGTTGGACCAAAATACGACGAGAATTTGTCGACTTATGTGTGGTTTGTGGTGTGCTGCAACCAGAAGAATTCACACCATTTATTTCTTGATCAGATTTTTTGTCCAAATCCGAAATGTTGGACTAATATCAAAATGTATTGAAGTTGCAACAGGTGTGAGCAGAAGTCACAAAATTCTTTCAGTTTGAAGCCCTATATAAAAAAACCTCTCTATATGAATACTCTTTTATCGCAGTACAGTGCTCAAGATTCGTTGTGAACCAACTTAACGTACATATTAATAGGTGGTAGCCACTTTTATTATTTATGTCGTATCTTTTACAAAAAAAAGCTACCAAAAAACCATTTGCTTTTTTTAATGAATAATGCATGTGTGACTCTTGTTGTTGTGTTTTTATATGTATATTTTTATTTGTTTTTTTTTTCTTTCTAAAAATTTCTTTTAAAACTCATACAATACAACACACAACAACGAACGAATTTCAATGTCAAACAAATAAAAAAATATGTATATGTGTTCACATGCATAAATCAGCGATAAACGAAGGGAACAAATGCGGAGAAACACAATGAAAAGTGGGGACACGACAGACCCACCAAATTTAAAGAGAGAATGAGAGAGAGGCAGAGTGAGAGCGTGTTAGCGGACATTTAAAACTATATTAAAACTCTCACAAATATTTGATTTATAACAAAACTACCCATTTACCTTAGAAAAAACGATCAACAACAACATTACAATCTCTCTTCGGGAGAATTTCTTGTTTTGATAATGTTAATGCAACGTTAACTTTCAAATCAGTTGAAATCAGTAAACTCCCACCAAGTTAGTCGATACAATACTTTTAATGCATACATTATGAGTGAGCAGGGGCGGCAGGGCCGAACGGTCGCACGACGACGACGTCGCTAACAACACAAGATCAAACAAGTATAAACATTGTGTCGTTGTTGTTGGTGTTGTTCTATAGAACATTTTAATAGATCCAAATTCTTTGTTTGTTTCGGTTCGGTTCGATGTTCTTAATGGTTTTTGGCTTTGTTCGCAAATCTAAATACAGATGTACGTACATACATATGTATGTATGTATGTTTGCACATGCTATCTACACATTCATTGTTGTTTTATGGTTAAAGGTTTTGTTGCTGGTTCTTGTTTGTATTACGCAATATGTTTGTTTATTTAACTGACAAAATAAACTAAAAATTAAACAACAACAACAGTCACAAATTAAACAAAATTCATTACGAATAATCCAACAACTATCAGAATTAGCAACAACAAAAGCGTGATGATGATTACTTGGAGCCCGGAGACTCGATGACTGACAGCATGACTAACAACAACAATAGCAAACAAATATGAAATCATTGGCAACTCATGCCAACACTCACTCATTCTCACTCACATACACTCTCACTCTCTCTCAGTCTCCCCCTCATCATATAAGTACAATCACAAACGGGAACAAATCACAATCCAACTCGGAGAACACCAAAAAAAATAATAATTATCGATGTATACAAACACACACACCCATCCAACCACATTCACACATTAGAAGAAGAAGCACAACTAAAATGAAAACACAAAATTTGTGTGTGAAACAACGATCAACTATTTTTGAATATTCATTAGGTTGAACAATTTATTGAAATGACAAATGCCAGGGGTGGGAAGTGGAGCGTGGGGTGTGCTGAGTGCTGCTGGCAGGCTTCAGTCACCTCTCCACCATATGGATTTTTAGATTTTAGGTGGTTGGCGGCGGTGGCACACAAATAAAAAATCTTATACCTACTGACCCATTTTTTGCGTGTTCTGTTCTTCTTTCTGTCTTCCATTTGAAACAATTCTTTCTACATAAAATTATAAAATATTGTTAAGAAGATTTCTTTGTTTTGTTATTAATTAGTTGCCAGATGACATATTTATAATAGAGCACGAATGAATAATTTGATAAATCACCTTTTGTTAGATAAATGTGTGTTATTCAAATATTCATAAAAGATCGATTGAAAGTGAATTTCAATTAGATGTGAATTTCACAAAAGTGCCAATCTCAGCTGTGTTTTTGTTTACGTTTTTATGCCATTCATATAAATAACTTAAAAAGAGATAAAAGACATGAATGAAGACAAATGATAATGGTTTAATGCGAACATCTTAAACTACTGAGATTTGATAATTTTGAATCGCTCTGTATTCAATCAAACAACAGTCAATAAGCATTTGTTTTGCTTTCAGGCGACATCTTCATGAGAAAGAGAAGAGGAAGAAACAAAGTGTTAAGGTTTATCCAAAATGTTAACGTGGTTTAGCATAATTTCAAATCGGTTTTTAATTTTTCATTCAAAGAATGAAAAAAAAACTTCCAAAACGTATTTGGCGTGTGAAAAAGAGTGGGAAATAAAGTCGCCAAATCGTCAAGATGTCTGTGTTTACGGAGTAAACTTTTTTTGGATGTTGACTGCTAACCTACAGTTGTGTTTATACTCGAAAGCTCTCGCAGGCCGACACGATTTGGAGAGTTTACACTTATCGCACAACTTAAAACAATCATTTCGGTGGAAATGCTAATTCCAGCTGAATGAAATTTGACAATTGTCATTTCAAGCTAAAATCGATTGATTTAGCATGCAGTGTGAAAAGGCTATTATGGTGTTTTTTCTGTAAAATGGCACAAGCCAACATTTTAAAAATAAAAATGTCGGCTTTAATTTTATGACTCCAAATTGACTGCAGCGGCTGACAGTGTGGATTTAGGTTGCATTCAGATATGTGCCCAAAAGACACTTTGACCGGATTTCACATGTCAAACTAAATATAAAAAATTTAAAATCCGCAAAAGTAGATTTTGGATGTATGTTCGAACGCTGTATTAAAGTAATAAAAAGACTTACAGATTTAGAGAGTTGGGATATTTCGTCGATAAATCGATACAAAGCCTACTGAAGAAGGACATTACGGACCAAATATTAAATTAAAATCTACAAAATATATACATTCAAATAAGCCAAGAGAATATCCGTATTCAAAACTTATGAAGAATAGTTTACATTTTTTACATATTTTAATGAAAAACGTTTTTTCAGTTACTTGTTCACAATTAAACGAATTGATAAGTTGGCAACATTGTTACTCATTGGTTTTATTTAAATGGACCAAGAAGAATACTTTGGCAACACCATAAAGTGTGCAAGCGACTTTCTTGTTAAGCAAGTAAAGTCCATACAAATATTAAGCTAGTAAGCCCATCGAAAGGTCTAATATTTTTCTCTGAATAAATCGTCCTGTGTAAACACCCCCATTGTCGCTGGGTACAAGCGGCGCTTTACATTTTGAAATAAGAACACACGAGATGGGTAGGCAATACCATTGGTGTGCGAGCGGCTTTTTTCAACAGCTGTTATCACCCTGAGTTATATGGGTATTTTTTAGACGTACAAAACTTTAAACTGAAATAAAACAATGAGAATAATAAGAATCAAAACGAAAAATTATTAGTGTGTTTGAGTGAAATTTGAGGTAGTAGTTATCGCAACTAACTGATCGCGAAGCCGACTGTAATTGAAATTATTCGCCCGGGGTTTAGACACACCAAATGCAAAAATGTGCAAAACGTCGTTTTGCGCAAATATTTTGTACGTCTGAAGAAACCTATAATTGATAGGAACAATCTGAACTCTTTACACCTCAAAGACGAGTGTGAAGTCAACTGTAATCGAAATTAATGGCAGAATACTAGGTTAGTTTATCCATCAGAACACCATCGCCAAATTTAATGGCCTCGACGAATAACTTTTTTGTATTGCCCCAAGAACGTTCGTTTCTCAATGTTTTTTTTTGTGTAGTGCCACCTATTGTGCGACATGTTTTGGCACAAAAAGACAAAAAAGTGTCAAAACGTAATGCATGACACCCCTCCCCCTGCCCTACCTCCGCCGCAGAACCGTATCATGGCAATGTTTTACACAATGGAGTATTTAAAAGAAGAGGAAAGCAAAACACATAAAGGATACCATTCAATATGTAGTTTGAACAATAACAACAGCCAGCAAAAAGGGCTAGAAACGAAAAACTAATTTATGCATAGTTCCGTTTTAACTATTTTGCTGCTGGAAACCAACCAAAAACACATAAAACGACAACGGCAGCACACAATATTTATGGCAACTGCAACGTCATGATGGCATGTGCGACAAACGGATGGACAGACGAACAGACGGACGGCAGTGCAGCAGTGCCACAATGACAGTAATAGCCGCAGAATAGCACGAGTATTCGAGTTGCCCTGGCAAGCAAGGGACACAGACGCGGTGTCAGTAAATGGCAATGAATACAATATGATACTTTACACTATACTATATATACATATACCAGTATCAGTGTATCTAGGATATAGTAATTTCAACTAACAAATAGTTACAACAATTTATGGCGAACAAAAAATTCTTTTCAAACTGTAGGCAAACAGAGCGACATTTTCCTGTAAAAATGAAACTGAAAAAAAAACGGCACCAAAAATAATGTTTTTCTTGTCTACACCATGAACGGACTGCATTGAACCAAGCCATCCATGCATCCAGGCCAGGCCAGACCAGAACAAATAACTATCGTTTGGGGTGCTATGGCCAAATGTCGTGAACAGTTTTCAACGTCATCCAGTTTATTGCAAAAATAAGTCTTCTTTTTTTTGCTTCAGGCCCATAGTGTTTTGTTAACACGCAAATGTTGTCCAAGTAACATTAACGTTTATGAAATTGTCGGTTGATTATAGCCATGCAGTTTATTTTAGTGTACAATGAGGTTGAAACAAGTTTATTTTTTGTGAACATGAACATTTAAGTTCGAATAGATTAAACAGTGGGGGCTGGGCTTTTGACTTTGACTACGTTGCACAAATTACAGCTTTCGCACGAAATATTGTATTTGTAGATTAGGTCCAGAGTATGTGTAAAAACACGGAAATATTTTGTGCAAAACTCCCTGAAGTAGAAGATTTCAATTATCGTTAGAACGCCGGTTTAGATACACCACCACAAACAAATATATGAAACTTGCGTACTTTATAGGAATTTGCACCAACTCTTTAGTCCGACAAAATATTGTTGCCACCTATTGTATTGAGATTTTTATAAGGCCTTCTTAGACGTACAAAATGTTTAACACTTGAGTGCCACGTCGTACGTTTCCGTACGACAGTGACTGCTTTTACTTATAGCCCAAAAAATGTGTTAAAGAAAACGCCGTTTGAACAAAGTTTTTGGGGCAAATGCAAGGTATGTATGTGAAATGTGTTTGTGCAAAATATTGCTTTCGACTAATGACTAAATTAAACTTGCTACTTTTAGGGAAGATGGGTAAGTTTGCTAAATGTTTTAGATCGGAACTTGGGTAAAATATTTTTAAATAAATTAATGGTTAGACTTGGGGGTGGGGGTGCTGGGTTGAAGGTACAAAGAATATAGAGAGGCTGAAATATGTCAAATGCATTAGATTGGAATTTGAAGCGGAATTGTTCGCAAATAGTTATAAATTTGAGCAAAAATGGTTTTGTCCATCCCTGCGCCGAAGCCTATTAAACCACCCCCGTGTTCCCGTATAATGGGAACATGTATCGTAGCACAACAATTTATCTCACGAGGGAGGGGGAAAGACCATGAAAAATATTTTAACATTTGCTAGCTTCAAAACTACCTCAATAAATTCGATGTTAGTCTAACAAAAGACCCCAAGTGTTACAAGTTCCGATGTGATGGACGGTCGTGCTACACCATGCGCCATGGAAGTTAAACTAACCACGCACGCCAGTCAGCCAAGAGCAACGAAGAAGTTCAATCCATCCCTGTGCCGGGTGGATTGCATGACAGATAATGCGTAAATTTGCCGAGTTTAAGGTAGTGGTGGTTGGTTGGTTGTCTGTTACGGTTTATTGTTGTTGTTGTCATGACGCTACCACCCCCTCCCCCCGTAATAATTCCAAGCGTGGCGGTGGCAGTGATGATGGTGTTATATTATGCTGTGTGTGGTGGTATGTCGTCAGACACACTTACAAAGTAAGGTATGAGTTGATGACCATAGACAACAGCAGACATGGTGAGTGAGGGTGAACGCAGCAAAATTGTTTTTACCACACCCGCCGCGTGCGTCTACTGCATAAGGGTGCTTTAACCTTAAATCAGCAGAAGAATAAACAGAAGTTGAACATTAGTGAGTGAGTGTGTGTGCGTGTGGGAAGACGAAACCACCAACCAGCCAGCCATCACCACAATGGAACTTGGACACAAAATAGCTGCAGCATTACCGCATGAATCTTGAATTATGCATGTGGTGCTTTGGGAGTATCGAAATGTATTTAAATGGTCAGCAGAGAATGGAATGTGGACAATAGTCCACAGCTGAGTTTAACATGAGTTCAGATGAAATGCAATCGATGGGAATTTTCAATGAAAGGCAGAGTGGTACTTTTGTGATGACAAATAACAACGAAGAATTCCTGTAAATAGAGCCAAGCTCGATTGTTAGTGTCAAATTTGTGTGGAATCTGACATTTAAAATCGACGTTATGTCAATTTCAGTTCGATTTCGCATGCAGTCTGAAAAGGCTAGTAGATCGGCAATTTATTTGCATAGTGCTGTTTACACTTTAAGGTACCACTTTATTGTACAACTTGATGAAAACAATAAAAAAATTTAATTTAATGCGTAAATAGTGCTTTAGGCGCTAATGCAGAGTGTGTTTTCCAACCCCCCTCTTCAGCATATTTCTTGTCAACAAGGATTTATAATAAATCAACCTCACCGGACCATCTTTACACTACCCCTCTTAAAGCAATAACTATATTTGGGTGGGGAGATCATGTTACACCTATCGAAATGTGAGCTATAAATATAAAACTAAACTATGTTCATGGTATTTTAATATTGAAAAGTGTTCAATTTGCATGCTGACAAAGAAAGATATCAAAGGAGACAGGTGGGGGGCTCAATCACCATAACTAACAAAAACAACCATAAATCCTGGCAGACAAAATCGATAACAATGAAGTATTTATGAGGTCCAACCAACCATGAGTTGCTCTTCCATCTATGCAATGCTGCTCTTCTCTCTCCCTCACACGTTTAACTATTTCCTGGCACTCTCTATTATTTGTCTGAGCCTCAAACATCACAAGAAGAAGAAGAAAAGCACTGTATAAATGTTGTGGTTGTCGGCAGGGGAGTAATCGGGTATTATGCAATTTACAACGAAGGAGACCCCCCACCGCACAAAATGAGTGTGAGTGTTGTGCATGGCTCCAGCTGTTGTTGTTCTTGCTGTTGCTAACATTGCACATGCATGCATAATATGTATGAATTACTTAAGTGCCTAAGTGCGATACTATGAATGAGTGTGGTTGGGGGTGGTGTTTGAATGTGGGTGGATGGTTGGTTTGGGGCGGATAGGTAGTGTTACATCGAACAGTTGTCGTCGCCGTAGTGAATGGCTGGCGTTGAGGTTTTTGTTTTTTTTTCTCTCTAAAAAACCGGAAATACTTGAATGAATTGTAAACTACACTTTTATAGACAGAGTTGTTTGCTCTTTTGCCTTAACGTGTTGTTGTTTTCAATGTGGCCCATTCATTTCCATTTCCATGACATATTCGTTTCAAACAACGTTCTTCCTCTTCCTCTTCTCATTGTTATTGTTGTTGTTGCTGCATTTTTGCCTAGTCCTGCCTTTGTGTGGTCTTAGGTATTATTTTTTTTGTATGCGTATTGTTTGTTGTTATTTGTGTGTGTTCAAGGATTTTGTTGATTTCATTCAGAGTAGTTGCTGTAAAAAAGCGAAGAGCCTAAAACGAGCCGCATTAAAGTGGCAAATGGGTGTATGTGTACGTGAGAAGGAGGATGACAAAGTGCTGACATTTCCGTTTTTCTCTCGTCTATTTGTTTTGAAAAGAACACACGATTTCCTCCCTCTGTCTTTGAGTCATCAGAAAGTTTTTATTGCAAATTGCAATCACTTCAGACAGCACAAACAGTCGGCTGACATTTTTTCAATTAAATGGTAGTATTTATACATACATACTATGTACATGGATACATACAACATGCCTGCATTTTTTTAGCTCAGTTACAAAGACTATAGTTATTTAATATGTTTCTTCTATAAGGTTTAAAACATATACATATATATGTATATTTCGATGTAAAACGCGATTTCGAAAAAAATTAGTTAATTGCCTGCATGCGAAATCTAGCAGAAATGACGTAAGGTCGATTTACAAATGTCAGATCCCATATTCGACATTTGAAAATTGACCTTATGTCATTTCTGCTAGATTTCGCATGCAGTGTGACAAGGCTATAAGCCTTATTAGAATTAAGGTGACCATTTGTTCTTTTTGGGATGGCAAACTACTTCGTCGAAGCTTTTTTTATACGATTTTTGTATAACGCAAACAATTAGTACAATAAATCTGCAAATGTAAACAGCCCTATTAATTTAATTTCACTATTTTTATAGCACAATTAGAAGAATGTTTATGGTTAAATCTTGAAAATGTGAGCATTTTGCGATTAACAGATAGTTAAAACTGTCACTGAAAGCCGTGAAGAAGAATCGAAATCGATTTCTAGTTGTATGATAAATATTTTAGTGTAAACTCTCCTTTTGCGTGACATTAGTCGCCGTTGCCAATCTCCTTTTTTGTGCTGCCGCCGACAAAATTTGTTTGTGGGCTCCTTACTCTGAACATAATAGCCTTTTTACACCGATGGAGAAATCTCGCTTATAGCCTTTTCAGACTGCATGCGAAATCAATCGGTTTCAACTTGAAATGACATAAATGTCAAATTTGTATGGGATCTGACTTTTGTAAATCTACCTAATCCTTCCTGATCTGTTTAATTTTTTAAATGTAATTGTAAGCTGGTCTAACCTAATGGATCAGTACTACTGTCTCTTTCCTTGCTTTCTCTTTTTGGTAAACAATTAAAAAGAATCGCCTTCTGGTATATAAATCCTAGAATGTCATCTATGTTCTTGCCTCATTATCATATTCCCGTTTACAAGAGATTGGCTCTTGTCCACCAAATTATTAATTTTAAAAGAGGGCGGGAGATAAATGAGAGATTAATGTTCTAATTGTGTAGTGTGTGACATATATTATGGCCAAAGCATAGAACATAAATCACACACAGACAGCATTAATGTGTGGTCCATAATAGTCTATTGGCCATAAAACATTTGGGCCAAAACATCAAGGCATACCTCTACTAACAATTATGACCACAACATTATCGGATGGTGGGGCGTGAGTGTGTTTGAAACATGAATTTAAATTAGTATGACCGAAAAAAGTGGCGATATCAATAGACCTACATCTGCCACGGTGGCCATGGAGAAGATTGTTTTGCCGAGCTCTGTTTGCTGGACATAATAGACCTCAATTAGTGTAGCCATGAGGCAAGTGTCATTATTTTCCATTTACACAAAATTTGCTGTGACAATGAGAACGAACAACAGCGCGACACTGCCAACGCGAATGTTGGTTGTGGCTGCTGCAGTGCCTGTTATTTTTATTGGTGGCGCAGTGCAACTGACTATCATTTTTTTGTTGGCAACATTTCCAGTTTCATACTCCTTTTGGGGATGTGGGGGGGGGGGGGGGGGGGGAATTGTCACCATTTGTTTTGAAACCAAATGGGACAGAACAGACCGCCATTTCCTTGAATTGATGTTTATAATGCAGTGAGCGAGCGAGTGACTTTTCCGCATTGCCAGCCAAACTTTATTCAAACGTCTTGCGCTAGAAAAAAGTTTGACTTTTTGGGGTTGAAACAACAAGCAAGGTTTGATTTTTGAGTGTTTTTTCTTCGTGGAAGATTTTCACAGAATCATGTGGGCGCACCGTGGTTTCAAACGATATAAGAAGAAATAAAAAATATTATTATTTATTAATATATTCGTTTTTCATTGACCAAAAGCTGGTATATTGTAAAGGATTATTTTAAACACACAAAGTATTTGCGCAAAATGTCGCATTGCACACAGTTTGTATTTGTGGGCAAACTCCAATTTTTGCAACACGTTTCTGTCCAAATATTTGACGTGTTTAAACGTCCCTATAATGCAGTAATGATTTTTGTGTTGCTACAAAGTCAATAAAATGAATTGATGATTTTTGAGTATGGAAAACATTTTGCGCAAATTCCGATGTAATATACCTAGCATTTTATGACACAAAATTTGCTGTGCAAAACGAGTTAACCACAAAGACAAAAAATTTAGCAAATCGGCGGTTTGCACGAATATTTTGTGTATTTAACATGACATTTTGACATATAAAATCGTCTCCCTATGCGTACAAAACGATGTGTAAAGTGGCTTTTTTCGCAAATATTTGACTTGCTTTCTTTTTTATGCAAATTAGTGGTTTGCGTAAATATTTGGAGTGACAAAATATGTCAACCCCCTATTAGACACACCAAATATTTGAGCAAAATGCGTGTGTAATACGTTTTACATATTCCGAACTTGCTCCACGCGTGGAAAATTGTGCGGAAAACGGGGCTTTGTACAATTTTTTTGTGCGTCTAAAAAGGCCTTTAGACAAAAATAGTTGTTATATTTTTCGAAGATATATTCGGACCTAATACATTTGACACATTCTGACGTCTCCTTACAATTGGGAGTGAGTTAGACACGCCAATGTATACAAAAACACTTTGGCCGCCATAAATAAAAATTGTTGTGCAAAACACACCAACTTTTTCGGCAAATAAGTGCTGCGCAAAATGCGAGATAATACGTTTTACATACACTGGTGTTACCCCACAAATGCAAAATTTCACGTAAAGCTGCATTTTGCGCAAATATTTTGTGTGTTTAAATGGCCGTCAAGTACAAAATAACTCAAAAGCTGTGTTGTGCAAATTGCGGAGTGTCAAATAAAGAGATAGAATCCATTTTTTCCTTTGGACACACTGTGATTGAGTGTTTGTGTGCTCGGGGAAATCGTGAAAAACATGTCATGCTTGTTGTGGCCCGCGATTACCAGCATTTCTTCAATATATGCTGTTTCTTCTTCTTCTGTAAAAATCCCCCTAAAGTTTGAGGGCAATGGCTCCAAGGCGTTTCGAGGAATGCTTTTATTTCGTTTCACTGGGCACACGAAGATGAAGAAGAGGAGGAAGTTTTTTGTAACTTCAACGGCGTCGTTTGTGGCAAAAGCACGCTATTGCTGCTTATGGCCTCTAAAATATACTACAAGGAAAAAGTTGAGTGGAGCTGGTTGCCAGCTGGCGGCGGCTTGTGCTGCTGCCGCCGCTGTTGCTAATGAGAAAGACATTGGGTCGTTGTATTTTTAATTTATTGCATGTGCCCGTTCACATTGGTGTACCATTCCGTGTACACTTGCAAAAGGAGGTTCAGGTTGTGATGGTGGTGGTGATGGTGCCGCTATCCCCTCATTTCCTTGCCACCTTTTCGCGGTTCTTTGGGAAGCCTCCGCGCGTCTCCGGGTCCCACAACTCCACCAATCGTACAAAACACATTTTCCCTCGCTCACACACACATATGCATTTGCAAGCAGCACATGCATTTATGCACACAGTCAGAGTATGTATATAAACACAATTGCAGAGCTTATTTGCCATATTGTGAACATCCATGCATACATCACGTCTGTGTGTGTATCTGTATATGAATGCCTGTCTGTTTCATTTCATTTCTCTTATCTTCTTTTCGCTTTGCTTTTGCTCGTTTGGTTGAGTGTGTGTCTGAAAATCCCTTTGTTGTTGCACCTTTATCTGCCGCTGCACTTTGTGTTGCCATACAATTCGTGTTGCGGTACATATTTTGTGACTGTTCGTTGCTTTTCCCCAACTTCTCCCCCCAACCCATCTCCAATTCCATGTTGAAATGACAACGTACAGTACACAAAACATGAATATGCAATTCTCTCTCTCTCGTGTGCACACAGCCACATGCACACGTAGAGAAACGTTGTTTCCATTTCGGTGCTCTTTTTCGGTGGAAATCCCTGTCAGAGTTTCGCAATGCAGCAGTTTGTTTGTCCGTCCGAACATCCTTCGTATATGAAAATTGATATTGGCCGGTTTTTGTGGGTTTGGTTGGTTGGCCGGCCTGGCCTGATAACGAAAAAAATCTATCACAAAAATTAAATGATGGCAATGACTGCACGTGTTTGACCTATTTGTGGGCTCTAATGGAAACCGCACACACACAAACAAACACATACACTCGGTCCTAGGACAAGAAGAAGCATTATCATAGTCTGTTTACTATGTCCACCTCTTCAATTAGCATTCGACCGGATGGTAATGGTCCATTTTGAGGTTTTTTTTCAACATGTTTCCCTTTTGATGGATGTACCGGCTGGCTGCCTGACAGTCTTATGTTTCTATTTCCGTTACGGATATGACCAGGATACTGGGTTAATTTTGCCAGATAGATGATGATGGCTGCAGGCAGATTATTTGGCATGAATAGTGCCAGGTGGCCAAAATACACTTGCGAAAAAATATATTCACATGGGACATTTCGGTATGTTTTGTCATTTTCAACAGTATTATCCCATTTTGGGAATATCCAGCTTGAGAGCATAGCAGAGGGGTTTAAACACACCAAATATTTGGGCAAAATCTGAGAAAATACGTTTAACTTACTCTACTGTAGCCCCATAGACTGAAAACATTTTGCAAAGCGGTTTTTTGCGCAAATAATTTGTGCGTCTAAAAGGCCCTAATCTAAATATGCAATGTGTTGGTCTTTGAGGACAACCTATAGCCATATCTTTCTACACAATGTTTAACCGAACTGTTGAAAGGGTCCAACCTAAATCCGCACGCCCGCCCTGTCGCTAATGATGTATATATCCGTGTGTACTGTCAAAGTTGACATCTGATTCTTGTTTTCTGAAGGCTTTTGAGATGAAAATATTTTATTATTTAGTTGATCTAAAGCTTATTTAGTTGATCCATCGAAAAATGCTAAATTTACCAAGTTTTTATGAATAATTTACAATAAATCTTAAAGTGTAAACAGCGCTCAACAGTCTATACAGGATGTATGCGAAATCGATCTAAGGTCGGTTTCAAATCAGTAGTTTTCGTCATAATCTACTTTTATGTTGTATTTACAATAAATCTTAAACTGTAAACAGAGCTTAACAGTCTTTTCAGACTGCATGCAAAATCGAGCTGAAATCGATCTAAGGTCGATTTCAAATGACAGGTCCCATACAAATTTGACACTATAAATCGAGTTAAGGTCGATTTGTACTGCAGCCTTAAAAAAACTATTAAGCGCTGTTTACACTTTAAGATGTATTGTTAATAAAACTAAAAAATAGATTAGTACGTAAACTTAACAAATTTAGCATTTTTCGATGACAACTATGTGTTAAGGTCGAACACTTATAGCCTTGTCACACTGCATGCGAAATCTAGCTGAAATGACATAAGGTCAATTTACAAATGTCAGATCAAAATTGACATTTGAAAATCGATTTTTTGTCATTACATCAAGATTTCGCATAAAGTGTGAGAAGGCTATTAGCCTTTTCGACGATGCTATAAATTTATAAAAATCTGCAAATAAAATTGAGCTATATTTGAGCTCATTTTGCTTCGTTAAGTGTCAAAATTGTACAATTTTATATTCATTTATACTCGGATTTTTTTAGCATATACTTGGACTGACAATGAAGACCTCAAATAAATCCCCTGGCGTTGTCATCTCAGCAAATTTGTGTTTACGCGGCTTTTGTTTGATTTTTTCCCCTTTTCACTTGAATTCAATGGATTTTTATCTTCTTTCACAAAGATTCGTTAGAGCGCGCCAACTGTTATACACTCATGTCAGCTAAATAGATTATCTATCATGTTTTCCATGACTGATTATTTTGTGTGTGTGTATGGCTGTGTAGGTGTGAATGTTTCATTAAACTAATTGCTTTTAAAAAGTGTCTATGTCCTACTTTTGAGGCTCTTCTCTCCTCCTCTGTCTATTTTCCCAAAGTAGAAAATCATGTACAATTGCATAGCTTTGCCTCGATGGCAGTACTTTTTAAGACCAAAATTAGGACAATTTCCAACGGCGTGTATGGGATGGGTGGGTGAGATGAATGACTTGGGCGGATGTATGCGATACGTTTTTGACGCCCTAAATTTTTTCGTTTCATTTCACATACGTTTTCAAAGGAATAACAACAAAGTGAAACTACTCTCCTAGTCTGTTTGTTAAAAGGGGGGTAAAAACAAGCGCTTATTTATTGTTGGTGTAGAACTCAAACTCGGAGATCAAACAAAAGAACTTTAAAATAAATTGCAGTGATTGTAACTTGTACAAAGTGAATAAAATGATGATGGTGATAATGGTTAGAGAATGGCGGGGAGGGCGAGAGAGATCACATCATACTAATAATTACGGTTTGCATGGCAACAAAAACATACATATGCATGTATAAAAGCAACCAGCAGAACCCCTTAACTCTATCTCACTCGCGCTCACTCTCTCGTGTGTTCTCTGTGTGTGAGTGTGTTTGTCGGCCCCATACAATCCCCAATGCAATTCAATCTTTAATACATACATAGTAATAACTATACTATAGACGACTAAGCTGAAGAAAAAGCATAATGGTTTGTTTCGGTTTGTCCGGTTGAAATAAACCGAAAAAAGCAAGTATGCCGTACAACACGACTTCAAAAGAAACAACAACAACGACGACGACAACATGAGAAATAAATGCATGTTACATACACACATACCCATTCATACGCAAACTTTTCACTTCCCCCACTCGTCAACCCATCCAACCCAACCAAACATAACTACTAACACAAGCACTTGATGTTGTTGTGTACGTGGACGTGTGAAGAAGGAGCTGCAACAGCAGCAGCACACATTTAAATCTCAAGTATTTACTAAACCCGTCTGCTGACAGTCGGTTAAGGATACAACAACAAAGCATTGTCAGAACGAACACTGAACACCAACCAAGAAACACAACACGAGGTGTATCCACTGGGGGTTGTGTGTGAGTGTGTGTCAGCCATGTGAGAAACATGTTTTACTTGCGAGCAGCGAGCACCAAGAAACAAACCCCAACAAAAACAACACAACACAAACAAACAAACAAACATTATCAACCAGACAAAGCCCAAGTAGCAGCAGCAGCAGCACATGAAATTCTTGTTTCGAGCAAATCACAGAGTACGGCCCGGACCGGGCGTGCAAAATTATTCCCAACTACAGAGGCAAATGGAGAAATAGTCAAAGAAGAACAAGAGGAGAGCCACCAAACAGCAACAACAAACAATTTCGAGTACTCGTATATGTGCATATAATGTCGTTTATTGGAGCTGTCGCTGTTGGAGTCGCTGTCGTCGTCGTTGCCACCAGCTTGTCTTGTTGTTTTGGAGCGCGTTTATAATGAATAATGGCAAACCGCCAAATTATGAACACATGCTGAGAAGATAAAAAGCTAACAAACAAACGAACCCACCAAACCAACACTCACTCGGTCGGTCTGCCTCTCAGAGGAGCAGAACACACAGAACAACCGAAGGAAACTGCGACTGCACACAAACATAGAAGAATAACAGAAATCGAAGAACGAAAAAGTCAAAACGTAACGAAAACGAACAAACAACCAGATACAACGACTATTTTGGCGGAGTGGAGAGATTTTGAGGATGGTGCAAGTAGGGACACATCCACATCGATCAGATGTAATGAAAGGGTGTGTGTTTTTTATACACTCGCATTTTGAGATTTTTTCCATCAAACATATTTGTGCTGAAAATTACCCTACCAGTAAAAAGTGACCTTTTAGACTGCAAGCGAAATCAATCGAATGTCAAATTTGTATGGGATTTCGCATTTGTTAATCGGTCATATGTCATTTCCGCTAGAAATGTCTGAAAAGGCTATAAGAAAATATTTGCACAAACCACCATTTGCAAAATTAACTAGTTAAGGTGGAATTTACACTTGTCCTCATTGCACAAAAACTTTAAAATGTTAACCTTGAAACATTGCTACAAATTTACCAGATTCTGCAAACAATAAATTATGTTGTCATCACAAAAAAAAAAAATAAATTCTCAAAAAAAAAAAATAGTTGTAAAAACGAAGAACTCGATTGTTTTATTCAAGGTTGCAGTGCCTCAGTTTCTATATATTCTCAAATATTGGTTACAGCAACCGCAAAGCGTTTTTTCTGTTGTTGTATATTATAGAATGTTTTTGTTGTGTTGTTAAAAATGAAGTTGTCGAGGTTTTTCCACAAATCCATGTTGTGCAAGTGTAAACTCTCCTTTGTAAGGAATATGTCTTGCGCTTTATAAGGGAAGTTTACACACGAAGGTTTACACATTTAAGGTACAACTTGAAATCGGATTTATTTCTGTGAAGACTTTTCAGAAAAGATATTTGTACTGTTTTATTTTATAAGCTAGCGGTTAGGATTATTTGTTGTATCAACATTTTTTATCCACGCATAATCTAATCGTTTTTTTATAACCGTCTATTTTGCCCGATTAGTTTATTCAGTGTCAGAGTTTATTCAGTTTCAGAGCAAAAAAATATTTTGACTTTCTCCATCATTTCTTTAATCTAAAAAAATTTACGTTTAAATTGTTAAAATTAAAAAATTTTAAGTTAATAAAACCACTTCGCGGCACAACAGGAAAAGAAGAAGACTCCTAGGGCCAAAGTTCGTTATACATATTTGACAATAAGCTAGAGATGATGTTTTTTCAAATAAAACACGCCTATTGCTTCATTTAGTATAGTAATAGCCTTTTCAGACTGCATGAGAAATCTAGCTGAAATGACATAAGGTCAATTTTCAAATTTCAAATTTGTATGGGATCTGACATTTGTAAATCAACCTAATGTCATTTCAGCTAGATTTCACATGCAGTCGGAAAAGGCTATAACTGACAACTTTTTTAATCAGAAATGCTAACATTGTTTAGTTTTTTTCATCATAAATTACTCTTAAGTTGTACAATAAATATTCATGTGTATATAGCCACTATAGCCTTTTTCAGACTAACGACGAAATCGAACTTAACTCGATTTCTAGTGTCAAATTTGTAATTTGACATTAGATCTCAGCTCAATTTCACAAGCAGTCTGAAAATGATGTTAGATTAGATTGGCTCTATAATTTCTGAAATCTGAACTAAACGCTTCAAAATAATCCTCCAAATAGAAAAAAAACATACAAATAATAAAGCATGGCGTGGCAAAAATGGGAAACCTCACCTCCCATCCCTCCCCACCACAAAAACCAACACTTGTACAAGGAATGCATTTTACAACAAAAGAGAGAGAGAGAGAGACACCCCACTCCCCATCAAAATGAAAGAGTTAAGCGTAAAGAAAGAACGAAGGCGTGTATATATGTGGAAGTGAGAACACAGTCCGGCGATGTGGGATAACGGCTCTCGAAGTGAAACAACGAAATACCTCCACGTCATTATGATGGTGGAATGGGGTAAGCAAGTGGGCAAAACGAGGGAATATTTTAGCAAAAAACAAAGTAATGAAACACCAAAATTAAAATGAACGCTGCGGCCCGACACGACGCGTCTATGGAATGTTATTCCAAAGTTTTTGTGTTTTTTTTGCTTTTAACAAACAACATGGCACATCAAACGCAAAAAAGAAGCGGGAATACAAATGAATAAAGAAAGCCCTTTGAATTTCTATACACAACCACCAGAGCAAATGGCAACGTTGTACATTTTGCAGTTTTTTCTGGCATTACAAAAAAAGCTAACCTCCTTCCCTCCCCCAGAATGCAGTTGGAGGCTTTTGTTCGTAGTTGCCATTGTTAGATTTCTTTTAAACAAACGGCACCCATGTGCTGGTGCTGATGAGGGGGACAGAAAAGAATGGGGAAGAAGTAGGTTTTGTTTGTTTGCTTTTTTGCATTTCGGTGCTGGAAGGTACTCCTCAGAAGCGGCGTCAAAAAGAAGGATGAGACACAAAGCGCACAAAATATCATCATCCATTTGTATTTGTGATGTCAAGTGCATTCGAGAACTAGAGTAGAGTGGCAACAACAACAAACTGAGGGGGAAGGAGGTTGGAGATGAAGATGATGATGACGACGACGACGGCGATAACAGGGTGCACCACTTGGAGTAGTTAACACCACTGGCAGTATTATTGCATTCATAATTTCTTTTCATTTAACAACGGCGTATTTTTTGTTTTTGTTGTCTCCCTTTCGCCATTCATTCAACGTTAGAATTTATGATGACAGCATGATATGCGTTTATTGCACAAATAGAATATTTCACAGAAACACACACACACGAAAGTAAAATGTAAAACGGCATGGAAAGGATTGGTGAGGGTTAGAGCGGCAAATACCAGAAATGCACAACGGGGTTTAGTGAAGAGTGTAACATTTGTGAATATTTATGATGGTATGCTAAAACAAAAATTGCCAACAAAGTGTCAACAAGAGGAATTCCAATGATGAAGGAACAACATGGTGCACATACGTCACTTAAGCCCTCTTTAGACGGACAAAATATTTGCACAAAAATCTGTTACGCCAGATACGAGATAATACGATTTACATATTTTGCAGTTGCCCCACAAATATAAGATTTTGGGCAAAGCGGAGTTTTGTGCAAATATTTTGTGTGTTTAAAGAAATTTGAGAGAGAAATTGTAGATATTAACATAAAATTCTTTTGGCTTGGTAGAAAGCCGGCATTTTAATTATGTTCCCCATAATATTTTTTCTTAAGACTCTCAATATAATAACGCAAAACGACATTTGCACAAAAAGCTATAATTTTCTATTGTCGCAAAAATAGTTTGTGCTAATACCTGACTGTAAATGCAGAAATATTTGCACAAAAAGCTGATTACCACATTTTTTAAATTTTTTTTTATTTTGAAAATGCCAACTTTGACAGTTTGGATAAGCATAGTGTAGAAGGGGACGGATATATTCTTCATTATCTGCAGCGGATTTAGGTTGGGTCTTAATAGCAGAACATGTTGTGCAAATAATACATTTCATGGGACTCTCAATATAATAACGCAAAATGCCGTTTGGACAAATTGTACGAATATTTCAGGGATAGATAAAGGAAATGGTCTATATTAAATGTATTAAGAGGGTTTCGTCACTTGGCGTTTTTTCGTAAAAATAGTTTTTGCCAATTCCTGACTGTAAGACCTACAAACTATTTGCACAAAACGCTGATTTCTTCAATTTTGCATTTATGGGGAATCTTGCGCAATATATTTTTGCCCAAATATTTTTTTCTATTTTGCGAACAATTGTGATTACATGTATTCTTGTTGAAAATTTCAACTCTGTGGATATACGGATATATACTTCATTATCTGCAGTGGATTTAGGAAGGACCTAGAAGCAGAACATGTTGTGGACATCGGTATTTTACGCACATTTTTTAAGAAAAAACAAGTAATGGTAACCCTATAACAATATTGCAAAAAAACTAATAGCCGTTTCAGACTGCATGCGAAATCTAGCTGAAATGACATAAGGTCGATTTTCAAATGTCAATTCGCATGCAGTGTGAAAAGGCTATAAATCAGAGTCCTTCAAAGGATACTGCCACCTTGCCATACTTAATGCCAAATGTGCCATCTAAAAATCCAACGGCAGCAGTCGGTCGGTCAACAAACACATGAGGAAATTCACAAAAAAAAGAAAATACATTCCAGTTTTTTTTCTTTCACCCGAAAATCAAAAGTAAATACAAACATTGAAACACCAAAAATAACGGAAAGTATAAAAGGAAAATGTACGTGGATGTAATGCAAGAAGCAAAAAGCAAAAAAAAAGAAATTGTGAGAAGAGAAATAATTTATAACACAAAATGGTGGACCACAGCAAACCAACCATACCAAAGAAAAAAACGAATACAAACAAACGATGATAGAGAGATGGCAACGCCGCCGCCGACGACGGCGACGTCATCGTTAACGACTTTGCGCCTTTGACTTTTGAGAAAAATCAAAAACAAAATAATGCTCCCCACTGCGCTGCGATGCGATGGGAACGAACAAACAAACGCGCAACTTAACGCAATGAGCAGTCACGACGATCGAAAAGGGAATGCGAAAATCGCCAAATCGGAGGAGAAAGATGCATATGTGTGTACATCACACACACACACGAGGAGCACATATCCATGTAAAGTACTATGTCACAATGGAGCATTAATGCACAGAGACAACAACAACAGAATAGCAAAGCATGCGATGCGATATCTGAACTGACACTCGAGAAAAATTGCAGGGTGTTGCTAACGAATAATGTTGATAAGTAAATTACACATTTAACTCAAACAATTAAAGATAATTAATTGATTGCTTGTTAGTTTGTTAGATTTGGTTGTCAAAGAAAAACACACAAGACGGTTAGGTTCATCGGAACAGGTCACGTGCCAGACGAGATAAGGACAGGTTTTTAAAATACATATATTTCCAACTGTCTCCCATAACAATAGTGGTGTTTTTCGACTCTCTTAAAACTAAGCTAGAAAGTTGAAAATATGCGTTCATAATTGTAAAGAAATAGATTTCGTCTGCTTATTCTAACACAAAAAAAAAGATAAAATGTATTATATTTCCCCAATTACTATGACTATTCACCCTATTGTGTATAAATGGAAGTTACTCACGTGGAATTTTCTATTCCCCTGAATATGAATATATCGATAATATCATTCACTGATTGCATTCACTTCCAAGTAAGTAAAATTGAACAAATTACAAAAGGGAGCAATTCATTCCCAAGGAAATTTTAAGCATTTGGCGCACTGAGGCGTACATCTTGACGTAAAGGCGTGGAGTCCATGCCTTAAATTTCCCCGGTAATGAATTGTTCCCTTTAAATTGCTAACGTAATTTTTTGTAATTTGCGAACGAAAAGTCAGGCCACAAAAAATTATTTTTGATTTATATTCGAATTTGTTCGAACAAACCGCAAATCAAACCTCATATTGCCAGATAAGTTGGTCCAACAAATCCTACAGTTTAAGTTATATTTTTTTACTCATATTTCTTTAATTTTACTTTTTGTGTTGCCTTTATGCCCAGAAATTTTCATAATCAAAGGTTAGTCACTTTGCGGTGTAAATTAGACAACTTGCGGTGTGCTTATCATTTCCAGTGTCAAACAAAAAATATCCTTCGTAAGAAGAAAAAACTTGATCAGAATTTTTTACATTCTAAATTTAATACATCTCAAAATTTTTAATGTTGTCGCCATGTTGCCAGAATTCGAAGGGTGCATTGTTTGCGATAAAAGAATAAGAGCAGCAACACAATACTCTTAGAACTTTGATTTATATTCGAACAAACCGCAAATTAAACCTCATATTGACAGATATGATGGTGCAACAAATCCTACATTTTAAGTTATTTTTTTACTCATATTTCTTAGTTAGTTAGTCACTTTGTGCGGTGTAAACTAAACAATTTGCGGTGTGGTTCTCCTCCTTTCCATTGTCAAACAAAAATATCCTTCGTAAGAAGAAAAAACTTGATCCGAATTTATTACATTCAAAATTTTTAATGTTGTCGCCGTGTTGCCAGATTTTGAAGGGTGCATTGTTTGCGATAAAAGAATAAGAGCAGCAACACAATACTCTTAGAACTTTGATGATAAACACTTTAAATTCTTTTTTAATTTTAAGTCGACCTTTTGTAGTTTTTTTTTTATAATTTTATCAAATACAGGAACTGCTAAGAAATTATTACAAAAAATAAAAATAAATTGATAGAAATATAAATTCAAAATTTATGAAAATATGATATAAAATATCAAATTATCGCATATAATTTTTTTTGGAGTTGTGAATTCCCTTTCACAAAAATTTTATAATAAGGGTGTTCACGATATATAACATTATTATTCGTAATGCAAAACTCAAATGTGACGATCATAAATTGTGCAAAACTTTGGAATTTTGAAAAAAGAAGTCGAAGATTTATAGAAAAAATGCACATTTGAAAGTGAATATGTCTTGAATACAATTGCACATTTTGGTGACCCTCCTATCCATAAACGCTGGAAATACATACTAGTCAAAGTAAAAAATTCTCTTTTTTTTTAGGGATTTTTGTTTTCTTTTCAGTAATTGTGGGCTTGTTTACACACCTGTACATTTTTAGTTTATTAAGTTGTCAGCGTTGAACGCAAATTTGCTCCCAAAAAGTGGCTACCATCATTACGTACTTGTGAGAAATTCGGGTTTCTTTCTCATTTTCTAAAATTGTTAAACAATAATGAAATCATAATTGATGTTAATTTTTTGACAATTCCTAAATGTTAATATTATTAAAAACACCGTTTTATTTGTTTGTTTACCACGTTTTAAACAATCCCAACGGTAAAAATTCATTTTGAAAGAAAAAACGTGTTTCTAGTTAAACTTTCGTTTGTCATAACACAACAGTTTTGATAGTGAAGGATTTATGAGTTGTGTGCAGAATTCGAGTATATTCCAGTTGATTAACCACAGAAGACCTGTTCACACACATACCCGAATATGTTGGAAATGTATGGGAATTCCCATTCCCCACCCCCTCAAAAAAATGTATGGGACAATTTGATATAATATTTGCTATAATGAAATTATGGGAAGATTGCAAATTATCTGATACTTTAGAATATTTAAATAGTTGTTCCCTTCTTCTGACTCAAAATTGTTGGGAATTAATTTCGTAATAGGGATGAATGTCAGTATTACAAGATTGCTCTTTCAATGATTGTTGTCGAGTTACACTATCAAATTTGTTGGAACAACAAATATGTTGCTCTGACATGCTCTGGATCGGTTTATGGTTTGCACCAAGAAATTGCAATTCCTAGTGGTTTCGGAAACATCATCGAAAACGGACTTCAATGGAAAACATCAACAAAACTGGATTTTTAGGGTGCAATCTACATCTGAACCGTCAATCCCTGCAGATAACGATTCATCTCTTTCTACTCTGTGTTAATGTTGGAATTTGAAACTGTAGCTGCTGCGGACTTAGGTAGCTACCATAAGTGCTGTTTACACTTGAAGAATTATTGTGCGACTTGAAAATAGATTATGATGAAAACTTAACCAATTTGGAATTTTTCGATGGAAAATAAGTTTGCAATATTTTTCTCTGGAAAAACCTTCACAGAACTAGAATCGGCTTCCAAGTTGTGCAATAAACATTTATGTCGGGCTGCATTGGAAATCAATCGATTTAAACTTGACATATGTAAATCGACCTTATGTCACTTCAGCTAGATTTCGC
Organism: Polietes domitor; assembly: GCA_947397865.1. Classification (NCBI taxonomy): domain Eukaryota; kingdom Metazoa; phylum Arthropoda; class Insecta; order Diptera; family Muscidae; genus Polietes; species Polietes domitor. The sequence goes on from OX377618.1 coordinate 134,684,666, forward strand.
CTGCAGTCTGAACATTTAAAATTAAAACAAACATTTTAAAATTAAAAAAAATCAAACACAATTGGACCGCAACCTAACCTAACCAAAAACTATAAAACAAGCCGGATTTTCCATTGATATCTTTTTTTTGAGAAATTATAATTAAAATATTTTCGCAGCTAGGAATACGTTTGCTACATATCAAGGTCGATTTTGAGAAAAAACTTTTACGAGATTACTATACATTTTTATTAAAGTGTTTTTAAAAAATATAAATCGCAGATACTAGATTAAAAGTTTGGTCTGAAAACTGACGAGATTTTGTCTGAAAACCGACAGAACAGGCAAAATCTTGTAAGATTGTACTAACAACAACATCGGATCATGGTCTAAGTGTTTTCGGTATTAAATATTTGTAAAATGTGTTTTTTGTGGAGAGGAATAAACGGCCTAGATTTAATGAAACAATACTTTCCCCACAAACACATTAATGCTGAGTTCGGATATACACGCTAAATTATTTTTTTTTTCGGAGTTTGGAAATTTTTCATTATTTTATTTTCCACAAAAAGTCGATTTTCGATTTTATTCATATGGAGTTTGACAGAAAAATACGGAATATAACCAGACTATGTCCGAACTCAGCATAAAATTGGGACTGAACTAGAACTAGTTATATCAGTAAAAATCCATGGCTCTCTAAAACTGCGGCATTTGAAATTTGAACGAGATTTTATCGGGGCATATTTCACGCTTTTTGTAAAGGACTACGCCTGGCGTAGACGACTTCCCTGTTCCCTGTAAACACATGAAAGAGATATTTCAAAAGATATCATCTTTTTTTTTTAATTGTTCCACAATTTTCCAGAATTTTAAGAACTTTTCTAGCTGACATATACATTTATATAAAAAATGTTTAGATATTTATAAATTCCACAGTCCGCATATTTGCGAAAAATTGTCAAAGAGAAAATTGTGTTGTTTGTGGGCAGGGCAGGAAGGGAGGTAGACAGGCTATGCCGCAATGAAAGAAAACCGTTTCGAGAATATGCTATAGAAATTATTGCATTTTCCAGTTGTCACACACGCATACAAACGCATCCATACAAGTGTGTATGTGTGTGAAATGAATTTCAAAAGGGGAGATAAGCTAAATTTAACAAAAAAAAATTGAAATATTTTAAACAATTTTTTCGATTTTTATTAAAGCAATAAACACCGAATGAACGAAACAAAAGAAGACGTCGAATTCGCGCACTCACACAATACACACTCGGCAACGAGCAAATCGAAAAATAAGTTTTTTTTTTAATTTTTATTGGTTAGTACGTTTTGCTTCTGTGTGTTTCTTTCCACTTTGAACAGTCAGTCACAGTCTTTATTGCCGTTTGTTGTTGCTGTTACTTTTTAGACTTCAATTCGTTGTTCTTCCATTTATATTTTTGCACTTTTAATGCACACACGACGGCGACGATGATTACAAACAACAACCAACGAACGAAACGAAACGAGAATTACCGTGTGCGCGCGTGTGTGTGTCTGCATGTGTGCGCTGTTTTTGTTGTTGTATGCATTATACACTCACTCACGTTACTCATACGCGCGCACACAAACACTACAGCACAACACTTGCACACTGTCGCCGTCGTCGTTGGTCCTCGGATGGATGCATGCATACACACCACCACTGCTGTTCGTTCGTTCGTTGGTTTGCACTCACTCTCAACATTCGCACACACTGACTCACAGATACTCTATCACGGATATTGACGCCTACTAATACCTATGCAGTTGCTTGGTTCGTCGAAACACTTGATGTGTGCGGCTGGTTTTTGGTTATTCGGTCGGACGGTTGGTTTTTCATGCATAAAAATTTGCAATTTTGTTTTTTGAAAACCTCGTCCACACCGTTGTTTGAGTTTTCTTAAGTGTTTAGAATTTCATTTAATCAGTATGGTTTCTACTTTTTCTCTTTGTTTTAAAAACAATTTACCTTTTTGTAGTATTGTTGCGAAGATTTGTTAAGAATTATTTATTTTACTTAGATTTCTTTGTAGATTTGCAGCTACTTTTTCTTGGGTTTTGCGAAATTCACTTTATTTACAAACTTTTTTGAAAACAAAAAAAAAACGTTGAGATCACAGGCAAATCAAATATTTTTCGATATATCTATCTATACACCACACACACTGTTGTGTCGGATGTATTTCTTATATTCTTTTTGCACTTTTTTCAATTCAACACACAATTTTTGCTATCTATATATATTTAGATATATATGCTTTATTCTCACTTGATTTCTTAGAAGAAGGCAAATCACGTATAAATATTGCAAATTTGTTGTTGTTGTTGGAACACAAACGAAGGGAGATGGTTGGTTGGTGATGAAGAATATTGGTTGTTTTCTAATCGACGAAATTAATTAATAACAACTGATCCGAAATGTTGACTCAAAAAGCATTTATATAGAATAAAATTTATTTTATTTTTTTATTTTATTTTATTTTATTTTATTTTTTTTTTGATTAGTGCCGCGGTGTAATATGGCGGACGCTACGTCACCGGTTTCAACGCTCGTCTGCTAAAGCACACACAGTCTCGGTCTTCACGTCGTCACTATCGTTGAACAACACAAATTGGCAAAACGTTGCAAAAGCACACAGACCAAACGCAGGCAAGCAGCCAGGCAGACCCACAGAGACAGTAGTAGTAGCTTCACACAGAAAAAAATCTACAGTCACAACCACACACATCATACATCACACTCAGCACTCACTATTCCCGTTTGCTTGCATGCACACACAGGGAAAGAAATGGCACTCACCAACACAACTGGCCAGGCCACAAAACACAACACTCATACGCACTCATACACACATAGAAAGAGGTACACAACAAACTGGCATGCATGCAATAATGTGCACACTGAACACTGAACTTTAGCAAGATGCACACAGGAAAAAGTCCACCAAAGAGAGGCAGAGAGAGCCCAACACATAGATACACCACTACCCTGATATCCTCAGCAGCAGCGGCAGTACGTACACTCACTCTCCCTCTCTCACTGTGGCACTGCATACACATAGACATTTTTGCAAACTTTTGTTTTTTATTCGCGCGTTAGTCTCGTGAGGAGGGTTATTTGCAAAATATCAAAAACAACAAAGACAGAGAGCTACCTACACATTTCACGAGAGTGAGAGAGAGATGGAGAGTTGGAAGCAGGGGTCTTAGGGGAGAATAAATTTCGGAACATTACCCTAGTACAAGTATGTACAAGCAACGTTTAGCACCACCACCATGAGAATTTGCACAACAAAAGGGAATCAACAAAAATATCGGCATATACACGCACACACACACACACAGCCACACTCGCCCAGACATTCCAGCATATGGAAAAGATTGGCAGAAATAAGTAAGTGGGCAAAGCTTTTAGACGATGTTACTTTTTTTGTTTTGTTTGTTTATAAGCACAACACACACGATCGATCACATCATCACCATTCCCTACAGTCATCACATACTCATACACTCCACATCGAACTACAGCAAAACCGAGAGAAATGTTTGTCGCGCGTGGATTGCAATTCAGTGCAAAAAGCATACACTCTGCCTCTCACTCTCTCTGGCTACGACATTCTCTGCAAGTGTGGATTCTAAGTTAAGAGGAGCGAGCAAACACAAACCAACCAAACAGAAATTGTAAAGAAAGAACCAGAAAAAATAAACGCGCAAAGCATAATGTGCGCTAAGCCCAGTACATGGATGGATGGATGGAGCACATTGTCGTCAGCTTTGTCTGCCTCTTGCGGTTTCGTTTTCATTTGCTAATTCGTCTCCAAAAAAAATGAAAAACAAAAATATTCAAATGCTTACTCTGTATCTGGCTAAGATACAGAAACATGTGTTTGTGTGTGATTTTTTGTTGCTATTCATTTATTTAGTAGGTGCATGTGCTCGGCATGAGAATGCGAATAAATGGAGGGACGACGACGACAACGAGCCGCTCCCTCGTCTGCTGCCAACTCCTCTCCACACACCACTCAGCAACCACACAAACAATTAATGTTTGCTGTACATACCTGCACACATGTACATACTCGCATGCAGATTGTCTGTAGTTATCAACTACCGAACCAGAGATTACTGTTCCATGTGGGGGCGGTGGTCAAGGGAGCGGCGGTAAGACGGTGAGAGTTGTTTGCAATACTCATTATTTTCAGCAGGAGACACAGCAATCAATAAGAGTTTATGCTAATTTTAAGTACATCCATACAAACACACATACACTCGCGCACACTTGTGCAAGTACACCCAGTGACATTTTGAATAGCAAGTCATGGTGTTTCTCAAATTCGTTCCAGTAAAGTTTCGTTATAATAGACGTGTTTTATTTATTTGCGATTATTTTTGGCTACTTTCATTGTGTTGGGTTTAATTTTTACCATTCGTGGAATTTTTTTATTATTCATTATTATTATTAGTATTATATAATGAAATAATAATCACTTTAAAAATATTAAAATTAATAATTTTAAACTACATCTCAGTTAAATCAGAAACAAATTATTGTATAATATAATTATGTTTTTTTTATTATATTATATAATTATGTTTTTTTTTTCCTAAAAGTATATTTTTCATGATTATCCTCAAACGGAAAATATTTTTTTTAAGAATTTTCTCGATTGTAATTTTTTGGGAAACCACGCCATTCAAAATGGTGCCTTAGACACTACTTGACGCTCCCGTGAGAGCGGCCACATAAACCAGCCTTTTATGGACTTGAATGTTTGTTTGTGTCTCCAGCTATAGTAGAAATAATAAAATTCTTGAGGCGACGAAAATTTAGATAAAACAAGAAGAATAAGTAATGAATAAAGTTGTCCACGTGGAATTTTCTATTCCACTGTAAGTGGATATGAATATAGGTGTTGCAATATAAATAAGCCGATCAAATCGGAGTAAGAAATCAGAAGAAACTATAAATAACGATTGGAAGTAATTGGAATAAAACAATTCATTTCCAGGGAATTTTATTTCACGATTTGTATTTTTCTGATTCAAACAGTTGTTAAGAATTTATATTTTTTTTTTCATTTTTTTCGGCGCTGTGGTTTTATTAAACAGCTGATTGTGCAACGCATAAGAACTGTATAGCTTTATTTGCTATAGATTAGCTTGAAGATTTGATGAGAATGGAATGACATGATGGCGAATACTTATTAATTGCGTATACGTCATATAGGTTGTACATTGTTGATGAAAAACAAATTCATATAAAAATATAAGACGTGTTTACACATGAAGATCTGTTGAAAATGGAATGACATGTTAATTGCGTGGGCCGTATGTTGACACGCCATGGGCCGTATGTTATTGATAAAAAATGTACATTCACAAAGTTAAAAAATACTTAAAAGCTCATCAATAGGATGAGTGTTAAAATATAAGAATTATCTTCCGATTGAGATTTCTCGTTAATATGATTTTTTACGGGTTTCCAGAATTGCTTAAAAAATATCAAAATACTTTATTGTGTCCTAATATAATAAATTTTCAATAAATAAATTTTTAAATTGTGAAAATTTAAGGTTAGTGATTGTTGAAAAAACTAAAAACATTTTCTTTATTTGCTATAAGGGGCGAATACTTATTAATTGTGTATACGCCCTATGGGTCGTACGTTGTAGATGAATTAGAAATTCATACAAAAATACATTCACAATATTTGCCATAATTACGTTATGTAACAATTGGGTGAGTGTAAAAAAAAATAAAAATAAATTGTCTGGTGATTGAGATTTCTAGTTAATTGTTTTTTTAGAATTGCTTAAAAAATGTCAAAACACTTTATTGTGTCCCAATATATTAAATTTATAATAATTTTTCATCAAAGTTGTGAAAATTTAACATTAGTGATTGTTAAAAAACAAAAAAAACATTGAAACACATGAAGAATTGCCGAAAATTGAATGACATGATGTCGAATAATTATTAATTGCGTATACGACATATGGGTCGTATATTGTTGATGAAAAACAAATCCATACAAAAGTACATTCACAAAATTTGCCATAATTACGTTATGAGAGTATAAAATAAAAGAAAAGTGTCTTCTAATTGAGATTTATAGTTAATAGCAGTTTTTACGATTTTCGAGAATTGCTTAAAAATATTGTTTTTACGTATCACAACACTTTATTGTGTCTCAATATATAAAATTTTTAGTAGTTACAACAAAAACAATGAAAAGAAAAGATCAAACAATAAAGAAAAAACAAAACAGATTTTCGATATTTTCCATCAAAATGGTGAAAATTTAAGTTTAGTGATTGTTAAAAAATTAAAAACGTTGTCAATGAAAAATAAATTCATACAATATATAATATTATAAGACATGATGGCGAATAATTATTAATTGCGTATACGCCATATAGGCCGTATGTTGCTAATGAAAAACAAATTCATTCACAAAATTTGCAATAATTACGTTATGTAAAAACGAGAGTAAAAATAAAAAATAAATTGTCTCATGATTGAGATTTCAATCTATTAAATTTTCAATAATTTGTCATCAAAATTGAGAAATTTTGAGGTTAGTGGTTGTTAAAAAAATTAACAATTTTTTTAATTTTAAGTTTGTGTTTTTTTATTATATTATTTTTATTTTTTTTTTACATTTTTGCGGAATTTGCAAACAAATAAAAATTACTTACCCGATCTATTAAATAAATAATTTGTGTTAATGGCTGTTAAAATGATTAACACAATATCTTCACGGAAGAGTGAATAGCTTAATATATAAAAACGTTCGTTCACGCATATGTTCTTCAGAGCATCAGATCTTAACGATAAGAGCTACATGAAGCCATGTTCACGCCATAGGTTCGGTTGGTTTGGACCCGGTAGGTGGCGCTGACGTAGCTTTATATCGAAAATTTGAATGTATGGATCAATTTAACTAAAATTCAGAGTGTACGTTTGTTGAACGAAGAGGAAAAAAAAAATTAGAATAAAATTGCCACACGATAGGTGGCAGTTATTTCGAAAATTCACATTTATCAAATACAAAGTTTGGACTGGGTTCCTCTTTTCGCAAAAAAATGCTTGCAGCTGCATTACGAATAATGATTTGAATAAATTCATTCATTATGTGGAGGTACAACTTTGAAGTTATGGTCGTTATAAGGAGATCAGAACAAAAAATAAATAAAAATATAACGAAAACATAGTTCTCATCTCAATTGAGGCCCAATTTTCTAATTTTTACATTTTTTAATTTACAAAGTTTGGATTGGGTTCCTCTTTTCGCAAAAAATGCTTGCAGCTGTATTACGAAAATTGATTTGAATAAATTCATTCATTATGTGGAGGTTCAACTTTGAAGTTACGGTCGTTATAAGGAGATCAGAACAAAAAATAAATAAAAATATAACGAAAACATAGTTCTCATCTCAATTGAGGCCCAATTTTCTAATTTTCGCATTTTTTAATTTTTGGATATAAATAAAAACATAAAAAATTTAAGATATCAAAGAATTGTCAAAGAACTAACAAATCCTGGATTCAACAAAATATGTGGATATAATTTTTTTGGAGCACAAATTTTCAAAAAAAAAAAAATCGGTATGAAATCAAATGATCCAACATATCGATCACGGAAAATTTGAAATTCTAACGTACGAACAAGCTACCTTGTCTTTCCCCGGACTTTTGTAAATTTTTCATCAGTTTGAAATCAAAATTTTCTATTCCTAAGGTATATAAATTTGTCGAAATTTCCATAAAAACTATCATTCTGCCGATGTCTGATCCGTCAAACAATAACAAAGACAACAAAGTATATTGCCATGGTCACTCATAATATAACCAATGTGTGTGTGTGTTTGTCAGCTTTGTATAGCCTAATTGAATTCTTATCATACACATAACAAGAGCAACAACAACGAACATACAATTGTATGGATGTCTAGATGTATGTTTGTATTTACAATGTGATAAAAGCGAACATTTTGCTAACACTAGAGAAAAAATGAAAAAAAAAATGCTCTCATAAAAAGGGCAACACTTTGCAAACGAAATTTTGTTGGATGCAAACTTTATTTATGTGGCTGGATGGACGGACGGATGGACGGACGGACTGGACATATGTTTCGTATCTTTTGTGTGGGGGGTTTGGGGTCTATCTTTCCCCTTCGCCACCAACATATTGTTAGAAATATGAGACTACAGTGGTGCGATAGAGAGAATTTTGCATATCCAACAATGCCATAACAACAAACTAAACCACACACACCATAGTCGTGTTTTATTTGACAAGAATCGACGCACAACAAATAATTATTATTATTAATAAAAAGGATTAATTAATAATAATAATTATTATTAATGTCTTTTATTTTTGAAAAGTAGCTGGGGGTGCAAAGAGAACGCCACAAAAATTTCAGAGAATATATAATATTCTTTGGATTTTCAAGTGTATTCTTTTCTGATACAAGTTAATCACTTATTAGGCGATTTTTCAAAAAAAAATGCACCTAATTTTGAAACAAAAAAAAATTGGAATAAATTCTTGATATTTATATTTGATGTGTGTTGTTGTTGTTTTTTGCATGAAACGACACCAGACTATCGTCGTCGTGTCGCATACATACAGAGGGGTGCAAAAGTATTCGTTCGAATTCGAAAATCATCCAAAATTTATGCTCTAGCCTCTTGGAGTGAAAAGAATACAAAGTGCTTCCGAAAAAGCTTTGGTTGGATGGGTAGATATAACTGCCATTTTGGAAAATTGATCTATAGATATAGCCGTTTTAAGAATTTATTTTCGTAGTTTTCCGAGTCATACAAAGGCGATATGGATATCAAATGAAAGAGAAGAATGCCTGTAAAAAATACTTTTTATTTCAAGCATCTATCTGTATTAGATTAGCATTAACCGGCTATTTCAAATTTCCCCCTAAAAACATAAAGTTCATTTATTTTTATTTTGAAGGAGAACTAATTTATTTGCGTTGTTTTCCAAGTCACACAAAGACATTATGTATATCAAATAAAAGTGAAGTATCTCTGTTAAAAATATTTCAAATTTTATGCGAATAACTGTATCAGATTAGTAGTAACAGCTATTTCAAATTTCCCCCTAAAAAGTTAAAGTTTATTTATTTTTATTTTTAAAGGGGAACTAATTTATTTTCGTACTTTTCCGAGTCATGCAAAGGCGATATGGATAACAAATGAAAGTCAAGAATGTCTGTTAAAAATATTTCAAATTTCATTATTCTATCTGTATCAGTTTAGCATTAACAGCTATTTCAATTTTTTTCATCCATAAAAAGTTGAATTTTATTTATTTTTAATTTCTTTTATACTTTTCCGAGTCATACAAATGTGACATGAATATAAAATGAAAGATGATAATATCTGTAAAAAATACTATAAAATTTCATGCGGCTAACTATATTAAATTAGCATTTCAAATTTCCTTCATAAAAAGTTCATGTTTATTTATTCTTATCTTTAAGGGGAAACAAATTTACTTTCGTACTTTTCCGAGTCAGGCAAAGGCGATATGGATATCAAATGAAAGAGAAGAATGTCTGTTAAAAATACTTTAAAGTACATGCTTCTATCTGTATTAGATTAGCATTTATGCTTCTCCAAATTTCCGACAAAATTAAAGTTTTTATTTTAATTTTTAAGGGGGAACTAATTTATTTTCGTTGTTTTCATACAAAGATGTTATGGGTATCAAACGAAAGAATAGAATATCTGTTAAAAATTAACTGTATTAGATTAACTGTATTAGATTAACTGTATTAGATTAGCATTAAGAGCTATTTCAACATTCCCCCTAAAAAGTTGAAGTTTATTTATTTTTAAGGGGGAAACTAATTTCTTTTCCTACATATCCCAGTCACACAAAAGCGATATGGGTATCAAATGAAAGGGAAGCATATCTGTTAAAAATATGTCAAATTTTATGTGACTAACTGTATTAGATTACCATTAACAGCAATTTCAAATCCCCCCTAAAAATTTGAAATTTATTTTTAAGGAAGAACTAATTTCTTTTCGTACTTTTCCAAGTCATCCAAAGGCGATATGGATATCGAATCAAAGAGAAGATTATCTGTTAAGAATATTTTAAATTTCATGCGACTAACTATATTAGATTAGCATTAACAGCTATTTCAAATATACCGCCCTAAAAAGTTAATGTTTATTTATTTTTATTTTTAAGGAAGAACTAATTTATTTTCGTACTTTTCTCAGTCACACAAAGGCTCTATGGAGGCTCTATCAAATGGAAGAGAAAAATATCGGTCAGAAATACTTTAAAGTACATGATTTTATTTATATTAGTTTAACGGTTATTTAAAATTTCCCCCTAAAAAGTCAAATTTTATTTATTTTTATGGGAAAACTTATTTATTTTCGAACTTTTCCCAGTGATATGAATATCAAATGAAAGAGAAGAATGTCTGTTAAAAATAATTTAAATTACATCTATCTATATTAGTTTAGCATTAAACGGCTAAATCAAATTAAACACCCCCCCCCCCAAAAAATTAAATTTTATTTATTTTTATTTCTAAAGGGGAACTAATTTATTTTCGTACTTTTCCGAGTCATATGAAGGCGATATGGACATCGTCAATGCTAATCTGTTACAGATAGATGTATGCAATTTGAAGTGTTTTTAGCACATACTATTCTCCTTCATTTGATATACCTTTGTATGAGTCGGAAAAGTACGAAACTAATTAGTAAAACTTCTATGTCCATTGTATGTGCACAACGCATTATCTCAGATTTTGCGAAACTCGTTTTTGCCCAAATATTTAGTTTTATAAACTCTGGAATTGCCCCACAAATACAAAAATTTTGTTCAAATTTTATTTCTGCTCAAATATTTTGTGTACCTCTGTAAAGCTAGCTAATAAAAAAAGTCCCGTTCACTTTTGTCCACTACTGTAAATATCAACACTGTGGCGATGTGTTATGTGTTATTGTTGTGTTATTTATTATGGTCTTGAAAGACTACTGCCACTGCTGCTTGTACTGAACTGAACTGAACTGAACTGACTGTATTGAATTCCAGACGATATGATTTTTGGAATTCTACTCCTCCTGCAGAGAATTTCTACTTTGTGTGGTGCGGCGTGTGTGTAGTTGTGTGTGCAACCAGAAAAGCATTTCTTGTATCCTTGTGGACGTTAGCATGGCAACTGTCGACGTTCCACAGACATTAAAATATGTTCCACATCAATACACATAAACGCAACGCCCGGCAATGCCGGCAAAGATGATGAAGATGATGATGACGAAGAAGATGATGACATGGATGGTTGGTTGGAAGGAAGGAACATTCATGCCATACAGAAGAACTCTTAAGGACCCTAGCATGTGTACGTAAATATTTTTTGGAGTTTTTTTCTGTTGTTGTTGCTTAAGAATCCTTGCTCGTTTTATGGTGAACTGAAGATGAAGGGAAAGGTTGGATGAGGGAAGAGAAGAACACGATTTTTGGGTTTGTTTACATTAAGATTGTGATGATGTCGCGCGGAGTGGTGTTTTTGTTTTGAATTTCCAATTTTTTTCTTTGTTTTGCTGTGGTTTTGCAACTCGTTTAGTTCATGGCATGCAGTATGCAAAGGATCTTCAAGGAGGCGAACCTATAGAAATTTATTCAAATATACTTTCTAGGTTATTGTATTTGGCCTCGAAAAGGGAAGTAGAAGCACAGTGGGCGAGGGTTTTTTTCAACTCATTCAGTTCCTTCGACTATACCATTTTCGAATGAAATTAGGAAATTTTATTGAGAAAATACAAATTGAAATATAAATTAAAATTAAAAAAATAAAATTCGGAAATGTAAATTGAAAATGTATTTTCTGAATTTAAAATTTCATTTCTCAATTTCAGATTGCATTTTCTGATTTTCAATTTCAGTTTGTATTTTCTCAATTTCAATTTTCATTTCTCAATTTCAATTTGCATTTTGTCAATTTATATTTCTGAATTCCAGTTTGTATTATTCTCAATTTCAATTAACATTTCTGAATTTCAACATGTATTTTCTCAATTTCCACTGAAAATGGTGTATTAGAATTTCTCTCATAAATAGAATGAATTCCTGCATTCATACAATGACATAGAGCATTAAATGTACTGCAAAAAAACTGAGCTGACAGCATTCTTTTCTCATAAATGCACAATGGCCTGAAGACGTATGTGGTATTTTCTGGAATTCGACCTCAAATTTAAGCCTTTTTTGAGTAAAATGTGGCCCATCTTAAAGACTTAAGCTCGCAAGCACTTCAACTAGGCCATGCATGAGAAATTGCATTCAAATCGCAGCAGTCGACTAGAAATGTCAAATTTATTGATGGAAATTCTCCCAATGCAATAGTGAACTTAAGCCATCTGACCCCCCAAACTAACGAGAATTACAACATACATACAACAAATATAGCTGCAAACTAACACATCCGATTAAAAAACTGAAATATCTAATTTCTAGTCGTTGTGTTTCTATTTAAATCGTTTCACTCGGCATCACTACCGTTAACCGACCACAATTACCATGCCGCTCCTTGTCCTTGTCTACGTAATCTAAACGAGGAAACCACGTCATCACATCATCCATTCATGAGTGTGTCCGTCCACATCCAACCATCCCATCCAGTTATCCATCCAAGCATTCTCGATAATGAACTCTTATGTCTGCTTAGTTTCACATTTATAATGCCGGCTAACGACAACATCAGCAGAAACAGGCAGTAGCAACAACAAGTGCCCACTGCGCAAGTATGGAAGAGGCGCACAAAACACCGTATAGCTGGCTGCCGCCGCTGCCAACCTGCAAAAGTGGGAGTGGAAGATGCAGGTTGGCTGTTGGCTTGGCTTGGCATGTACGTTCGATTGCACATCGGCATCAACAACCGACCGGGAGTAGTTTAACGGATAACTATTTACCAAGCCCATTTATCCAGCCATTACCATGACGACGGCGACAACATAATACTCAGCACCCGAGCAACAATAGACACAGAGAGAAAGAGCGAGAGAGAACTTTGTGTTGAAGGAACACCAAGCAAAGACTGGGCTAACAATGCGACCATTGTGGGAGGCTTGTGTCTGCCCGCCGGGGTCTATTGGCTTTTGAGCAGTGGTTGCATTCCAACGGCTGGTCGGTCGACACAACGATACAGACAGACAGACATTAAATGTCAAGTTGAATGAAACTTAACATAGGGTACACAATAATTAGTTTAAAAAAACAATTGAATAGTGTGAAAAACAAACATTTATGGGGCGAAATATTCAAATAGAAGGCAACTCAAGATCCATTGGAAGGACGGGATAAATGATAAAGTAAACTGACCAGACCGGCAGTTTTTTCTGAATAATTTGAAATGATGCCATTAAATTAACAACGATATTCGAAAAATGTTTGATAATTTTTTTTTTCAATGTACCCAACTCAAGCAATGATCGAAATACTTTCAGATATTAAAAAAAAACACATGGAAAATAAAAAAGTAGGAGATCTGAGTTTCCATTTGCTTTTAATTTCCAAAGGATATATGTAGATTAGAGCGTACCAGGTTACAAGTAAAAAAAAAAAATTTCGCCGTACACCTTCGAATATGAAGTATTATTGAAAGGTAGTTTCAAAAAAAATTTTTTTTATTTTTTTATGCCGAACGTAGGGGTCGCGCTTTTACATTTTTCTATATAACTTCTGCATTTATAAACGGATTTTAAAGTGTGATACATCGATGTTTTTGTCCGATTTTTTTGTCTTTGAAGTCATTGAGCTCAAACATGATTCATGATTTTATGCGAGCTTTAATTTTCGATTATTAGAGTGGTACATTAGGGTAGTAGCAACTGAGAAATGATGGGTAAGTACCAGAAGGGGGTGCTTGAGCTCAATGACTTCAAAGACAAAAAAATCGGCCTCGTCGAGACAAAAACATCGATGTATCACACTTTAAAATCCGTTTATAAATACAAGTTATATAGAAAAATGTAAAAGCGCGACCCCTACGTTCGGCATAAAAAAATAAAAATTTTTTTTTTGATACTACCTTTCAATAATACTTCATATTCGAAGGTGTACGGCGAACTTTTTTTTGAGGTACGCCCTAATGTAGATGTTTTAATAATTTATTTTTACACTTATCCGAGTGATACAAAAGTGATATGTATATCAAATAAGAAAGAAAAACGCCGTTTTGCACAACAGTTTTTCATACAGGTAGATGTATGCAATTTAAAGTATTTTTTCTCTATCATTTCATATCCATATCGTTTTTGTGTGACTGTGAAAAGAACGAAGATAAATTAGTTCCCCCTTAAAACTAGATATAAATAAAGATTAACTTTTTAGGGGGGAAACTTTGAAAAAAAAAAATATATATATATATATAAATATTTAGCTTTTAATGTTAATCCAATACAGTTATTCGCATAAAATTTGAAATATTTTTAAAACAGATACTTCACTTTTATTTGATATCCATAATGTGTTTGTGTGACTTGGAAAACAATGAAAATAAATTAGTTCTCATTAAAAATAAAAATAAATAAACTTTATGTTTTTAGGGAAAAAATTGAAATATCTGTTACTACTAATCTGATACAGGTATTCCCATAAAAATTTAAATATTTTTTACAGACATTCTTGCCTTTCATTTGATATCCATATCGCCTTTGTGTGACTGGGAAAAGTACGAAAAGAAATTAGTTCTCCTTAAAAAAAATTATTAAAAAAAACATTATGTTTTTAGGCGGAAATTTGAAATATCTGTTACTACTAATCTGATACAGTTATTCCCATAAAATTTGAATTATTTTTAACAGACATTCTTCACTTTTATTTGACATCCATATCGCCTTTGTGTGACTGGGAAAATTACGAAAAGAAATTAGTTCTCCTTAAAAAAAATATTAAGAAAACTTTATGTTTTTAGGGAAACAAAAAATTGAAATATCTGTTACTACTAATCTGATACAGTTATTCCCATAACATTTGAAATATTTTTAACAGACATTCTTCCCTTTCATTTGATATCCATATCGCCTTTGTGTGACTGGGAAAAGTACGAAAAGAAATTAGTTCTCCTTAAAAAAAATATTAAGAAAACTTTATGTTTTTAGGGAAACAAAAAATTGAAATATCTGTTACTACTAATCTGATACAGTTATTCCCATAACATTTGAAATATTTTTAACAAACATTCTTCCCTTTCATTTGATATCCATATCGCCTTTGTGTGACTGGGAAAAGTATGAAAAGAAATTAGTTCTCCTTAAAAAAAATATTAAAAAAAACTTTATGTTTTTAGGGAAACAAAAAATTGAAATATCTGTTACTACTAATCTGATACAGTTATTCCCATAAAATTTGAAATATTTTTAACAGACATTCTTGCCTTTCATTTGATATCCATAATATCTTTGAGTGACTTGGAAAACTACGCAAATAAATTATTAAAAAAAATTATTAAAAAAAATTATTAAAAAAAACTTTTTTAGGGAAACAAAAAATTTAAATATCTGTTACTACTAATCTGATACAGTTATTCCCATAAAATTTGATATATTTTTAACAGACATTCTTCCCTTTCATTTGATATCCATATCGCCTTTGTGTGACTGGGAAAAGTACGAAAAGAAATTAGTTCTTCTTAAAAATAAAAATAAATAAACTTTATGTCATTAGGGTGGAAATTTAAAATATCTGTTACTACTAATCTGATACAGTTATTCCCCTAAAATTTGAAATATTTTTAACAGACATTCTTCTCGTTCATTTTATATCCATTACGCCTTTGTGTGACTTGGAAAACAATGAAAATAAATTAGTTTCCCCTTAGAAATAAATAAAATTCAACTTTTTAAAGGGGAAACCTGACATAGTTCCTAATACGAAACTAATACAGATAGATGCATGAAATTTGATGTATTTTTAACATTCATTTAATACCTTAGTATGCCTGGCAAAAGTACGAAAATAAATTATTAAAACTGCTATATAATTTGGAAAGTGAACAACTTTTCTAAATTTGATCTCTAGTTGCAAGTGTATAAGATCTCCAAATGTTATAAATACATTTACAAATTAGTTTTCTTGAAGAAACCTCATTCCAAATCAATTTCCCAACCTGAGTTTACCATCTTTCGGGCCCTGTACTTCAAAATCTATGGAGGCCGTTTGCTGCAAATGAACTTCGTTTGGCGCATACACAGCATGTTTTCAGGAATATTGTACAACTATTCCCACAAATATAAATATTTTACTTTTTTCGACTCAAGGCCTTTTTGCAGCTATAATTTAAAGAAAGAACTTGCATTTCTTTTAAATAAATAAGCATTCGATAATACTATGCAAACAAAAATTTTATAAAAGGGTCATGTATAACATTTATAACATGTATATACTTTTACAATTTAGACTGAGTACCAGGAACACCACCAATAAACATATGGAGCGTCTTACAGCCACTATCAACTATTAATAAAATTTATTTAGGAAAAAATAAAAAAAAAATATGTTTAATATTTGAAAATTTTTAGTAAAACTAGAAGAAATTTCCTTGAAAATTAGGAAAAAAATTATACTTGTATCTCATATAACAAAAAATGTTAAATTTATTTTCGATCCACCCCAGTAGTGTCTATAATTTTTTGAAAATCGGGAAATGCTGCTTTATTTGTCATATAGAAAAAATTTTTTAAATTACTTTATGACAAAAATACTTCTTTTTCGATCCACCTTAGTGTCTCTAATTTATTATTTTATTGAAAATCGACAAATGCAGTTTTATTATTTGGAAAATTTCATCAAAATCGGAGAGCAGGAACAAATTTTGTGTAATCGTTCTTGACATAAAATTAAATTTTTTTGTTTGTTTATAACAAAAATGTGACATGTTTGCTGCAAACGAAATAACGTTAGGCACAAAAGAAACTCCGAAACGAAGATCTTTTGTCTACAAAATTTGATAAAAAATTGTGACTGACTTTACGACAAAAATACTTTATTTTCGATCCACCCTGGAGTATACAATTTATTATTTTTTTTTTTGAAAATTGGCAAAAGTACATATTTGGGAAATTTCATCAAATTCGGAGAGAAGAGAGAAAATCTGTGCGATCGCTCTTCACGCGAAATTACTCATTGTTCATTTATAACAAAAATGTGGTATGTTTGCTCCAAACAAAATAACGTTAGAAATTCCGAAACGAATATTTTGTTTCATTCATTATTTTCTCGCAAACGCTATGCCTGTGCGTAACGGCAGAGAAGTTGGTGATTTATTTCTAAAATAAATATATTTCCAACAACTATGAATTGGTGGACCCGGAGAAGGAATGGTCAGACGTGTCACCCATTGAACACATTACATTGGAGTTGTTGCAATAAATAAAAAATTAAATTTCTATAAAAATTCACGTAATATTTGAGATTTTTTTTGATAAAAATAAGTACCGTTACATAAAAATAAGTTAGCGCCTGTTTCTGTGACTTATTTATTTATTTAAAATCACTCAATTACTTTTGCATTAAATTTCCTTTGGAATTAGGATTGTCTATTATTATCCATTGGTCATTTTTTAGGGCTTGTTTCTGTAATTTATTTATTTATTCAAAATCACTCAATACGAATAATCTATAAACCACAGCTGTCTACAATTCGTCGAGTCTATAGAAAAGCTCGTTAAGAGCTCGTAGCTCAAATATTGCTTATCTGCCCTTTATAGAATTCAAGTAATAATTTAGTGATTTAATCGTTGGCCTTAGTTTTTCTCATGAATTTATTATCCAAGAGCTGGAATAATTCGTTCATGGGTTATTAGTCATCAGGTCATTGCGGAGTCAGGCATAAATATGGGCAACTTCGCCCTTACGGCCCTATGTTCCTCCTGGGAACTATGGGGAATATATATATATATAGAATAAACAATGTCACCGGTGGTTTGAGTCAGACGATCTAATCATTTTTTCTTTCTTTCTTCATAAATTAGTCTGACAATGATGGCGTTTGATGGAATTCAATGTGAACGTTAACTGGCTTGGAATTTCCGTCTTATCAGTGAATTTGTTTTACAACGAAAGAACAAATATGCACCCCAGTAGCAGATAATACAATAAAATCGTGACTAATCATCAGGACAGTGTAAAAACAATACAAATTCAATATTATTTTCACAAGAGTTTGACACATTTTAAATAACTAATTGAAATTAGCATGCCTCACTCGCTCACTTCCTTTACGAGACCGCAAATTGGTGAGCTGGCGCACCCGAGCCCTCTGTATAACTAGTATCTCGTCTCTTGTCAATCTTACGGAATTTCGCAGAAATTAATTAAAGCAATTAATTGTTGTTGTTTATTATTGCTGTTATTGTTTTTGTTCTATGTCTTTGCAAAGAAAAAAAAAAACATTAAACGGAAATGTCAAATTTTACATAATGTTTCGGCGACTTGGAATTGTACACTCAACAAAAAAGATGTTCGCAAAAACACAAAAAACAAGTCATTAAACATTGTGGGAAAGAAGAAAAATATATCGGCATTTCAATGCAAGTGCAATTGATGTTAAATTGAAATCACTCAATAACTCAATAAAAATTTTATATTTAAAATAGCACTTGAATTAATGCAACAAACTAAATCAATTAAAAAATATTTGTACAGATTAAAATATCACTTGAATTAGTTAATATTGTAATATTAATTGTAAATTTTTAGAGGCTCAAAATCAATTAATTTTTAATTGAATTAATTGATATTAACACACACAGAAGAAACTAACTCAATTAAAAAATATTTGTATGGATTAATATATCACTTGAACTAATTAATATATTAATTATACATTTTTAACAGCTTAAATCAATTAAATTTTAATTGAATTAAAAAAAATTGATTCGTGTTTCTCAAGCACATGTTCCTGTAAAAGCTTTATTAAACCCCCCAAAAATGCTGTAAACATAGCAAATCCGAGAAAATGAAATGCTGGATTACTTACAATATCACTGTGCAACATTTTTGAAGTCATTTCAAAATAACCATATACGGACACATGATAAAAGACCAAAAAAAAAAAGACCCGTGTTTTTTTTTCCCAAAGTCATGCACTTTTTTTTTATGGGCCCCCAGAGATTTGAGGCCTCGGTGTAATTTTTGGAAAAAAGTGATCATATTCTCAGGCTCATATCTTGCAAACCGTTCGGAATTTTGATTTAGTCTCTGAGGCAAAGTTCTAGCTCTTGTCATAAAGAACAAAAATTGTGAACATATAAAATCAAAAAAACTTCATCTTCAAGGTCAAAATCGCAAAAAAACTTAAAAAAATTCGATTTTTTTAACCTTTTTTCCCCTGTTCAGGTCCATAGGTAGCAAACCGTTGAAAATTCAGGGAAACAATCAACTACAAAAATGTACCTAAGATCTCAATAAACAACTTTGTAGAACATACAAAATCAATTAAACTTCATCTTCAAGGTCAAAATCACAAATGTCGTCGAATAAATCGTATAGGCTGTAATGTGTGTAGGTAGCGTATACGTGCTGTTGATTAAGGATAATATCACTCATACGCTCTGTAGTCGCACTGACCTTTAACAGAAACAGTCCTGCAGAATATATTTTCCTACCTAAACGGTGTTAAGAATCATTCCTAGGAAGTTCATATGTTCTACAAAGTTGTTTATTGAGATCTTAGGTACATTTATTATAAAATAATTTTATAATACAATTTTTCGGCTTAGACCCGAATAACTGACCTACCGAGTAAACAAAAAATGAAAGTACTTCTGCAAGAAATTCATTATGCATATGTACCTCATTTAAGGAAATTCTATTGAACAACTTTGAATTTTTCGTATGTGCTCACAGGGATATGGTATCCGCTTTGCATCCACAAAGTCTCGGGTTCGAATCGTGGGTCGGTAAAAACCTTTTTTCCAGGATATTGTCCTGGCTCAAGACCATTTTGCATCTATAGTAAATAGAATGCAAATTTATTTACAAATGGCATGGTGACATTTATTACTTGCCTGCAGACTACCACTATCATGATTTTCACCCTGTCAAAGGTTTCCCTAGGGTGGAAATCAGGGTTTTCCTTTTATTATCCTTTATAAATAAGTAATGTTTAATTTATTTTCAGGTATTTATTTCGAATAACTTCCAAAAAAGTCGAAAGTATATTAACATTGTTAGAATAGCATTTTCACAAGTGAATCGTAACGAATTTTTCGTATGGAGTCACCGAGATAAGGTGTCCGCTTTGCACCCAAAAGGTCTCGGGTTCGAATCGTGGCTCGGGAAAATATTTTTTATTATCTTTTATAAATAAACAATTAATTAATTTTGTATTATTTTATTAATTTAAACAATTTTGTTTACAAATCAATAATATGTTAATATCCCTTAACATTTCAAGAATACCATTTTCACAAGTGAGTGGTAACGAATTCTTCGTATGGAGTCACAAAGATAAGGTGTCCGCTTTGCACCCAAAAGGTCTCGGGTTCGAGTCGTGGCTCGGGAAAAAAATCTTTTTTATTTCTTTCTTAATATTCTTTTACAAATAAACAATATTTAATTTATTTAAGGAATTTATTTCGAACAACTTTCAAAAAAGTCGAAAATATGTTAACATTGTTAGAATAGTATTTTAATATTTTTTGAATAGTGAGTGTGAAACGAACTTTTCGTAGGTGCTCACAAAATGTCTCGGGTTCGAATCGAGGATCGGGATACTTTTTATTATCTTTTATAAATAAACAATCAATTAATTTTGTATAATATAATTGATTTAAACAATTTTATTTAAAAATCGATAATATATTAAAATCTCGCAACATTGTTAGAATAGCTTTTTGAAAAGTAAGTGGAATTTTTGGTATCGAATTACAGGGATAATACTCGGGAAATTTTTGTTGTTTTTTTTTTATAAATAAGCAATTAATTGATTTTTTATAATTTTTTAATTTAAACAATTTTGCTTAAAAAAAATAAAATAAATATATTTTTTATTAAAATCCCAATTAGCATATTTCCCACATTTAATTAATATAATCAATTTTAATATATTAACATTTCAGTTGGATCGACTTTCATAATGGATTATCTTTAATTACACTGTCCAACAGCATTTTTGGAACAAAGTAGCGGCCATACAATTCTGAAAGGCATGTTGAGCAGACCAGACTTTGTAGAACAAACCTATAGTCCAGCTTTCTTTTTACAGTGGATCAAAGTTTTCATTTGTTGTCACAGGCAGCATTATAATAAGTACAAAAAAATTAATGCCTTAGAGAATTCTTATTGTCAGAAATATATCGAGTGTGTCTTCTCTGTATGGGCAATATGACCCTTTGGTCGAAAAAATAAAAATTCTTTCCTAAAGGACATTTAAGGAATAAAATGTTCTACAAAAAAGATTTTCGGAAAATTTCAAAGTTGTAAATAAAGCTCTTCACGCCAACTTATACAGAAAATACTAGAGTTAAGATTCGTCCATGTTTTTCTGGAAGATCGATTTTTTCGACATAAAATGTGGGCATTTCCGTAGAGTATGATAAACGAAAAAATACAAATTGGATATTTTTGCAAAATTTTCATTTTCCCGGGAGATATGGAAATGATTTGTAACCATGCCTTTTTTTGTTTTGTAATTTTCTTGCGATCTAGCCAACGGATGCGGCTGATTTTTGGCATGCGCATTAAGAACCAATGTCGCT
The DNA here is from genome assembly GCA_947397865.1 of Polietes domitor. NCBI lineage: Eukaryota > Metazoa > Arthropoda > Insecta > Diptera > Muscidae > Polietes > Polietes domitor. The sequence goes on from OX377618.1 coordinate 134,706,422, forward strand.
TGTAACGCGAAAAAGCGGAAATTATTGCAAAAAATTCAAAATTCGCATTTGAAATTGCATTCATTTCAACTTTCTCTATCTGAGTTTCTGAAACAAAATACTATCACAAATATTCCCTACTTATTTATTCTTCGAATGCCAAAAAAATATTTTATTATTCACTATATGATAAAAAGTTATGCGGGTTTTTCTAAAGATAATTTACAAACAAATTTTGAAATGTGCAGTGACTTTTTGCTCGAGTGTAATTGCTTTTTTTTGCTAACGATCATTTCTCACATTGCACTCATCTCGTCTCTTCCCGTCTCGTAAGTACAAGTTATATTTAGAATAATAACGACGACGATAGAGAAAAAAGTTACTAATAAATTATTAACACTTACTTAAAGCTGTGTTAGTGTGGCTGTGCTGGCTGCTCTCAAGTGGGGTGGTGGTGGTGGTGATGGTAGTAGTTGAAGTGGATTCCGTTCAACAACGATATCTAATGGTTGGTTGGCCTGTGGGGGGATGCAGGCGGCTTGGCTTCGTCGGTAACAAATTAATCCACCAAAACCCGAGTGGTGTGGAGTCGTCGTCGTCTTCGTTGTTGTTGTGAACTACGGCTTGCACGACAGATGATGTGATTTGTCACAGTTACAGATGAGCTGCAGTTTTTCTTTTACAGAAGATCTTGATGATAATGTTAATCCCAATGATGTTTTTGTTGTGTTGTAAGTCTGAATTAGATTATTGTTTGTAGAAAAAACACAGCACACAGATGATTTTTTTTATTTTGTTTTGTTGTTTCGGAGAGAGGGTTGGGAATTGACTTGTATTTTAATGTTTAGTCACACAATGAACACTAACACGTTGTTGTTGTTGTTGTTAAATATTTTACTAGATTGATGATGCGATTGAAAACAGAAACAAAAACAAACAAATGGGGAAAAAATTAAAATTTAATTTATTTTAATAAAAAAAAAACGAACGAATAAATTGTTGTTAAGCTCAGTCTGTTCAATTTCGGTGGTAGAAAGAAAAAACGTTTTTGTTATTTTTTTTTGCACTTCACTTGTGTTTATATGTTTTCCCCGTTTTTGTTAACTCATTTAAAACTAATTGAATTTCTATGTGAACACACGTTTGTGATTAATTTGATTTTGGGCTTTATTATTTATTTATTTATTCTTTTTGTGTTTCTTTGCAAAAATTTCTTTATTCTTACGTGTTGAGTAAAAGTTTTAAGCGCGCGTTATAGCACGAACGACGAACACACAACTGGCTGAGAGCAGAGAGAAGATGCAATAATGATGCACTTTTTTCTGGTGTGCAAACACGATGACGTTTTAACGAAGTTCTTGGCACAAGACGACGAAGATATCCACGACAATGGCAGTAGCAGCAGCAACGGCAACGGCGGCAGCAACAACTGCAAATGCTTTGGGTCACTAACGAAGAACTTCGTTCGTTCAGTTTGCACGACGTCCGTCCGAGCGCGCACACAAGGGAGTGAGTGAGTTGCGAGTTGTTGCTTCAAGTGGAGATCGCCGTTCGTTGCAAATCTCTGTTGTAATGCGCACTGCAATGCACTTTATGATGATGATGATGACGATGATGTTGGTATTAGTGGTGCTGGTGCTGTTGGTGTTCGTGTTGTTTGTTGAGGTTCGTGTGCGAACGTGCGTGTGTGTGCGGTGCAGCGTCAGTAAATGCACTTTTTGCAATGCACTTTTCCTCGTGTTCGGTTCACTCTTCTCGTTTACTTTTGGTTTTTAATGCATAACAGTGATACACCGCCGACTGACAGAGACCCGGAGAGGGAGAGCGCAGTACGCAGAGCTTATGTGCAAATACTTTATGATCTATTGTTCGGGTTTTAAGTTTAGTTTGAGTGTGTGTACGGTATGGTCTGGTCTGGTGTGCAGTGTGCAGTGTGCGTATGAGCAACAGAGAGAGACTGATGATGTTGTGGATGGTGATGTTGTGGATGCAAGAGCGGGAGTAGTAGTTGTAGTACAGCAAAGCAAAGCAAAGCAGCGCAGCGCGTGCAAACTTGTTTTGATGCAGAGATGCAACGGATGCACTTCAACGCAGGGTTGTATTTTTACCGGTTTTTTGTGTGCCTGCCTGTGGTCTTCGTTTCGAAATTCAATTAAGTCTGTGATGCCACGTGTTCCTCGTTTCAAGATTTCTGCGTTTTTTCTTTCTTTCTTTGTATCTTCGTTTAATATATGTATTTTTTAGGTTAGATTTTGTGGTTGAAATATTTGGTTTATTTAAGATCTTGGTTACGCTTACGCTTACGTTACGTTTCTTGTGTTGGCTTTGTTTAAAAAAAACTTATTTAGAATTGTAGGCACATGTTGTTTTTGTTTTTTAATTAAAATTAAAATTTTGATTTTTTCACTTTTCTTTAGATTTGCAGTTTCTGTTTGCGTTCTCACATTGGTTTTAAGTTTTCTTTTTTTTTTGCTTTTTTAAGTTTGCAGACAAGTGCCTCCTGGTTGTGAAATCTCGTCGCTACACACAAATGCTAAGAGAGCCAAGCCAAGGCACCACCGTGCAGCGTCGTGAGAGGAGAAGAAGGAGTGCTGCTGCTGGCAGATTTAAGAGATACTTTTTCAAACACAAAATCGAGTTTGTGATTTTTGGTTCGTTCTTTGTTTGGTTTTAAAACCAATTAAAGTAGATGGGGGTTATTATATAATTGTTAACTAGTTTCTGGTAGACGTTAGCATTCGTTTACACTAGCCAACACAATTTTTCTGTTTTGATCAAACACAAAGTGTAAGTGTTTTTTTTGGGGATTTTAGAACTCACTTTTTTGTTAAAACTCGGGGAGCGTTTTGTTTTGTATTTGTTGTGATAATCCAATATTTTTTGTATGTTTGTTTGTTGTGTTTTTTGTATTAATTGTTATCCAATCAGGTGGTGTTTATTTCACTTTTTTGTGGTTTAATATGTTCGAAAATGATTTTTTTGCATTCCCTAACATGGCGATGCATTTTTTGCACAACTATAAAATCATAGGATTTTGGCCGAGAGTTAGAGCGAGACAGACCAGAAATCAATGCTAGAGGAAGGACTTTCAATGGCTGTGTATCACAAAATTTCCCAAAGAGACTTCACTAATGATGGTGAAGCTGAGATTTCGTTTTTGAGTGTTTTTTTTTTTTTTGAAAATGTCTAATTGTGATTAATTTTTTCGACACTATTCTCAAATGTTTCCATAACGTTTTCGAAATTGTTGAAAGTTTTTTTTTTTGTTTAAGTATACGCGGACTTGGTTTTTTTGTGGTGATGATGATGATGGTGGTGGTATTGTCTCGATGTAATTCCAAAATAAGAAAATATTTGCAGCTGCAGCAGGTCTAAAGTAGTGCTGTGTTTCGATGATTTTTGTTAGTTATTTAGAAAAAATCCGGCAATTTTTCCAAAAAATATCCATAGAGATTTTAATTGTTAGCGATTTTTTCATTTGTTAGTTTTTCTTGTTAAATTTTTGTATTTGATTTTGTGTAGTTAGTTAGTAGTGGAAGTAAAAAAACGGCGTTAATTTTTTCACATTGTCGTCCGCGATACTAACGTGTGGCAGGCAATAATATTGTGTCTGACTCTACTCTAAAAGCCTAAATAGTCGCATACAGGAGCCAGCCAAGGCGCACACAGACGGTTTTTCGCCAAGGCAACAACAGCACACATACATATGCGCCAAAACAAAGGCAGCAGCGACACAATCATACAATCACACAATCGCACACAACAACTACCAACACAAATGCAACTGCAAAATACACTCATCCGGAGATTTGCTCACACACAAGCACAGCAAACATGCCGGTCGGTCGGTTGGTTTTTCGCCCGTCTCTTTATAAACCCCCCCATCCCTCACGGAGCTTTGTGTGCTACACGAAAGTTTGCAATTTTTAGATTTTTTGTTTTGTTTTCCTATTTCGTTTGATCCAACACACATGCACACGCGTCCCTTGTGCTCTCTGCCGCTTCGTTCTCTTCACACGCACACACAACATACCCGAAGTGTTCTTGCCAAACAACACACTCACACATAGTCGTCATCATACCACACACACACATCACACCAAGTCATCACTCACTGTGCAAACTGCAGTTCAACCACCCATAAGTTTATGCCAACAAACGGACGTCGCCGTCAGACAGACAGCGACGACGGCCACAAAAACATTTATGTGCAGCTTACACACACTCTCACTCTCTCGCGTGCTCCGTCTCTCTCACAACATATAACAAAGACAAAAAAATATGTGCAAAAATTTTGCAGTTTTGAAGCTTGCAAAAAAGTCTCACCACTCTCTCCGTTAGACACCGATTTTTTGCAGTTCTGCATCGCAGTGATTTTTGCCTCTCTCCCGTTTTCTTTTTCTTTTCGCATATTTTATTTCCTTCATTTCATGCTATTCCCCATTGATACTTTGTTATTTGTCTTATAAAACAGAAAATGAAAAAAGTGGAAAAAGCAACTCTAAAGAACATTTCAATTAAGTGCATCTCTTTATAGAGAAAGAAAAGTCTGGCAGAGAGCGAATTCATCACACACAAGCACACACACACACAACACAAGAGCTACATACGTTTGCATGCGGTGTGTATCTCTGAGGCACAAGTAGTGTCCGTCCGCATGACGTTGTCTGTCACATTATCTAGCAGAATAGAAATGCTTTTCGTGCTTCTGTTGCTGGTGTTGTTGTTGTCATTATTATTATTATCATCGGCATCATCGTCCGTTTGCTACTTTATATTATAGATCAGATAAGATCCCATCATAATGATGATATAAATTAATACTTAAGGTCGGGTTTGTTCCTCTTCTCGTTGTCTTCTTTTGTCCAGCAATTAAGTTGAAGGGTACAGAGATATCATCGGCGAGGACGATGAAGATGATTATGATGCTATTGAGGATGAAAGTGCAGGTGCTACCGGTTCGATGATGATGCTTGGATGCATCTATTCAAAAGTGGAGCAAATATAATTTCTCAGCAGTATCCTCTGCTAAGAAATTACAACAACATGATCTTGTATGTCCATTGAATGTTCTCAGGGAAGGCATGACGTTGTATTAGACAGGAGCCAGCACCCGGAGAGCGTTTCGCACTACTTCGAATGAGAATTTAGTGTTTTATTCAGTCGTCATCTTGTTCATATTCCCTCGTTCTAGATATATACGATCAATATTGGGCTTTCGGAAAGGCTCAATCGTAGCCTTTATAACAGTCATTTATCTAATGTAGGCCAACTGAAATCGTATTCTTCATGTACAGGGTTTTCCAACAAGAGGTGTTATTTTGGTATTCAAAGAAAAATGCCATTTCTTGAGATACATGATCGGATGTTTATTTCATAATAAAGAGGAAGGTATGCCGTTAATAATGAAAAACAACATCAGCCAAATGGCCACCACGACCACGCTTTCATGAAATTTTCCATAACCAAATCGCAAAGTGGCTGCCCTATGTCCTCCCGGACATAGCAATGTCAAAGGAAACGAGATAGCAGATGAATTAATTAGAAATGGTTCGTCCTTGGAAATCGATAGAGCTGACAACTTAGTAAAACCACCGATTGGCACGTTTTATAGACTGCTTGAATCAAGGAAATGGTCACAGATGAACGTAGCATGGAATAGTTTGTCAACCTGTAGGATCGCCAGAGCCACATGGCCAAAGATTGATAGGGGCAAAACCAGAACTCTATTAGAGCTAAATAAGGCAGAAATTCGAACTTTTATAGGTATCTACACAGGGCATTACTGCACTAGGAGTAGGATCTCAATATGGCAGTTGGACATTGAAGATCAATGTCGATTATGTGAGGATAAGGAGGAGATAGAATCTACTGAACACGTAATCTGCAGATGTCCAGCGCTTTGTGTATGCATAAATAAATACATAGGAAGTTATTTCATCAGTAAAATATGCAACCCGCACCATTTACGACCTTTTGGGATTCTCAAAAGGACTAAATCGGATCAGGGGTGGCTAATTAGGAACAGGGATGTAACCGCATAGACAGTTGTCGACTAACAAAGAAAGAGAGCCATAAAGGCATACCACCAACGGTATACCGGATGGCTCTCGACAAATTTTCTTACTTAGTCGTCAACCATTGGAAAACACCCACACACAGAAATACTAAAATACACCTTCATACTCTCCCACCACCATATCCCTTTCCAATATCCCCTTACTTGCCTCACGTCTCATCTGTCATCTAACACCAATCAATCACTCCTTCCTAAATCCCATCACTCCCTATCACTCTCCTACAACCAACCTACAACCTTATACTTTCAGGAAACAAAAGGATTTGCACAATGGAACCAACTGGGTCTCCGAGTGTTCAGAATGCAGGAGCATTCTGGTCCTTTAAACCAAACCAAACCATGTCCTCGATAGCCTCACGAATTCTAGGTCTTGAATCGACGCTGGGCTGTTGGCGTAGACCTTATCTTTCACGTGGCCCCAAAGGAAGAAGTCGCAAAGTGTTAAATCACAAGATCTCGGGGGCCAAATGTGATCGCCTCTTCGAGAGATAACACGGTCCGGAAACTTTTCTCGTAAAAGAGCAATGGCTTCGTTGCTTGTGTGGCACGTAGCGCCGTCTTGTTGAAAGTAAACGTTGTCAAGATCAATACTATCCAACTCCGAGCATAAAAAATCATTAATCATCTCTCGATAGCGCAATCCATTCACCAACCTCATTTTCGAAAAAGTAAGGTCCAATGACCCCGCCGGACCATAAACCGCACCAAACAGTCACACGATAATCATTGAACTGGAGCTGCAGTAGGCTACCGCCAAGCGGCTACGAAGGTGGTGACCACAGCTTGTGATTATCCTGAGGAATCATGTCATGAGAAAGAAGCCGTGCATTTTCCTTGTACAGTTGGATACCTCTAGAACGAGTATATCGAGCGGACATCATCTAGAGAACAATCTGATTCAGCGACCTAAGAGTCACTGTTTGCTTCAGGACTGAATTTCGAGAGAGTTCATAATCGCAACACATGGGTTCTCATTTTGTGGAAGATCTTATAACGTCCAAGCCCATTACATTATCCCCTGACTGATGAGCATCTGGAGGAACACAATGGTTATCTTTATTCCAAAGATGGGTAAATGCTCGCAAACAAAACCAAAGGATTTCAGGCCTATCAGTCTCACCTCATTTGTACAAGGGGGGCAAGTCGACTGAATCTACTCTCCATGAATTGGGGAGCACCATTGAAGCATCCATTTATTACAAGGAATGGTGACTTCAATAAAATCCCAGCAAAAATGTATGTTGATTTTGCATGCAGTGCCCCCGTTGTAGATCTACTACAGAAACTCTGCATGACTCGGGTGCAATAGTGTCATGCAGAGACCAAAAGTTGGGATAGAGCTGAATCTCTACATGCTTCGGTTGCAATAAAAGAACTAAAATGAAAAAAAAACTCACACATACCCCTTGTCGTGCTTTTCACAAGCAAATGACGAACATATCACATCAGTTCTTTTGGTGAATTAGGTCGAACACGTGGCTATCATGGAAAGAGCCCACGTTCAAATCCCGATCGAGGCATTTTATTTTTAAACTAGACATGCATCCCAGCAGTTTAGTAAGCGAGAAAAACTGCATGCCTCCCTTACTAGCCTGCTGAAAACGAAGCAAGACTTTTCGCTGGGATACACTCTGGAGCGATAATGGCCAATCTCGGAGTGAGCCAAGGGATTTTAAATCTTATCCACTGTATGCGGAGCAGACGCCGCATTACTGCAAATCTGGGCTCCTCAACGCATGTCTTGGGCAATCCTCCAATAGTAAACGACTCAGAGCTGTCGAAGTATTTGTGAATCATCCTTTACTACAAAGAAAATATTTGGAGCGATTGATGAAAGCTACCATCGCTCTATTTACCTGCCGCATGGCTATCGGAGTTAGCTGGGGAAACTCGCCAAAAATCGTTCACTGAATTTACACTGCGGTGGTTCGCCCGATTCTGCTGTATGGAGTCTTGATTTGGTCGGGAACGGCCTTCTCAGTGGCCGTGCTAATTGAATCTACTGAAAAGGGTGCAGAGAATGGCCTGCATTAACATACGAGGAGCAATGAGGACAGGTTCAGGTTCTGCAACATGTTTTGCCGAACGATATAGAAAGCAAATATGTGGCAGCTAGAGCGGCGATAAGACTTAATTGTCATTCCCGCTGGGCCAACATGGACATTGATCATACGAGGATTTCTCATCAATGGTCATCGCTGTCGCATCCCGGTGACTCTGTTTGACCAAAAAAAAACTATAGCACTCACGTCCCAGTAGATGCTGTTTCAAGTTCAGGTTTTACACAGACGGCTCCAAAATTAATGGTAGAATGGGGTATGGTTCGCACTGTCAGGAATTTAGACAAGCTCGTAGGCTATCCGATACCTACAGCGTATACTAAGACGAAGTTATGGCTAATAGGTGGAGTGGTTGCATCGCAATGTTGTGACCCACACTGGCGTTATCATCTACTCGGAAAGTCAGGCTGCATTCAGATTCATGGAGTTGGAATTGATCCTAAATTCAAGAACAGCCCACGACTGCCGCGCATTTCTTCGGGAGATGGCCAAGCAATAAGATATTTACCTTTTTTGGGTGCCAGGACAAAAGGGACTTTCCAGGGAACTGTAAAGATGACAGCTCCACTGGATCTTTCTTGCCGTCATATACAAGTGGAACTGGTATCATTGGTACGTAGTATAGAACTCTATGCGCTTCGTTCATCGGCAAATCTCCTCCACTCCGTTATATCAATGATCTCCCCGATAGATCTTCTTGAACTTGGACTTTCCATTGGATTTTCGGCTACCTCTTCGATCACTCAAATTTTATGTAGACGACTTTAAATTCGGATTGTCAGGTTGCCATTAGATCCATGGTGATAGTGACCCTAAATGTCAGAACAATCCTAGATTGTCGCCCATCTCTTCAGAATATGACCAATCAGCTCAATATTCACCGTATTTGGATACCACAACATCCCAGGGAACTCCGACGATGTCGCCAGATTAGGACCGACCACTGGAACTAAATTGCATACAGTTTAGGCACTGATGATGTCGAACAACAAAAGCAAAAAAAGACAACTGCAGAATCGGGAAGATCTGTCTGTCCAAAGTATGATATGAAGAAGTCGAGTTACCAGCTTTCACTCGAAAGATTTCCGACAAGGGTGGATCTAGAGTCAAATGACTATTGTAGAAACTGTGAAGATGGTGATGAGATTGAGAGCGTCCATGTCCGGCTGTGGGTAGATGACGTATAGTGACATTGGGTTCAGCTTTTGTCAAATACTTGAGCGACTTGGTTAGAATAGATGTCGGCCACATAATGTGTTTCGTGAATCTCACATTTTGTTTCTGATGAGTGACGTTCGTGGTCGTGGTATCACAATGGACCTATTCTAGCCTAAGAGAGTTGGATTCTTACCTGCTGACTTGTTCTTGATCTGCTTACTAACCTCTTTTAGTAATCGTTGCTTATTGATGATGATAGTAATCGTTGCTTGCTTTCAACCACTGTACAAAGCTAATTTCGTAGATTCCCTTACGATACACGCAAAGATTCTAGAGTTACCTCTGGCAGTGTTCTTCCCGTAAATTCGAAATTGTCGGCAAAGTGTTGAATATATCTCATGATATACTGTTACCCTGTCTATAATCTCGTTTAGTGTTGAACAGTTCGGAGAAACGTTTGCTCAATTTATCGGAAACCTTTGCTCAATTTATCAGAAACCTTTGCTCAATTTATCAGAAACCTTTGCACGTATCGGGCTGTCACCAATGGTTTTATAGTGGAAGTATAGTTGTTGTTGATTAGGTTAGGTTGAAAAAGAGGAGTCACATCAACCGGAGTGGAAGAGTATGAGGAGGGCTGAGGTTGCCCATTTTCCAAGTTCAATTCTAGTCACCTGTAAAGGTATGGCGCTTTTCATGTTGATCGATTCAATGCCTGATCCTCTTCAGTCCATCAGCCATCTCGATTTGATTCGATCTTACAGTGTCCTGGCACCCATATGCTCTCCTCCTTAAATTTTAATATAGTTCGCGACTTCACCGTGGGTTTAGTGATCACAGCTTGGCTGGTCCATTTAACCATTTCACACACTTCGTTATCGCTTTAACCTCTGACTAAAAGACAGTGCTATGGTCCGGAAGGCGATAGGATTGTTCTAAGAAGAAGTATTCTCTATAGATTCTATATAGATTCTCCTCCTTAAATTTTAATATAGTTCGCGACTTCACCGTGGGTTTAGTGATCGCAGCTTGGCCGGTCCATTTAACCATTTCACACACTTCGTTATCGCTTTAACCTCTGACTAAAAGACAGTGCTATGGTCCGGAAGGCGATAGGATTTTCCTAAGAAGAAGTATTCTATATAGATTCCTAGACCTGTTTTTCCGTCAATTTTTGATCCAAATGTGTAGTAGTGTGTCCAGAGGATATCACTACCTAGGGAACCATCCACCCAAGTATCTCTGGATGGAATCTTTCTTGTCGATTGTCATTCTTGAGATTTCTTAGACGTACCGTGAACATCTGTTCGTGGGTAGATTCATAAGGTAAACACAAGATATTTACTTTTTTGGGACGCAATACACGGCCATGCCTTCCAGCCAAATGATGCCAACAAGTACATGTATGTATGGTATTCTTCAACTGGCCTATTGCTGTCTTAACATAATTTTTGCTGGGTGGCGTCTTCTGGAATTGTTTCAGAACCATCTTCATCGTTCCAACGGCATGTTCATGCCATAACTTCAGTAGACTATCTCGCTATGCATGCCTAGGTTTCCGTTCTCATCTTTGAGCAAATCCCAAAACAAAGATTTCATTAAAGCTCTATTATCAATTCCCGATGTGCTTCCCATAGGTCGTGCGCCGTGGGTTTGTAAGAGCTAGGCCGTCGCATAAGAAGTTTCCGACTGTATCTTCGTCCTCTTCGTTGTCTCACGGCTACGGCAGTGATCCTTGTATTGCAGTTTCATTCGTCGTGTATGACTTCCAATGACCCGTCCTGATATCACTCGGGATACGTTTCTTCTACTCTGGCTTAAAAGGTCTTTATCACGTTTTTTGTTATATTTAGGTTAGGATTATCTGGATCTGGATGACATCGGTCTAGGTTTTTCCTCGATCTAGTGTTGCGACCAACTCCGCAGGTACTCAAAGTAGATCCCATCCTCGCCAACTCGTTCGTTCCCATACAAGTCACTATGTCCAGGGAGAGACTTCAGACAGACTCGTTCGTTCCCATACAAGTCGCTATGTCCAGGGAGAGACTTCAGACAGCCAGCTCAGTCTGGACAGCTAATCAATGCACTGACCTACTAATTTAGCTGTTTTGCGTTTAGATCTAAGAGGTGAAAGGGCAGCTTGGCTGTCTGCAAAGATTGCAAAGAGCTTTTGTTGAGAAGTCACCGAAATCACACCGGGACTCCGGAGCCGTCTGTCTGTTTATATCTCAGTCTCGTATTCGACAATTGGGTATCTCCTTTCCCATTCCATTCTTGAAGAGAATTTGACTTAGAAAGACTTTGCGAATGTCATCTTAGGATTGCTATAGTCAGATGCTGAACGAAGTGTGTGAGTATGTTCTATTTCTCCAAGAATCTGTGGCAGATAGCCGAGCTACACAGCGCGATGTTGTAGCCATGATGGTGTCGGCGAGCTGTAGGTAGGCCGACCTTGACACTTGCTGAGTCACTAAAATGTGGCCTAATCGCATCATTCGAAATTTGAATGGGAGTAATATATAAATCTGAACCGATCTGACCTATTCTCGCCAAGGATCTTTTTAGTTGAAATATAAGACGTTTTGCCAATTTTGAAGAAGATCTGTTAAAATATGTAGTTTCTACAGCGGAAAAAGTCAAATCGGGAGCGAAATTTGAATGGGAGCTATATATAAATCTGAACCGATCTGACTATTTTTCACCATACGTGTTCCTAGATTAAATATAAGATGTTTTGCCAAATTGGAAGATAATCTGATAAAATATGTGGTTGCTAGAGCGGAAAAACGCAAATTGAGAGCATAATTTGTATGGGAGCTATATATATAAATCTGAACCGATTTAACACACTTTCGCAGTGGGTGTTTCTAGTTGAAATATAAGACGTTTTGCCAATTTTGAAGAAGATCTATTGAAATATGTGGTATCTAGAGTGAAAAGGGTCAAATCGGGAGTGAAATTCGTATGGGGGCTATATCTAAATCTGAACCGATTTTCTTCAAATTAAATAGCGTTCGTCCTTGTCCCGAAAAACTTCGTTGTGCAAAGTTTCGTTTGGTTCTGACTACAATTGCGACCTGTATCGTGATTACAACAATAGATGTACAGACAGACAGACGGACATTGCTAAATCGACTCAGAAAGTGATTCTAAGCCGATCGGTATAATTAACAATGGGTCTATATGCCTTTTTTTGGTGTTACAAACAAATGCACAAAGACATAATACTCTCGTGGAGTGTATAAAAATGATATGGTCGAAGGACCAATTCAACCAAACTATGTACATTTAGCTCGATTATTTCAGATATTTTTTCTAACCAATTGTGGATTAAAAAAATTAAGAAAAGTGTTTGTCAAACAAACACATGTGGCAAATGTGGAACGTGTGCTAGTCAAAGGACTCTTCAAACATCAACCAAAATGTCGATGCAACAAAGGACCATTCACTAAATATTCACTTTGCACACATCACACATTGTCAATATTGAAAATGAATGAATTATTGTTGTTCGTATTTATCTTGTGGACGGATGTCACTGCAAGCCACGAAAATTGTCAATTGTTCTCTCACCATGCCAGCATCTCGCTCGCGCTCTCTCTCTCTCCCTTACTCTCTGTGTGTGTGTGAGTGGAAGTCCTTCCTAACACCAACCACTCACTCATCACACGGCTGGCTGACCAATATCAAACAAACTACAATAAAAGTGTACGTACACACAACAGCATTTGAATGTGCACAAGTCCTTGTGGTGATCCTCATTTTCCTGCCTTGGCAAAGCAAAGAAAACTTTATATCATTTCTAAGGATATGAGCACCAGTTGTTGTTGTTGTTCTTGGCTGGCTACGACCATCAGTGTATGAGTGTGCTGAGGTACCCCAGTTTTTGTTTGCCTTGCACACCGGAGTAAATCATTCCCTCCTCTAAATGCGCTCGCCAACAGGAAAGAAAAAAGCCGGAGTAAAAGAAGTGTTGGATGTCATTTTATTATTATTTTTCATTTGGTTTTTTCTTTTGCCGCAGCGACCAAAGAAAAAACTGTGGGAATAAAAACAGGATTCACGTATTTTGGTCATTTATTTTTTTTGTGGCATCCTTTTTTGCGAGCCTGCCAGCCAGCCACCATTCCGCCTCACCGGAGGAGAGTCGATAAATCCACACAAAAACCATGAACGACTGGCTATTCATTGGAATTGTTGCGGCATTTATCATGTAAAGCGGAAGAGCAGGATGTTCCTCTTTTGCATTCGTACAGTGGCCTAATTTTAGTGGAATTTTCTCAGTTCCTCCAAACATATTGGATATGTTTAGTCGAAAAAGCTGTAATTCACAAATCGACCTTGGGAGAAGACTAACTATTAGTTTTGAAACAAAATCCTCGAAAATCCCTTAAAAGACACGGAAGCCATGACTTTTATGAGAAACAAAATTGCAATCGCTCGAATTTTAAAAATTCCAAAACTATTTACGAACATAAGGCGTTGTTAAGGAAGCAAGTGAAATGGTCGTTAAGTTCGGTCAGGCCGAAATCCATAGAGGAGGAGCACTTCATGTCTATGTTTCAATATGAAAAATTCTAAAAATATATAGGTAGCAAGTGAAGTGACCTGTATTACCAGCAGATTAGAGGATGTGCAGGCATTTCATGTCTATATTTCAATATTCCCATGGTATGGTAGAAGTTATAACATTTTGGTTGGTACCATTTTTATCAGTAGTTGCCAATTTGAACTCCCTAAACATATAGACCTGGCCTACCATGACCCTTTTTCCCATTTCAACTAAATGCGCATCTACGCCGTCAGAAAAGGGGTTAAAATTCGTGGGTACCAACTCCCTAAAAGTAAAAATTTCTAAAAACTATTTTTATGATGCGCGTATATGAGAGAAATGTACACACCGAAATGCATGATTGTAACTGCAGCCGTTTTGTTGGTACCAATTTCATCCCTTTTTTCTTATTTTGATTAAAAATACAATTTTTAAATTCCTTTTATTTTACGTGTCTAAGCAGTCAGAGGAAGGTAAACACCGTTTTTTTATGATTTTAGCTGCATTCACATGGATGGTACCAATTTTATCCCTTTTCCTTTGTTTGACCCCAAACATACGATTATCGAAAGATCTCTATACTAAGAATTCAGAGCGACGAACGTTATGAATTTCAGTATTCTAGGTGCATCCGCTTGGTTGCTACCATTTTTATCCCTTTTTCTAAAATTTTAAATGTCCCTTTATTTTGCGCGTCTAAGCAATAAGACAAATGTACACACGGTTTTTATGATTCTAGCTGCATCCATATATATGGTACCAATTTTATCCCTTTTTCCCCCAGTTTGACTCTATACGTACGATATTCGAAATATCTATTTACTAATCAGTCAGAGCGATGTACGCACCATATATCATTATTTTAGGTGCATCCGCTTGATTGGTACCAATTTTATCCCCCATTATCCGTTAAAAGTGTGAATTTCTAAAAGACCTTTTATTTTGGTCGTGTACGTCAAGAGAGGAATGTACATTAGGGCGTACCTCAAAAAATGTCCCTTTATTTTGCGCGTCTAAGCAATAAGACAAATGTACACACGGTTTTTATGATTCTAGCTGCATCCATATATATGGTACCAATTTTATCCCTTTTTCCCCCAGTTTGACTCTATACGTACGATATTCGAAATATCTATTTACTAATCAGTCAGAGCGATGTACGCACCATATATCATTATTTTAGGTGCATCCGCTTGATTGGTACCAATTTTATCCCCCATTATCCGTTAAAAGTGTGAATTTCTAAAAGACCTTTTATTTTGGTCGTGTACGTCAAGAGAGGAATGTACATTAGGGCGTACCTCAAAAAAAGTTCGCTGTACACCTTCGAATATGAAGTATTATTGAAAGGTAGTTTCAATTTTTTTTTTTTATTTTTTTATGCCGAACGTAGGGGTCGCGCTTTTACATTTTTCTATATAACTTCTGCATTTATAAACGGATTTTAAAGTGTGATACATCGATGTTTTTGTCTCGACGAGGCCGATTTTTTTGGGAAAATAATACTTTTTTTTTACTTATAACCTGGTACGCTCTAATGTACATACTCAAATTCATGATTACAGTCGTTTAGTCGGCACCAAATTTATCCCCTTTCGCAACTTTTGGTTGGGCAAAAAGTAAACCATTCGAAACATTCCTTTATGTTGAGCCTTTAAACAGTCAGAACAATGTAGGCACCTAATTTGATGATTCTAGCTGCAGCTATTTGATCGGTACGAATTTTATCCCTTTTTCCCCAGGTTGACCCTAAAAGTAAGAATATCGCAAGATCTCTTTGTAAGCTGTCAGCAGTCGACGTGTGCACCAAAATTCATGATTACAGCAATTGCGGGTTGATCGTTTCGAAATTTATCACATTTCGCCCCATTTTCCCCTAAAAAGTAAAATATTCGAAACATCCATTTTGTTGGCCGTTGTAGTCCAGTGAATGAAAACAACATATTTTTTATTCTAGCAGTCGGTACTATTTTTATCCCCTTTTTCCCCAGTTTCACAATAATAACAAGAATATCGAGAGATCTTTTTAAGAAGACGACGGTGCGACGTATACTTGGAATTTCATTATTCTAATTGCATCAGCTTGGCTGGTATCACTTTTAACCCATTTTCACATTATTTCAGCCTTAACCCATTTTCACATTATTTCAGCCTTAACCCATTAAAGCCCAGAAAATTTCATTTTTCGCTGTTTCTTACTGTTTACTGTTCGATTAATCTAATACTGGGTCAAAATGGGTTAAAAGTGAAGATTTCGAAAAATCCCATTTTTATCCCCTTATCACCCCCCCCCCCTTTATGCCCTACAAGTACAAATTTCTAAAAGTCCCTTTATTTGTCGTGTCTAGTCAGACAAAATAACATATAAACCGAATTTCACTATTATATCTGCTGTCGGTTCATCGGTACCAATTTTATCCCATTCGCCCCATAGTTCGAGGAATTTATACAACGATTTTTTGATTCGGTACCATTTTTATCCCTTTTTCCGTTCCGAATATTGTTATTTCGTTACCAAACATTCAGAATGATGTCTGCCTTGAATTTGATTACTCTACTTGCATACGCTTGGTTGGCACCATTTTTTGTCCTTATCCTCCCATTATCGCCTACAAGTACAAATTTCCAAAAGTTCCTTTATCTAAGCAGTCAGAGCTACATATTTGCCGAAATTAAATATTTTAGTTGCAGTCATTTGGTCTGTACCAAATTTATCCCCTTTTGCTCCATTTCTCCCTTAAAGGACAATTTTCGAAAATTCCATTTTCCCCAGTTCGCCCCTAAAAGTAAGAGTATCGGAATATTTCTTTACTAAACATTCAGAATGATGTCTGCACTGAAGTTCATCATTCTAATTGCATCCGCTTGGTTGGTACCATTTTTATCCCCTTATTACCCCGTTATCCCTTAAAAATATATATTTTTTAATTCTTTAATTTTTTGTTCTTTAATTTTTCGCGCCTAAGCAGTGAGAGCTACATAAACACCGAATTTAAATACTTTAGCTGCATCAACTTGGTCGGTACCAAATTTATCCCCTTTTGCCCCTTTTCCCATTAAAGGACAATTTTCGAAAAATCCCTTTATGTTGAGCATCTACGCAGTTCGAGGAATGTCTACACTGAATTTTTTGTATCCCCAAATGTATCCCCTTTCGCCCCATTTCCCCCTTAAAGGGCAATTTTAGAAAAAATCCCTTTATGTTGAGCATCTACATAGTTCGAGAAATGTCTACACTGATTTTTCAGATTCTAGCTGCATTCATGTGGTCGGTACCATTTTTATCCCTTTTCCTCAGTTTGCCCCTAAAAGTACGAATATCGAAATATTTCATTCATAATGACGCCTGCAACGAATTTCATTTCTCTAGTTGCATTCAGTTTGTTTGGCACAATTTTTATCCCCCTTTCGCCCCATTGCCCCCAAAAAAAGTAAAGATTTTGATAAAACTCTTTATGCTGTGATTCTAAACAGTCAGGGAAATGTAGACACCGAATTTATGATTAAAGCTTAAGCCCTTTGGCCTGTACGATTTTTATCCCCCTTTTCCCATATTACCCCTTTGAAAAACGAATTTTCGATATTTTCCCTTTATTTTACATGTCCTCACGATTAAGGAGTATCTTAAGAACTTGGGTATATTAGGGTCAATCATTTTCGTGACTTCTTCAACAGTTTGAGCCATATCCGCTCATCCGCCCGTCTGTCTGGGTGGCTGGACTAAGTGCTAACTTTCGAAAGGTTTTAAAGAATCCAATCGAAATTAATTACTCGGAAAATGAATGGGTCAATGTCAAGGAGATATTGATTAGACTTTGCAACATAATTCAAATGACAAACCAAACGTGCGGAAGTGGAAGTGAATGACGCCGAGACGAAGAGCACAACAATGCAGCCCTGTTTACCCAAAGACTTAAATTGAGGCAGCAAACGGCAAACGAGGATGTGTTTGCGGCAAACAAAATTCAATGCGACATTTGCATTTTTAATATAAAACTAACATTAAACACATATTTTATGTTTTACCCGCATTCTCGTCGACGTCTAATCATGTCTGTGTCAGGGAGTTCTTTCCTACATTTCCCTGGGGCGGCTGGGCCACAGCAAATGCGGCGAGAGAGACGGCGAGAAAGAGAAAAGAGTCACTGCCGCCGCTAGGCAGAATGGAAAAAAGTGAACATTATTTTGCTTTGATTTCGGTAATGGTGTCACATTCTCCGCTGCTCAGCTCTGCTCTGCTCTGGTCATTGTAAAGTGGTCACATACCTGGACGGACGGACGGACCATGGCCATTGTCATCATCGTCAGAGCTCAAGCAACAACAATACCACCGATGACCAAGAAGGAAAAAAACGATGACCATCATCATCATCATCATAAAAAAGTGTGGAGATGAGCAAAGATGGAACGAAAGAAAAAAAAACACAACTTCACCATGGGCGTACATTGACACGGAGAGCCTGTTCTTGTGCTTCAGAGGAATAAAAGGATACCCACTAATGACAGCAACAGCAATAACAGCAGCAGCAGCAGCAACAACTACACAACGCAACGCGTCTAAAGGTTAAGGTATTCATCGGGAATGCTCCGAACAATGAGGCAAGAAAATGCTCAATAGATTTACTTTTGGCAGTAATCACAAATGTACACAACATTCGCGAACCGATGGCCAAAGCCAGACAGCAGACTGATGTTGCTGCTGCTGTGGCTAGCACCACCACCACCACCAGCTACCACAGCTACAGTGGTGGACAAAAAATAATACAATAATGAAAAAAGAAAAGAAAACTGCTCCCAAATAATCCTTTACCTAGAACTAAAGGTGTACCACAAGGCTCAATATTGAGTCCATTGGTTTTTTGTCTTTATATCGTAATGATAAAAAATGATGTAAAATACAAATGTACGCCGATGATGTTTTCTATATAAAAGCTTATTTTTTCCGAATAAAAAATTCGAACTTTAATAAAGTAAATTATTATATAAGTGAGGTAGAGTATGAAATGTAGGGAGATTTTTATAAATTAAGAGGTTTTTTGAAATATAAAATTTTTTCAAGCAGAGAACCAATTTGAAGACTCACAAGATAGCCTATTTCTAATTTTATTGGAGAAAGTAAGCGCGACAGAGAACAATATTATATACTCGAGAGTTGTATTGTTAGTAAATCGTTAATTATCAGTTCCCTTTCCTGTAGCTTCGAAAACCTAAATTTATTTTTTGAGGCAGTAATATAGACATTTTTAATACATAGTTGTTACTTTAGATTGTATATATTTTTGATTTATTATTTATTATATTATTATACATTTTTTTAATTTATTAGTAAAATTGTGCATATCAAGACTTTTTTCATCAAGAAATCAAAAATTCTCAAATTGAATTATCTCAAAATATTAATAACGTTATTGTAGCCTTCTATTCTGTTATATTCAGTTTATATTAATTATATTGAATTACCCTATTCAAGTTAGAAGATTTATATAGCCTAGCTGACACATATCCAATTAAAAGTGATCTTTTTTAAATTATTTTGTACCTTTTACAATTTTATTGTGAAAAAGTGGTGAAAAAATGTGCGAGAAATAGGTAAAACTTGCTGCTGAATTCCCGCGGGAATCCCGTACAAATTTCCCGGGATACGGGAAACTGAAAATATGCAAATTCCCGGGATTTTTACCGCGGGAAATCCCGGGATGCAAACCCTAGTCCAAAGTCAGGCATTTGTTAAAAAAATTTCACACAAATGTAGTTTTGGCGTCACATTGAAGCTAAGAAACCACAATTTCTTATAAAAAATCTCTTAAAAAATTGAGTGCAAAATCTCTTAAAATGTTGAGAAACAGTTCGACAAAGTCAACAAAGAAATTAGGTTTTCACAATCTGAAAAGGGTGAAAATCGGTAATACAAAAAAAAAATAATAATTTTTTTTCTTCGCATTATGAACAAATACATAAATATATGTTAAAAGACATAAATACAAAAATAAAAATTTTAATTTTCTTTAAAATCGAAAAATACGAAAAGTAGACATCTTTGTGGCGGTTTCTCGACTGCCCGATTTTTAATGTTAATATCTCAAAATAATCCTTGGTTTTTTTGTTTTTTTTTTTACAGAACTCAAAAATGTCTATTAGAACAAAAGTTATTGAATTTTGGCCGATGGATTTTGATTCTGAACCACTGTGGGCCGTTCAATCATCAGCGCCATTTGAAATCGCATGTTTTTGGCAAGGAATTATTTAATCCCAATCCTTTTGTACGGATTACGGATTATGGAAAACTCAAAGTTGCTTTTACAACATAGCAAGATACACTCAGAAAAAAGTATGCCACGGATTAAGTAAATATGTACTACAACTGAGGAAAATTGAACTTCGTATAGCGCTAAGGCAAAAATTTCCCACATCAAGTACATTCCAGTTCAACTTTTCCTCAAAGCAAGTAAAATTTATTCAAACTAAGGAAAATTTTTCTTCAAATCAAGTAAATCTTTACTTAATCTGAGGAAAATTTTTAAGAAATTTTACTCAAATCAAGTAAATTTATACTCAAACTGAGGAAAATATTCCGATTTTTTTCCTCAATCCAAGTAAATTGTTACTCAAATTAAGTACATTTGTAGTCATGCCAAGTAAATTTATACTCAATCTGAGGAAAATTTTCGGAATTTTTTTCCTTAAATCAAGTAAATTTGTACTCAGGCTGACTAAGATTTTCCTTAAACCAAGTAAATTTGTATTCGGCCTGACTATGACTATACTTGATAATTGAAATATTTTTTTTCGCTTCACAGTATGCAACACTTATATGAAAAATGACAACATGGTATAGTTCTCAAACGTTTCATCTTACTCACCATAAAGAGTTGAGGTATTTAACCATGACTGCTGCGGAGGCTAGGTAGGTGCCTTCGCAGTGATTGTTTAGAGTAATATTTGAAGTACTTATGAAGAAAGTCTCTGCTAACGAACGAGAATTGCTTCTTAGACTACTATTCATAGATTTAACTAAACACTCTGAAGTATTTTTTATAAGTTCATTTATACTTGAATGTATGAGGAACATGGCATAAATTTAATTACATTTATTTACTTTATTTGAAGTAATAAACACATTTTTAAGTAAACACATCCTAAATGGAATTTTTCCATACAAAAATGCATTATTTTCTTTCATAAACGCTAGTAAATTTTCTTCCGCACAAGTATGAATATACTTAAGTGTAAGAAGTTTTTACTAGATCCAATAAAATGTTTTTAGGTAAATTTACTACCCTATTTTGAGTATATGTACTATTTTTTCTGGCTTTGAAATAAGGAAAGTGTACTCATATCTATTTAATTTTCCTTCTCGTAAGGAAATTTTACATAATCTGGAGTAAAATTGTTAAACTAACTTGGAGTATGGATTTTACTCAGATTTAAGAATGTTATTTTTCTGAGTGTATATTTTTAATATAGGTTAGATTATATTTTAACCTAGTGTTGGGATATCTTCCTTTTGCAATATGCAATTTGAAAACGTATTAAAGTGCAAAAGCCTTTTACTTTTCCAAAAAATTGTTTACACAAAGGAACCAGAGTATTTTTTTTAATAGAATTCAATTCGCTCAAACTCCTCGTGGTAAGAAAATTATACGGAAAAGACAATTCCTACCATTCCGCTTTGGAACAATCTACCTTCTAATGTACAATCAATAAGCTTGCGTTGCTTAAGTTAAAAATGTAGCTAAAGAAATTGTTCAACTAAATAATACACAAAATTTGTCTTCACATCACATAAATATTTTAAATACAGTGAAACGTCGAAATAAAGAATTTTTCCTGAGTCCCTTGAAAAAATCTCTTTTTAGCAAAGTTTTCCATACAAAAATGCTCTATAGCTATAGCGACGAAATTCTGAGCTATAAAGCCTCTATATAGCGAAGTATTCATACAAAAATGCTCTATAGCTATAGCGACGAAATTCTGAGCTATAAAGCCAGCTATAAACGCGAAGTATTCATTCAATAGCCTCTATACAACGAAATCAGAATAAAACAAAGTTACATTTTACGTAAGTCGTTAGAGTTCAGTTATCAAATGCCTCTACATAACGAAGTCTTGATTCAATAGCCTCTATATAGCGAAATCCCGCAGTCAACGTTTATCAAAACAAAGAAGTCTAAACGTGCTTTGCAAATCCACATGTACTGACTAGGGTGTCCAAAACCGAAACCGGTTAACCGTTTTCGTCACCTGAAACCGTCGGCCGGTTTTTGTAAAATAGCCATTTTCGGTTAACCGAGAAAACCGGGTTTTTCGTGTCGGTTAACCGGTTTTTTGGTAAATAAGATAACATTGTGCACATTGTGTTAGCAATTAAAGAACTATCGAAGGACTCAGCAACACTCATAGAAGCTGAGGCAATACAAACATTTTTATTCAACCTGGATTTGTGCCAAAGGCTGATGGTGAGACTGGAAGAAAGAAGAGTAAAAACATTGAATACACATTTGCTGTTTTTAAGTTTCGGAAAATTTCCGTTAAACGATGGCGTATTGAAATACTTATCAAAATCGGATACAAAAGAAATTTGCAAATGAATTATAAAAACCCCAAAGTTGCTCGAAATGGCGGAAGGCAGGCGACTTTATATTTATGACGATTTCGCATTTTTTGACAAAACAAAGAAAAAACTGTTCACTGTTCAGTTTTTTTCTTTGTTTTCTCAAAAAATGCGAAATCGTCATATAATCGGTTATAATCGGTGTAACCGGTTTTGTAAAAAAAACTATAACCGAAAACCGGTTTAAAAAAATGAATTTTCGGTTAAACCGAAAACCGTCTTTCTAAAATAACCGGTTTTTGGACACCCTAGTAGTGACTACATAAAAGTGAAAAAAATGCTGAATCGATTTATTAATGCCTATCTGTCCGTCCGTTCATCTAAGTTAGTTTGCACTCTACAGGTCGCAATTGTTGTCCGATTTCCATGAAATTTTACAGAATTTTGTTGGTATTGTGTTCGTAATATAAAGTCGCCTGTCTTTCGCCATTTCGAGCAATTGTGGGGTTTTTATATAGCTAAGTTACATATATGATGCCCTGTTAACCCTACATCAACATGTAGCGAGCGTGTTTTTTCTACGTCAAGCTTTATCACAAACAAACAAAAAATCGCTTACAAAATTATCAATTGAATTGTATACTGGTATAGCTATATTATTATAAGAAGGAGTACGTAAAAATATGAATTATTTTATAGAATTGACTTTATTCTAAAAAAGATCTCAAACAAAAAATGCTACTGAAGTTCCTTATTTAATGTACCTTTACTAAAAATGAGCTGTATTTGCTTTCGTAATAAAAAAATTTAATTTAAATATTTTCGTACTTTGATTTAAAAAAACCGGTTATAACCCGTGTAACCGGCTTTGTAAAAAAAACTATAACCGAAAACCGGTTTTAAAAAAATGATTTTTGGTTAAACCGAAAACCGTCTTTCTAAAATAACCGGTTTTTGGACACCCTAGTACTGACTACATAAAAGTGAAAAAAAAAATGCTGAATCGATTTATCAATGCCTATCTGTCCGTCCGTCCGTTCATCTAAGTTAGTTTGTACTCTACAGGTCGCAATTGTTGTCCGATTTCCATGAAATTTGACAGAATTTTGTTGGTATTTTTTCAGCCCAAGGACGATCGCAATTGAATTTGGAGTATCTCCGTTCAGATTTAGCCCCCATACAAATATCCTTCCATTAAGAGAATGCAAATGATTTTGATTATGATTTTGCCATATTCGTTAAATTTGACTAAATATACATTTATAACATCTATAATTTATATGAACTATATAATATCGCCCTCATAAAACACCTTGGTTTAGTAATCAAAACCAGGTATATACGCAGGGAGTAGTGTAGGGTATAGTCGTTACCGCCCGACTTTTCATGTAAAATAGAATTTGGATAATAAAATATTGATATAACGAATTCTGTTTATATTTATTCGAATTTCGTTATTCCAAGGTTTTACTGATACATACATACAACGAATCAATATATATATAACGAAGTATTTTTAGATGCATTTCAGATTCGTTATATCGAAGTTTCACTGTATATATATTTGTTTTTAATTTATTTAATTAGTTTTTATATACAGATAGGTGTTATTATATACATACATATATTTCATCCTGTGTCACTAACACTATATTTTATAAGAACCCGTTACACTGGTTCATTCTTCCCTATTCCCCTACTTCGTATGCTTTGGAAGACAAAATGAGTAATTTTTGATAGTTTTAAAATATTGTTTGTGTGGGAGGTACCACCCCGCCTTTGTCCTATCATGACCTAGTATTACCAGGAACCATCCATTGTCCAGAAGATAGATACAGAAAATTTTTCAAGCCAATCGGTCCATCCGTTTGGCGTCCTATACGTAACATACAGCCATTGATTTTTATATATATAGATATTCATGTTGCGCTAGATATAAATATAATAAATAAATAAAAAAAATAATTAAATAACAAAATAATTAAATAAAAATATAATACAAAATTGATACAATATAAATTCTTAGTTTTTCCGTTTAAAAGACTTAATTTGAAATTCAAAAAACATCAATTGATGTAAATGTAAACCAAAATACCCATTATTTGGGGTAGCCCTCCCTATGAACGAATAAACTAACTAAAGGGTGATTTTTTAAAAGCTATAAGAAAGTTAAAAAAAAAAACACATAAAATTCAGAAAAATGCATGAAATCTTTATTTGAATAGACAGTACTACGGTCCATATAATTTAATGTTTGAAGATTATTTCATGCAAATGTTGACCTTGACTGCGCCTCAAATGGTCCATCCGCTTAGTCCATTTTTGCCATACTCTTCCAACATTTCGGCCAGTATCTCACGAATAAATGTTTCAATGTTGTCTTCCAATTTGTCAATTGAAGCGGGCTTGTCTGTATAGACATGAGCTTCAACATAGCCCCTCAAAAAATAGTCTAAAGGCGTTAAATCGCACGATCTAGGCGGCCAATTGACCGGTCTCGAACGTAAAATAAAATGTCTACCGAACTCGCCTCTCAATAAGTCCATTGTTGCGCGTGCTGTGTGGCATGTGGCACCGTCTTGTTGAAACCACATGTCATCCAAGTCAAGCTCTTGCATTTTGGACAAAAAAAGTTGGATATCATCTCACGGCAGCGCTCACCATTCACAGTTACATTACGATTCGCATCATCTTTGAAGAAGTACGGTCCAATGATGCCACCAGCTCATAAACCGTAAACTGGCGGTAATATCGCATGGATTAAATATTTTATAGCCTTCACCACCATGTTGGACATTCCACACCCAATGAAGTTAATCAGTAAGTTTCTTTCGCCAACACTTTTGAATTTCAATTGGCAAGCTATGAATTTCAAATTGTGCCTTTTAAATTTTAATCGATATTTTTCTAATTTTTGAATTTCAATTGAAAGAAAAATGTATTCTCAGTATGAGTAGAAATATTGGGCGAGAAGTGTTCTCGAGCTTCTTTTCATTATTCTCGTGCAAAATAATTTGTCATCAGCATCAGGGTTTGCCTCCCGGGATTTCCCGCTGTAAAAATCCAGGGAATTTAATTTGCATATTTTCTATTTACGGGATTACCGCAGGAATTCAGCAGAAACTTTTGTTCACTATAACATTGTAAAATGTAGCAAAATAATTTAACAAAGATCACTTTTATTAATGTGTTATGGGTGATTCCACGTAAAGTGACCCTTTTTTCGGCAAAATTTCAAAATCAATTTATGATTTAATTTATGAAAAACACCGATAAATATTCGCAATGTTTATACTTCTCATAATACATATTTTTGATTATATTTCAAAAAAATAATGACAACAATAGGTCTGATCATTAGCTTTTCCAGATATAGACTGGTGTCGTAACAGGATTTCCATCAAAATATCACGCCCGTTACAATTAAAAATATCCTATATTTCCTATATTCATGAAGAGATGTCGATAACGTATACTTTAGAAGAAAGAGTATGAACTACTCTTTTGATTAGCAAAAATGAATAAAGTCATGTAATGGAAGAACATTACCGAATTCAAGAAATTAAGTAAAACTTCAAGATTTTCTTCAAAGCTAAGGTCACACCCGTGACGCTCTTGTTTGTTGTATATCTCCAATATTTAAACCGCTAAGACGTATATATTAATATTTCAATAATATTCCGCTTAAGCTGATGTTTTCAATTGCCAATATAGTACAAATCTCAGTCTATGAATATGGGAGTTATTTAAACATATTTAAGCAAATGTGTCACACCCGTTCCAATGGAAACACCCTTATGTGTAAGTTAGGTGATGCAAATCTTCTACCTTGGAAAATTACCATATCCCTTATATAATGGATTTGAATAGAAGTTTAGTAATATTTGGAGATAATTCAAATTTCATATAATCTAAAGTAACTAGGCTGTCTGTTTTCTTCTTAATTGAATATATTGCATACATAGACATTAGACTGGTCTATTCAATCCAAGACACAACAATTGCCAGTCACCCCACGAATATAAAGTTTGGATTGTTTAATGATGATTTGCAAAATATTTTGTTTCTAGATCAAGCCATCATCTGTAAGCTAGCTAACTGAAAACTTGTTCGTATTTGGTGGTGATACTTTATAAAAAATAAATAGCTACAGTCAATATCCTTCGAATGATGCATAAATGATGAACATCTCATTTTTGTAAAATGAGTTTGAAAATTTTGTTTCTGAAAAATTCAATTATTAACTATTTCACAAAATTGATATTCATCATTTAGGCAACATTCAAAAGGTATTGACTTCTTCTATTTATTTTTCTTTTACAAAATATTTCCAAGAAATGTAAGCTGTCACTTTGAAAAACTATATTAAAAAGACCAACCTAAACGTCCAATAATACGACGAATGAGTAATTCTAAGACAAGAATAACAAATTATATTTAATTTACAGTAGGTATGCCAAAAACCGACCTTTTTCTGGTTTATTCGAAAAAAGGTTTACGGTTTTTTATTTTTTCAAAACCGTTGAAATCGTTGAATTCAACTTAAACTGTTAGGGCCTAATTATGCCAATATTTCTGTTCATGCTCGTGAAACTGCAAAATGGGTTGACAGGAAGAAGTAAAGATAGTTTGGATGAAGTTTTGTTCCATCAATAATCTCCAGAGCCTTTTACGCCCTTTTCAAAAAGGAGGGCTAAATAAATACCCATATAACGAGTGTCAATAGGACCTTGACCCATGATTTAAAAAAGATATCTCATTGTA
Organism: Polietes domitor; assembly: GCA_947397865.1. Lineage (NCBI taxonomy): Eukaryota > Metazoa > Arthropoda > Insecta > Diptera > Muscidae > Polietes > Polietes domitor. The sequence goes on from OX377618.1 coordinate 134,733,565, forward strand.
AAAGTAATAGAAATTGACTATAAATGGGAGGATTTTCAAATGTACGATTAGAACTACACCATTTTCAAGGGTAATTCAAAAGACACCACTTGAAATTCAAAAGACATCATTTGAAATTCAAAAGGCATCATTTGAAATTAAAATGACATCATTTGAAATTCAAAACTCGTCATTTGTAATTCAAAAGACATCATTTGAAATTCAAAAGACATCATTTGAAATTCAAAAGTCTTAATTTTTAATTCAAAACTCGTCATCATTTGTAATTCAAAATACACCATTTGAAATTCAAAAGTTTTCATTTGAAATTCAAAAATGATTCCATTTGAAATTCAAAAGATTCCATTTGAAATTCAAAAATGTAAACAAACTTATTTAAGAAAAATATACATTAGGTGGGGTAGCATTTTTTTCTGCAAATTTGGATATTCTGCAGTTTTGAAAACAGATTTAATAAAACGATAAGCAACTAATAATTATAATGATGTAAAATGGTTTTTAATTTCATATATAGTTTATAAACTTCACCACTTCATCTTTTAATTTAAACTCATCTCTATAACATCACTTTTTCTGGGTGCGTATTTTAAAATCGAAACAGATTTCTCAATGGGTAATGTTCTTATTTTTATATCCTCGCTCCACAGACTTTCTATGCTATTTGAGCCACGTCCGTCAGAACCAAGACTGTTTAAAATGCCACACATTTTGCAGCAAATGTGTATAAAAGGACGTTTGGTATTCCAATTTGCCTGTCACTGTACACTCTACTTCCATGTCCACGTCCACGTCCACATCCACTCCCTTTGTCTGTGACATATGAGTAAGTTGTACCTGAACACCGTCGAATATGATGATCTTGTGAATGCAGCAGCAGCCGCAGCAGCAACGATGTGGTGTGTGGTGTGTCTCATCCCATTGTTCCACGATGTGGCTAAGCCCTTGTGTACACACACAGCCAGTAAAAGGAGGATAGGAACCCCCTGCCTGCCTGCCTGCCTCCCAAAAAGGATCTGCGATGCATCGCTATGGACAACACAACAGATACATCAAGAACTATAAAGGAATATCATTAGATATGAAGAAGAAACAAACAAAAAAAACGATGAGGACGATGATGATGCTGCTGCCACTGCTGCTGCTCTATGTAAATCATGAGCAGCAAAATGATGACGATGACGATGATACCAGCGCAATGAAATAATGAAATCATGACCACACGATTTTTTCCTCTTGTATTTCCTACTCAAAGACCAATTGTTGTTGTTATCATATCACAGAAGACGACTTCCTTCAAGGCATTTTGGGCATTCTTTTCGTTTTTTTTTCTATTTTTATTATTGTAGGTTGAGCTTGATGATGATGACGATGGTGATGGTGTGGTGTTGTGCAATGCTCCTGCTGCTGTCGATTTGTATTGTGTTGTTGTTGCTGGCTGCCTTTCAATCTCAGGGGTACGCGTACATTCTAATTTTCCCTACACCTCAAAATCTCCCTCCTCCTGGCACTGGGCTCGGGTTGCCACCAGTGATCATCATCAGCAGCAACATCATGCAGCAATGGGTGTTGGTTATGTGCTTTAGAGGAGATGCTACCATGCGACTGCTGCTGGTGGGAAAATTTTATCTAAATCGTGAAAAAATCTTAACCGAGAGTTCACTCACCACACACGGACGGACGGACGAACGGTCGGACAGACAACCTCTAATATTGTCTTTTCTTCTTTTGATATCCTTTAAAAACTTTTGTCATATTGTGGAATGTTTTGTCGTCACTTTTTTTCTTGTTGTGCAGCTTCAAAAGGGAAATCTTTAATGCCCATAAATTAACGATGCAACAACAATCAAATGCCAACCAACCAACCAACAACCAAATATCGGAACTCCGCACAGAACAATAAAGAAATTGGATGAAGGTGTTAAAATATAAAAGATGTCGCTTTTGTTCTTATCCTTTTTGTATAAGTCAGGCCGAAAACAAAAACAACAACTACCCGAGGAGAAGCAAGCAAGCAAGCAGGGAAAAGCTTCTTTTCAAAATTCGTTTAAAATAACGGTTGGATTTATTGCGTTTTATTGGATGGATGGATGGATGGATGGTTGGCTGACCAGTACAGATTTAATGACATAGAAATTTTTAATTGAATGAATGAAATTGAGTCTTGCAATATTAAAGAAAGAAGAAGATTGATCGCGACCTTAGAACAACAAGTTCCCAAATGCACCAAAGGCTATTGTGAAACAAGTAAGGAAAGGCTAAAGTCGGGCGGAGCCGACTATATGATACACTCCACTTTCTATCCGAATACAATTCAATTCTGTAAAAAGGTGAAAATTGGAAGAATTTCACATGGTCCAATTTGTCAAATCGAGAATAATATTTGTATCGGGGCTATATCCAAACATGGACTGAAGTGACTAACTTTCACAATAAGATCTTCCAGTTCAAGTAAAGGGTGATTTTTTAAAAGCTATAGGAAAGTTTTTCAAAAAAAAAAACACACATAACATTCAGAAAAATGCATAAAATTTTTTTTTGAATCGATAGTACGGTGCATATAAAGAGTGATTTTTTTGAGGTTAGGATTTTCATGCATTAGTATTTGACAGATCACGTGGGATTTCAGACATGGTGTCAAAGAGAAAGATGCTCAGTATGCTTTGACATTTCATCATGAATCGTCTTACAAACGAACAACGCTTGCAAATTATTGAATTTTATTATCAAAATGCGTGCTCTGTTAAGAAAGTTCATTGCGCGCTTCCATTTTATGGTCAGTTTAATCGACCCACTGAAGCGGCTATTCGGGCTATTGTGACTAAATTTCGCACCAAATTTACATTGTTGAACATTAAACCACCAACACGCTTACGTAGAGTGCGAACTGAAGAAAATATCGCAGCTGTATCGGCCAGTGTTAATGATGACCACCAATTTTCGATTCGTCGCCGTTCGCACCAATTGGGTCTCTGTTACTCAAAAACGTGGAAATGCCAAAATTGGACTAAGCGGATGGACCACCTAAGACGCAGCCGCGGTCAACATTTAAATGAAATTATCTTCAAAAAGTAAATGTCATGGACCAATCTAACGTTTCAAATAAAGAACCGATGAGATTTTGCAAATTTTATGCGTTTTTTTTTTTTAAAGTTATCAAGCTCTTAAAAAATCACCCTTTAATTTAATGTTTGAAGATTATTTCATGCAAATGTTGACCTTGACTGCGCCTCAAATGGTCCATCCGCTTAGTCCAATTTTGCCATACTCTTTCCAACATTTCGGCCGGTATCTCACGAATAAATGTTTCAATGTTGTCTTCCAATGTGTCAATTGAAGCGGGCTTGTCTGTATAGACATGAGCTTTAACATAGCCCCACAAAAATTGTCTAAAGCCGTTAAATCGCACGATCTAGGCGGCCAATTGAACGGTCTCGAACGTGAAATAAAATGTCTACCGAAGTCGCCTCTCAATAAGTCCATTGTTGCGCGTGCTGTGTGGCATGTGTCTTGTTGAAACCACATGTCATGCAAGTATCAAGCTCTTACATTTTGGGCAAAAAAAAAGTTGGATATCATCTCACGGTAGCGCTCACCATTCACAGTTACTTTGAAGAAGTACTGTCCAATGATGCCACCAGCCCATAAACCGCACCAAACTGTGACTTTTCTCTTGCAAAGCTTCTGGCTGATACTCACTCCAAAAACGACAATTCTGCCTATTTACGTACCCATTGAGCCAAAAATGAGCTTCGCCGCTGAACACAATGAACGCGCGATGAACTTTCTTAACAGAGCACGCATTTTGATAATAAAATTCAATAATTTGCAAGCGTTTTTCGTTTGTAAGACGATTCATGGTTAAATTATAGACCAAACTGAAGATGTTTGACAGTGAAACAAAACACGAAACGTGCGTCAGCTGTTTAAACCAGTGTTGCCAAAAAGATAATAGCTAAAAAATCACCCTTTATAATTACAAAATCGTTTGAGAGACGACAAGAACTTAAAAATTTAACATCTCAGATTTTGACCATATCTTGAGACTCATTTTCATATTGACGGCTTCGGTAGATGTCAAAATTGCCGCATTTAGCGACTGTTTTTGTAATTTATTTTCGATCAAACATCACTCCACTATTACGATAAATATATTTATAAGCCACAGGAGTCTATATTGTCGCGTTTATATAAATAAAGTCTATAAACGTCCAATAATTCAACCAATAATTTACTGTAAGACAAGAATCAAAATTTATATTTAAAGTGCTGTCCAGGAAAAATATTTTGACAAAAATGCAACAGAAAAAAAAAATACATGAGAAAAACATGATTTTTACAAATTACATTCAAGAGCGTTTAGCTCACAGAAAGATTTCGTTTTATAGAATTCAAGTAATAGTTGAGTTATTTTTGATCGAATTGTTCCGAAGCAATATGTCACTGTTCGGTACGGATGGATGGGCTGGAGGCATCATGGAAACATTCTTCTTAAAAAACAGTTTAACGTTTTCGCTCTCCCATAATGGAAGATAGTCAAAAATGCTTGAGAACCAAAATTGTTATCTCCGTTTATAACTTGAGCTATTTTAGTGAAGTATGACATGCTCAGATATATAATTTCCATGTACAGATATATAATTTCCATAACACCAAGAGGTGTTATTTTTGAAGCTGTCACTTTTGAGGCTTTTATTCTGTGACATTTGACAAGTAGAAACTACGCCACTACTAAAAATGGAACGATACACGCTTCAACAACGCACTGAAATTATTCAAATTCATGAATGAAAATGATCCGGAATTCCGTCGAAACATCATCTTGACTGATGAGGCCCATTTTCACCTCGGTGGCTACGTCAACAAGCAAAATTGTCGCATCTGGGGCTCGGAAAACCCAGGAGTTATTGTTGAGATGCCTCTCCATCCTCATCGTGTGACTGTTTGGTGTGGTTTATGGTCCGGCGGGGTCATTGGACCTTACTTTTTTGAAAATGAGGTTGGATCAACAGTTTCGATGAATGGATTGCGCTATCGAGAGATGACTAATGATTTTTATGATCGGAGTTGGATGGTATTGATCTGGACAACGTTTACTTTCAACAAGACGGCGCTTTGGTTAAATTTCATGAAAAGGATATGGTCCTGTAAGCGTGGTCGTGGTGGCCATTTGGCTGATGTTGTTTTTCGTTATTAACGGCACACCTTCCTCTTTATTATGAAATAAACATCCGATCATTTATCTCAAAAAATTGAATTTTTCTTTGAATACCAAAATAACACCTCTTGTTGGAAAACCCTGTATTTCCATCGCTCTCAATTCTCCGAATGACTTCCTAGTTTACCTTATGACGGTTACCCTCGAATGTATTGTTTGATGGAAATGCGTCCCATAAATGTAATAATTTATTCCAACTTGTATTTAATTCGACGCTAAAATTCAATAACGTTTGTTCTACACCATTTTCAAGTGTAATTCAAAAGACACCATTTGAAATTCAAAAATTCCATTTGAAATTCAAAAATTCCATTTGAAATTCAAAAAATTCGATTTGATATTCAAAAAATATCAATTGAAATTCAAAAAATATCAATTGAAATTCAAAAAATATCAATTGAAATTCAAAAAATATCAATTGAAATTCAAAAAATATCAATTGTAATTCAAAATACACCATTTGAAATTCAAAAGTTTTCATTTAAAATTGGAAAATTATTCCATTTGAAATTCAAATGATTCCATTTGAAATTCGAAAATGTAAACAAAATTATTTAAGAAAAATATACATTAGGGTGGGTAGCATTTATTTTTTCTGCAAATTTGGATATTCTGCAGTTTTGAAAACAGATCTACACCTTTTTCAATTGTAATTCAAAAGACATCACTTGAGATTCAAAAGACACCAGTTGAAATTCAAAAATTCCATTTGTAATTAGAAAAATATCACTTGAAATTCAAAAATTCCATTTGAAATTCAAAAAATATCAATTGAAATTCAAAACTCGTCATTTGTAATTCAAAACTCGTCATTTGTAATTCAAAACTCGTCATTTGCAATTCAAAACTCGTCATTAGTAATTCAAAAGCAATCATTTGTAATTCAAAACTAGTGATAAGTAATTCAAAAGACACCATTTGAATTACAAATGAAGAGTTTTGAATTTCAAATGATGTCTTTTGAATTTCAAATGATGTCTTTTGAATTACAAATGACGACTTTTGAATTTCAAATGTTGTCTTTTGAATTACAAATGACGATTTTTGAATTTCAATTGACATTTTTCAAATTTGAAGTGTTATTTTTTGAATTGTAAATGGAATTTTTGAATTTCAACTGGTGTCTTTTGAATTTCAAGTGATGTCTTTTGAATTACAATTGAAGAAGGTGCAGTAAACATTTCTGAGTTCTGTAAAAAAATATATTCTGATATATTTACGCAGAAAATCGATGTGTATGTTTGTGTCAAATAAAGTTAGCTTGTAATAAATATTTGAAAAATACTATTTTTGAAAAAAAAAAAAAATATATATATATATATATATATATATATATATATATATATATATATATATATATGTATATATATATATATATTTGGAACAACGTACCTTTGTTCCTTTGAAGAATAAAAAAACATATCTCAAAATAATCCATTTGTTCGTGTTTAATTTTATTTTTTATAAGCTATTTGTTTTTTTTATAATTTTGGCCGATGAGTTTTGATTTTGAACCGTGCCGTGTCAATTACTTCTTACAGGGCGTATCAACAAAATGCAGATGTGTACGAATTGCGCAGGAACGATTACGAGTCAACTTCCTCACTTTCACGTTCCGATAACTTGTGTAGTTTTCAAAATATTTTATGCGTGGCATTGTCTCACTACAAGGAGAAAATTGTAGAGTAGTTTTTGTGCAATCCTTGACTAGTGCTGTCCACAGAGCACAATTCGATCACACACCAGCAAAAAGGTATTAATATTATTATTAACCCTCCTCTAGGGTGTTTTATAATTGTGTGTAATCGATTTAGAATCACTTTCTGAGTCGAGATAGCAATGTCCGTCCGTCCTTCTGTCCATCTAATGTCCTTAGGTTGCAATTGTTCTCCGTTTCATTTTGACAAAAGTCTAGAAAAATACAACTTTTTATATATTTAAACTTTAAACGGCTATAACAGGAGGCGACTAACTTCGCGGCCCTGCAACTCAAAACCTATTGAGGCTATAGACCACGGTAATTCAAATACACCTCGCCTATGTCTGTGTGAAATTTCATGAAGCTTCTGCAAATGGAAAGTAAGTTACAGAAATGCTTAAATAGTCAAATCCCAATACTGTGGAAAACTCCTGGCGCCTTGGGATTCCTCTTATTCAAATATCAGACAACACTCAAACTTGTTTTTCATTTGGAGGATGCTTGGTCCACTACCAACAGGCCTGCTCTGTTCTCCCTCTCCTTCGCATTTGAAGTGAACCCACACAAAATATTGATGTTTAAAATATTTGCGGTTTGTTGCCATGACATGATATCCTGTTACAACTCCAAAAGACACGAATGGAATGGAATCCAATCCAAAAAAACGCCAGCTTTTTAATTGGCGAGCAGGAAAAATCAAATGAAGATGAAGCAAACCCCAAAGGCCAGGCTGAAAAAAGAGGGCTCGAGTGTTGACAGTTTTAAATAAAGCTGTCAGCTTTTCGCACATACTTACACATGATATGTACTCGAGTATGTATGTACTTGGCAGCCCGATTTCATGTAAGTCTTGTGGTTCCATGTTTATTTCTTTATGGCACTTACTGCATTAACTATTCCAACAACAACGACAACTACACCAAAAAAGAAAAAGAAGAGTCCAACTCACACTTGAACAAAAATAAAATAAAAAAACTAAAGATGGTTGTTTTTTTTTTTTTTGCTTGGTCAACAAGAGGAACAACAACACATGGAGAACGTGAGCAGCATGGAGGAGCGACACACATTATTCTGGCACAGCGACTTTTCTGTTCGGTTCGGTTCGGGTCTGGTTTGGCCCGTCCATGCGGCCATGTTGTGCAGTGATGCAAGCAAGAAACAGCCAACCAGAAGGGGGCACATCATCTGTGAATATCTGTGCAAGAATACCAGTCGAAAGTGTAAGATGGGGTCGGGTCGAAACTTATATACCCTTCTCCATGTGGTGAGTTTTACACAGAAACAATATTACTTAATATTTCATTCACGAATGTAATAGGCGAAAAGACTGATTGAAACAGTAATTCGATAAGTTATCTATATATATAAAAGAGTTGCGTTACTGACTGACTGACTGACTGACTGACTGACTGACTGACTGACTGACTGACTGACTGACTTATCATTGACCAGCCCCCAGACCAAACGGCTGAAGCCAGGGTCATGAAATTTTCAGGGTAGTTCCCAAATATGACGTAGACGTCGACTAAGAAAGGGTTTTGCGAAATTCGTACTTTTAGGGGATAAAATGGCCCAAAAAGGGATAAACATCGAACCTTCGTCCTGACTAAACGGCAGTAGCTATAAACATGAAATTCGGTGAGTTCCTTGCAATGACCATGCAGACGAGCTACAAATAGGGATTTTTCGAAATTTGTACTTTTAAGGGACGAGCGGGACAAAAAGGGATAAAAATGGTACCAACTAAAGTATTACAGCTAGAAACGTGAAATTTGGTATGTAAATTCCTCTGACCATATAGAAACGAAGTAAAATTGGATTTTTCGAAATTTGTACTTATAAGGGACGAGCGGGACAAAAAGGGATAAAAATGGTACCAACTAAAGTATTACATCTAGAAACGTGAAATTTGGTATGTAAATTCCTCTGACCATATAGAAACGAAGTAAAATTGGATTTTTCGAAATTTGTACTTATAAGGGACGAGCGGGACAAAAAGGGATAAAAATGGTACCAACTAAAGTATTACATCTAGAAACGTGAAATTTGGTATGTAAATTCCTCTGACCATATAGAAACGAAGTAAAATTGGATTTTTCGAAGTTTGTACTTATAAGGGACGAGCGGGACAAAAAGGGATAAAAATGGTACCAACTAAAGTATTACATCTAGAAACGTGAAATTTGGTATGTAAATTCCTCTGACCATATAGAAACGAAGTAAAATTGGATTTTTCGAAGTTTGTACTTATAAGGGACGAGCGGGACAAAAAGGGATAAAAATGGTACCAACTAAAGTATTACAGCTAGAAACGTGAAATTTGGTATGTAAATTCCTCTGACCATATAGAAACGAAGTAAAATTGGATTTTTCGAAATTTGTACTTATAAGGGACGAGCGGGACAAAAAGGGATAAAAATGGTACCAACTAAAGTATTACATCTAGAAACGTGAAATTTGGTATGTAAATTCCTCTGACCATATAGAAACGAAGTAAAATTGGATTTTTCGAAATTTGTACTTATAAGGGACGAGCGGGACAAAAAGGGATAAAAATGGTACCAACTAAAGTATTACATCTAGAAACGTGAAATTTGGTATGTAAATTCCTCTGACCATATAGAAACGAAGTAAAATTGGATTTTTCGAAGTTTGTACTTATAAGGGACGAGCGGGACAAAAAGGGATAAAAATGGTACCAACTAAAGTATTACATCTAGAAACGTGAAATTTGGTATGTAAATTCCTCTGACCATATAGAAACGAAGTAAAATTGGATTTTTCGAAGTTTGTACTTATAAGGGACGAGCGGGACAAAAAGGGTACCAACTAAAGTATTACATCTAGAAACGTGAAATTTGGTATGTAAATTCCTCTGACCATATAGAAACGAAGTAAAATTGGATTTTTCGAAATTTGTACTTATAAGGGACGAGCGGGACAAAAAGGGATAAAAATGGTACCAACTAAAGTATTACATCTAGAAACGTGAAATTTGGTATGTAAATTCCTCTGACCATATAGAAACGAAGTAAAATTGGATTTTTCGAAGTTTGTACTTATAAGGGACGAGCGGGACAAAAAGGGATAAAAATGGTACCAACTAAAGTATTACATCTAGAAACGTGAAATTTGGTATGTAAATTCCTCTGACCATATAGAAACGAAGTAAAATTGGATTTTTCTAAATTTGTACTTTTAAGGGACGAGCGGGACAAAAAGGGATAAAAATGGTACCAACTAAAGTATTACATCTAGAAACGTGAAATTTGGTATGTAAATTCCTCTGACCATATAGAAACGAAGTAAAATTGGATTTTTCGAAGTTTGTACTTATAAGGGACGAGCGGGACAAAAAGGGATAAAAATGGTACCAACTAAAGTATTACAGCTAGAAACGTGAAATTTGGTATGTAAATTCCTCTGACCATATAGAAACGAAGTAAAATTGGATTTTTCGAAATTTGTACTTATAAGGGACGAGCGGGACAAAAAGGGATAAAAATGGTACCAACTAAAGTATTACAACTAGAATCGTGAAATTTGGTATGTAAATTCCTCTGACCATAAGAAACGAAGTAAAATTGGATTTTTAGAAATTTGTACTTTTAAGGGGCGAGCGGGACAAAAAGGTATAAAAATGGTACCAACTAAAGTATTACAGCTAGAAACGTGAAATTTGGTCTGTAAATTCCTCTCACCATACAGAAACGAAGTAAAATCGGATTTTTCGAAATTTGTACTTTTAAGGGACGAGCGGGACAAAAAGGGATAAGAATGGTACCAACTAAAGTATTACAGCTAGAAACGTGAAATTTTATATTTAAATTCCTCTGACCATATAGAAACGAAGTAAAATTGGATTTTTCTAAATTTGTACTTTTAAGGGACGAGCGGGACAAAAAGGGATAAAAATGGTACCAACTAAAGTATTACAGCTAGAAACGTGAAATTTGGTCTGTAAATTCCTCTCACCATACAGAAACGAAGTAAAATTGGATTTTTCGAAATTTGTACTTTTAAGGGACGAGCGGGACAAAAAGGGATAAGAATGGTACCAACTAAAGTATTACAGCTAGAAACGTGAAATTTTATATTTAAATTCCTCTGACCATATAGAAACGAAGTAAAATTGGATTTTTCTAAATTTGTACTTTTAAGGGACGAGCGGGACAAAAAGGGATAAAAATGGTACCAACTAAAGTATTACAGCTAGAAACGTGAAATTTGGTATGTAAATTCCTCTGACCATATAGAAACGAAGTAAAATTGGATTTTTCGAAATTTGTACTTCTAAGGGGTGCGCGGGACGAAAAGGGATAACAATGCTGTACAATCCTGTGTTACCAAATAAAGTACATATTTTTAGGGGAGCAAAAACACATGTTACCTATAGTGATTTTTCAAAATGTGTACTTTTTGGGAAAGAGGTGCAAAAAGTTATAAACTGGCTGGCTGAATCTAGAAACATGAGATCGAGGATATAAATGGTTGTAATTTTTTGTTCAAAACTTAGTAGAAAACTATACATACGAAGTAGTTCAGCTAAAATAGTGCATATCGACAAGCACATTCATTTGACTGTGTGTGAGTGTTAGCTAATAGGAGCTTACCAAATTACTATTTTAGATTAATCTATATCCACCAAAAGAAAATTAAATAAATACTATCCAAAAACAAAGACGGATAAAATTAACAAATAACTGGCTCTTTCGCGTGCGAAGCAGCGGGTACTGCTAGTTATTTTATATTATTACTAGCAAATACCCGCTACTTCGTACGCGGTGTATGAATATCACTTTCAGAGTAAATCGAAAATGTAAATCGCTTTATGTTGCGCAACTACATACGTATTCAGAGGTATATTCACTCCAAATTCTCCAGACTCTACAAGCCGAAGAAATTTATACACCGAATTGATTTTTTTATATACATTCCAATGTTAACCCGAAAGACAAAATTATTATTATTTCAAAATTATAATAAGAAACATCACAATCTATTTAACTAATATCTCTATTACAAAAAAAAATCACATTTTCCTAATATTTTATTGCACTTATACGTGGAGTCGACAGCCTCTTTTCTGGAATGCAATCCATGAGGGAGGATATACAGTGGTGGACACGAATTTAGCATGTGGTGACTGACATGTAACTTTATAAAGCAAATATTTCAACTTCAACTTTATGTTTTTTGAACGGTATTTTTTTCTAAAATATTACGTACGATAAGATGACCATTTAACGTTGTTTTTGTTCGGTTCTTATGTTGCATTTTAGTTTTATGCAATCTAAAGTACAAATAATACGAAAAGTGATTGGACAGTAATTTAGCACAAATTTAAAAAACTTTAATCAAATCGGAAAAAAACTGAACTAACCAATACATTTTATTATAACCTTAATATTTGGTCGGATAATCACTATTTTGAGTAATAGCTGTACATCTTCTGGACATACTCTCCACTAGAGACATAAAACGCTCCATTGGAATAGCATATCAGGAATTTTGAGTTTCATTCAAGAAATCAAGCAAATTTTTGTGTTTTATTGCTATAATATGTCCATAGTCCATTCCATAGATTGTCAATAGGATTGAGATCCGGTAACTGTGCTGGACCATTTTTAAAAATCTATTCTGTTCAGCCCCATACAGCTCTTCACTGGCGTTAAGTGTGTTTTGGTCGGTTGTCGTGCATAAAACGCCACTTAATTGGCATGTTTTTATCTGAATATGTTATCATGGTATCAACAAGTAGATTTTTGTAAATATACTGATCCATTAGTGCATCGATTTTGTGTATCGGACAAACGCCGTGTCCAGAAAACGCAGTATACACCATCAGATTTTCGCCAACAAGCTTTACCGTCTCAGATTTGTACTTTCGGTTGTGCTGCATGTTTGGAGGGCACAATTCGTACTGTTTTCTATTAGATCCGCACGGACAAATGTTCGATTCGCCAATTCAAGCGATATTTTCCCAAAAATTTTGGATTTTTCTAAATGTTCCTGAGCAAATTAAATTTGACACTGTAAGCCATATTTTGATACGTCTGGCTTATGTTGAACAATGCATCCAAGTACATTTTTTTCATTGGTTCTTATTCTTATGGTTCTTGAGGAAATGCTAATGTCAATTTTTGCCTAAATATCTCTCTGAATCACAGTTGAGCTTTTAAATGGATCTGCTACGCAGGTTCTATAAATTAAAAAATACGTTTTATTTGTCGTTTTTCTCGGCGTAGGACATTTTTGAAGCTCCCATAAGTGCCAATATGGCTTAGTATATTGCACACAATCTGTTTGGATCAATTTATAATGTTTGCAACATCCCTGGTGGTACTTCCACTGTCGTTCAATTGCATAATAACCTGACGCTGCGCCTCAATGCACTATTTTCCTTTAGCAATGTCTAATTATAAATTTCGTTGCCGAAACATACCAATTAATTAATTAAAACGCAAAAAGAAACAGAAAGTAACAACTTTTATCAAATGTGCTAAATTTGTGTCCAGCCGAGATTGCGAATTACTTGCAAATACATGAGAGTACGAGAAAAAGGCACAAAAGAATACGAAACAAATTATGGGGCTTACTGATCACACCATAAGCAACACTAAAAAACAAATATTTTGCGCAGACTTCATTATCAGAACAAATTATTTGGTATTATAAACAACACATGTGAAGTGTGCTAAACTCGTGACCACCACTGTATAAGCCCGAATTTAACGCCTTTTTACTTTCCCCAAACTTAGATAAAATTTGGAGATGGATGAAATTGATATATATTTTGATATTTGAAAAAAGTTCTTATAATCACTAATGTGAAGTATTTTGTCGCGCCCCTCTTGTTCCTCCCACACAAATCACCATTGTATACATAAAATTAAACTTTTAATAACTTCTATACGGATGATGATCAAAATACTGTGAAATTTGATGTTTGCAAATATTTTCATATCGTCACCTAAAATTCAAAATGACCAAACATCAAAAATCCCAAAATCGTGTTTTTGATTGATTATGGTGAAATAGCCTAAAATACATATCTCTGAAAAATTGTACACTTCAATATCCAAAATTCACAATTTTATAGGCGAATTCCAAAAAGCCGTAACAACAAGTGTGTCATACAATGAAACAAAAAAGCATAACATCACAGTTGTACAAACAAAACAACATGTGCGTTGAGACTATTTATTTCAAAACAAACATATTGGACGATTATGAAATGCTTCAACTATTAGATTACCCTGGACCCTCCCAATTACATTCACATAGAGTAAAAATCTCCAAAAAGAATTGGGATCACCTGCAAGATCTTAAATTATTGCTTCCGCCCATGGATGTCAGATATGGCGATTTCTCGCCAAATGTGGCGAATTTTAAATATGTTTGGCGACTTTATTTTCGATTTGGCGACTTGGTGATTTTTTTTGGTGATTTATAAAATAGTTGTTGATTTTCTTAGGTAATTTTAGAAAATTTTAAATCTGTCCTCCGATTTTATTATATTGGCGTTGCTTTGCATAGAAATATATTACAACTAGAAAATACCCGCTACTTCGTACGCGGAAAAATGGTATGGTATTGACAGTATTTTGTATCGGTATTCAAACTGTTTTTTTATATTTTGAAATTGCCTTAGTGTACGGATATCACTTCCAGCGTAAATCGTTTGTAAACGCTCACAACATTTGAAGAATCGCTACGTATTCAGAGGTATATCGAGCCCTTAGCGCGGAATGATCGCAAGCGCCAAAACACACATTTTACAGGAGAAGGTTTTTATTGATTATTTTGAAATATTTGCATAAAATGAAATATGTGTTATTTATTAACAATTAATCATTTGTTTACATCATACTGTATTTTTGTCGCTTGCGATACAAATATTGTACTTGCGACTACAAATACTGAAAAAACACACTTTTTAATATAAAATATTTATTAAAACTACATAATAAAATAGATAACAATACTTTTATAATGGGAAAATGAACAGTAGAGTAATTCCAACCGTTAATAAAAAAGATTTTAGACACATTTGAATTCCTATTATTAATAGTTAAATTTCATATAAAAGTTTTTAGGTAATATCGATATTGAATTTTTCTTTGAACGAATAATTAAATTAAAATTAATTTCATCCACCCTACTATCTGCAAAATATCCATATTCAAATTGTGCGCAAAATCCCAGTTTTTCAAAATGTGGCGATCTCAAACAATTAAATTTTATTTTAATGTTTGGGGATAGAAATGCAGTAGAAAATTAATTCCAGTCCCTAAAATCTAAATGAATTAGTAAAATACTTTCATAATACTTAACTACCATAGCATCTAAACGAAAGGAGCTAGGATATCCAAATTTTCCATAAATGCGTCTTATAGTCGTAGATCGGTTGGGATTGAAACTGGGCGGAATCGGCCTAAAGCGAAAAATTTTTCCCCCACAAGGAATTTTTTAATTTTTTCCATATTTTTATTTGTTTTGGTTTGGCTATATTAAAAATATTATATTTTCCTGTACTATTACTGCACTTCTACGAAAATCGAAAGCCTCTGTGAAATGCAATCCATGGTGGAGGGTATATAAAGTTCGGCCTGGCCGAACTTAACGCCGTTTTTACTTGTTTTTTTATAGTTTTAACTCTATAGAGTTGTGGGCAATGTGCCCATTTTCATCACTATTTTAAGCTAAATATTATGTTTATTTATCAATTTTGCCACTATTTCAATTAAAGAAATTTTAACAATTACCCACAATAATTGGGAAATGATATCAAAACCATATATATAGTATTTGGCTTAATATACGACTTGGAATATTCGTATATTATGTTATTGTATATTAAGTATATTAGACTATTGTGTAGAAGGCACAAAAAGGCTTTGTGTTCTCTTGTGGGTAAATTTGTTTCTTCTGGATCGATATGAAAAGTATATAAATCAAATATCTGGGAACTTCGAACCTCTTAGCATAGTTCGTTCGTAACCTATCGTACTTTCAACCAATAGAAGAACAGTTCATTCTATGGCCGAGGGTATAAAAATACACTTATTATTGCATCAATATATTGATAGGCCTATCTAAAACATTTATAAATATCTCTCACATTATCTAAAAGTTTTTGCCTAAATACATAAACTGTCGCTTACGATAAAATTGCTTTCTTTGAAAATGTGAACAGCGACTTACGATAAAATTTTAGCCCCATTTTTAATATAAACGTTAACAATTTTTATTTGTGTATCAGACCATAAAATTTTAAATTCAACAATAAAAAATATTTTCAGAAAATGTCGCTTACGATAATTCCACGGGTTCGATATGCTGCACACATGAATATAGGTGAAATTGTCACACCCTTACTGGTACCTCCCACACAAATTGGCATAAGCTTTTGTCAAAATTAAACTGATATAAATCAGTTCCAATTTTAGATTTACAATTTTTTGCTTTTGTCACGCCCTTTGTAAAATTAAATCCTTTACATATAACTTCTATACCGATGCATAACTTGAAACTTATAAATAGAACAAACATTTTTTTATATATTTTTTAATTTTTTATTTCGATGGGCCTACTGAGTATAATGTTCGCATAGAACATCACGATTCTAGTGCAATATTTTGGTAGGTACTGTAAGTTGGTACCATTTTTATCCCTTTTTACCCAATTTCACCCACAAAAAGTACTAATTTTGAAAAATATTTGCTTGGTCGCATTCAGCGTTCGAATTTCAAGATTCTAGGCCCAACCGTTTGGTCTGATCTGATTTTGATCCCACTTAATCCCTTAAAAGTAAAAAAAAAACGAAAAATTCCTTCTTATCAGTGATCTGCGCCGTAAAACGAATGTACACGCCGAATTTCATTACTGTAGCGTCATCCATGTTGTTGGTGCCTTTTTATCCCGTTTACCGTTTAAAAGTACGAATTTCGGGTTCATTGTGCGTTTTTTGAGGAATGTACACACCGACTTTTATGAGTCCAGCTCCATCCGTTTGATTGGTACCATATTTATCCCTATTTACCCGATTTCTCCCCCAAAAAGTGCGAATTTAAAAAAATATTTGCTTGATCGAATTCGTGCTGTAAAAGCAATGGCCATTCTGAATATCAAGATTCTTGTCCCAAACGTTTGGTTTAGGCTGTGGTACAATTTTTATCCCATTTAATCCCTTAAAAGTACAAAATTCGGAAAATTCCTTGTTATCACTCATCTACGCTGTAGGATGAATATACACACCGAATTTCATGATTGTACCGTCAGCAGTGTTGTTGGTACCTTTTTTATCCCCATTTTTGCGTTTACCCTTTCAAAGAAGGAATTTGGAAAAATTCTTCATTTTACGCTTGTAAGCATTTTGAGGCATACACACGCCGAATTTCAAAATTCCAGCTCCGTCTGTTTGATTGGTGCCTTTTTATCCTTTTTTGCCAAATTTAACCCAAAAAAGTACTAATTTTAAAAAAATATTTTCTTGGCGGTGTTACATTTTTTTTATCCCACTTAATCCGTTAAAAGTACAAATTTCGAAAAATGGCTTCTTATCAGTGATCTGCGCTGTAAAACGAAAATACACACCGAATAAAATTATTGTAGCGTCATACACGTTGCTGGTACCATTTATAACCTCTTTTTCCCATTTACTCTTTAAAAGTAAAAATTTCAAAAAATTCGTTCATTTTGCGTTTCTATGTATTTTGAAATTCATATTACTGGTACTATTTTTATCCCTTTTTACCCGATTTCACCCCCCAAAAGTACGAATTTTGAAAAGTATTTTCTTGGGTGCGTTGAAGCTATAAGAGGAATTTTTGTACCAAAATTTAAGATTCTAGACCTAAGCATTTGGTCATTGCTGTGGTGCCATTTTTATTCCTTTCAAATCTATTTTACCCTTTAAAAGTACGAATTACCAAAATTCCCTTCAAATCTGATCTCTACGTTGTAAGAGAAATGGACACACCAAATATCATGGTTATAGCTTCAGCCGAATTGTTGGTACCATTTTTGTCGCTTTTTGCCTCATTTAATACCCAAAAGTACGAATTTTGCAAATGACACTTTTTGGGATGCCTTCATGCCGCAAGAGGAATGTCCATACCAAATTTCAAGATTCCAGGCCCAGCCGTTTGGTTATTGTGGTAGTACCATTTTTATCCCTTTCAGCCCCATTTTACCCTTTAAAAGTACGAATTACGAAAAATCTCTTCAAATCTGATATATACTCTGTAAGAGAAATGTACACGCCAAATATCATGATTCTAGCTTCAGCCGTATTGTTGGTACCATTTTTGTCCCTTTTGCCGAATTTTACGCCCCAAAAGTACGAATTTTGCAAGAGGAATGTCCATACCAAATTTCAAGATTCTAGACGCAGCCGTTTGATCATTGCGGTGGTACCATTTTTATCCCTTTTTACCCCTTAAAAGCACGAATTTCGAAAAATCCCTTCTTATCACACTTCTACACCGTAAGAGAAATGTACACACCAAATTTCATGATTCTAGCTCTAGCCGTCTGATCTAGGGAGTGATCAGTCAGTCAGTCACTCAATCACGCAACTCTTTTATATATATATATAGAAGAAGATAGATTTTGTCCAATAGCACTATACAACAAAAAAAGAAAAATTTTGTGTCCAAGGCGAAAAAAAAATTATAAAAAAAATTTAATGGAAATTTTTTTACTTGTTCACTAAATTATTTTTTTCGTAGGTACCTTTAATATTAGTACTCTCATATATTGGTCCGATCGCAACCGCTTATATGTTCAATTATAGGTAATTATTAGGTCTACAAATGGAAACAGTGGTTTAAGAAAAGGCTGCAAAAATGTGGGGAAAATATTTATTTTTCGAAAAATATCTATTTTTGCTGGCACGAAAAAAATAGAAAAAAAAAGAATTTTGTTTTAATTTTTAATAGCTAACATTCCAAAGCAAAAAGCAATGCTTATATGTAAAAAATCTATGGATAATGTAGAAGTTATGATACTCTTTGTAGACACAAAACATTTTTTTTTAAATCGTGATTTTTTTAAATTTTTGTGTAAATAGAATTTATGGGAAAAAATATTTTTTTCGAAAATATCTATTTTTGCTTGCACGAAAAAATAGAAAAAAGTCGGAAAAAGGTACTTTGTCTCATTTTTTTAAATAATTCTAACGCAAAATATCTGTGGATAAATGTAGAAGTTATGATGCTATTTGTAGACGCAAAAGATTTTTTTAAAAAATCATGATTTTTTAATTTTTGTTTAAATAGCGCGGAAAGTCTCATTACATTATATAAATTGTTATTGCAACAAATGGAGAAATAGATAAACAATTAATTAATGACTATAACTAATAAAACAAAATTTCTGATCCAAAATAAACGTAAATTTCTCAAAAATATTATAGCTAAAAAAAGTGAACAGAAGTTACATATCGTCATTCAAATATGAAAAAAGCCCCAACTGATTATTTTTTTTTTGCAAATCGAGATTTTTGGTTATTTTAACAAAACACAACAACTTCGGTCAAAATAAACAAAAGTATCGATTTGAAAAAATTTTAATTGAGACTTTTTTTAGATTTGGGTAGCAATATGTTTTTCCAAAATAAATCTATTTCTAACCACTAAGCCCTACTAAACAGTAGGAAAGTTTTTCAAAAAAAACACATAAAATTCAGAAAAATGCATGAAATCTTTATTTGAATCGATAGTACGGTCCATATAATTTAATTATTTCATGCAACTGTTGACCTTGACTGCGCCTCAAATGGTCATCCGCTTAGTCCAATTTTGGCATATTTCGGCCGGTATCTCACGAATAAATGCTTCAATGTTGTCTTCCAATGCGTCAATTGGGGCTTGTCTGTATAGACTTGAGCTTTAACATAGCCCCACAAAAAATAGTCTAAAGACGTTAAATCGCACAATCTAAGCTGCCAATTGACCGGTCTCGAACGTGAAATAAAATGTCTACCGAACTAGCCTCTCAATAAGTCCATTGTTGCGCGTGCTGTGTGGCATGTGGCACTGTCTTGTTGAAACCACATGTCATGCAAGTCAAGCTCTTGCATTTTGGGCAAAAAAAAGTTGGATATCACGGTAGCGCTCAACATTCACAGTTACGTTACGATTCGCATCATCTTTGAAGAAGTACGGTCCAATGATGCCACCAGACCATAAACCGCACCAAACTGTGACTGTAGATCTTGCAATGCTTCTGGCTGATATTCATTCAAAATCGACAATTCTGCCTATTTACGTACCCATTGAACCAAAAATGAGCTTCGTCGCTGAACACAATTTTTCGAACTTGAACTTTCTTAACAGAACTGAAGATGTTTGACAGTGAAACAAAACACGAAACGTGCGTCAGCTGTTTAAACTAGTGTTGCCAAAAAGATAATAGCTAAAAAATCACCCTTTATAACGTTTTTGATAAATAGTCATACTTTTATGAAAAGGTAATTTATAAAGTGAATAGTTTGTTCATTTATTAAATCGAATAACTTCGAATAAAAATTACAAAAGAGAGGGGAACGTGGGAAGCTGGCTGTCACTACACAAAAATTAAAAATAAATCCCTGATTTTTTCTTTCAAGGAGTCAATGACATTATCAACAACAATAGATTTTTTTGGTATTTCGTAGTAACTGCCTTTATGAGATCTGGCTTGGCTTGTGTGATTTTGGTTCCTAATTTTGCAATCTACTATTGCCCAGAGATTTTCGGTGGGGTTTAGATCTGGTGAACGATCTGGTCAAAACAATAACTGTATTCCGTAGCACACTTCCAAGGTTATTTTATGCCATTATCGTGTTGGAATCCTCATACCAGGAACATGGTTTCCAACGATATGGAAAGATAATATAATTTGGGATTTGTCCAAATCTAGTTAGAACAACATTTACAAAATAAATTGCAGTCATTCCATGGCCACCGAAGCAGCACCACACCATTACATTGCCACCGCAAGACTTTATTGATACATTTTGGGTCCAGCAGTCGTCCCTAAAAAGTTGTACAAAAGTTCTTCCATCACGATCTTTAAATTATATTTGGAATCAAATCAACTGTATTCCATTTCTGTCTAGATCAATTTATGTGCTCTTTGTCAAACTGTTTATTCGGTTTGGAAATAGTTGACCGATTTCTGATCCATAACAACTTCTCAATCCGTTATCATTAATTTTACCGTGATTTTTGCCACGGGCCCCAAGCAAAATCTCCATAATGCGTAGATTTAGGACAAATTGGGTATAAGCAGCTGGTATTAATGGAACTCAGCTAGAACTTCGTGCCCTTCCCAGCTTGACAGTGGATAATCATTCAGTCGACACCATATAAAGGGTGATTTTTTAGCTATTATCTTTTTGGCAACACTGGTTTGAACAGCTGACGCACGTTTCGTGTTTTGTTTCACTGTCAAACATCTTCAGTTTGGTTTATAATTTAACCATGAATCGACTTACAAACGAACAACGCTTGCAAATTATTGAATTTTATTATCAAAATGCGTGCTCTGTTAAGAAAGTTCATCGCGCGCTTCCATTTTATGGTCAGTTTAATCGACCCACTGAAGCGGCTATTCGGGCTATTGTGACTAAATTTCGCACCAAATTTACATTGTTGGACATTAAACCACCAACACGCTTACGTAGAGTGCGAACTGAAGAAAATATCGCAGCTGTATCGGCCAGTGTTAATGATGACCATCAATTATCGATTCGTCGCCGTTCGCAGCAATTGGGCCTCTGTTACTCAAAAACGTGTAAATGCCAAAATTGGACTAGGCGGATGGACCATTTGAGGCGCAGTCAAGGTCAACATTTGCATGAAATAATCTTAAATTATATGGACCGTACTATCGATTCAAATAAATATTTCATGCATTTTTCTGAATTTTATTTGTTTTTTTTTTTTGAAAAACTTTCCTATAGCTTTTAAAAAATCACCCTTTATGATCAGAACGCTATATGTAGTTGGTTTCAGATTGAATATTTTAAGGAGTAAAAAGTTATTGACATTGGAATCACCCTATGTATAAAAAAGTCGAATTTGCATGTTACAAACGCTATGAAGAACTCAATACACACTCCACACTTCATCAGACGGTGGAGGCTACAAAGCAAAAAAAAAAAAACAACAGATGAAATAAAAGGAAAACACACATGTTGGCTTAAAGCAAAATGCGTTTTTCAGCTTTGCAAAAAAAAAAAAAACAAAAAAGAGTAATACGAGTAAAAAAACAACAACAGCAACATGTTAATGGCCGTCAACTTTACATGACAAAAAAGAAAATAAAACAACAACAACGACGGCAACAGACTAAAAGGGAAACTGAATTACATGGGATAGATGGACGGACGAACGCATCACATCTTGAGCTGATGTAATCCAAGACTAACGAAACTAACACAACCAAAAGAAGAAGCGGCAAAAGCAGCAGCAGCAACAAACAGCAGTCTCGCTCGTCATTTGCTGCAGTGCAGCTCCACAGATTTATGTACGCGTATGACTATGGCTTGCTGGCTGGCTGGTGGATGATGACGACGGGACGGTGGTGATGGCGATGGCGACACACTACTGAACTACTAAACATATGCACAACACACATCACCTCGTTCAGCAGCGGCAATAACATCAGAATCACCAGCAACATTGTGTTGTCGACCATATGATGGGAATCAAAAAGAACTACAACATCTGCATACGAGGGGGCACTTGGAGAGGGGGTAAACTACGACAGATTTAGGTGTTTCCTTAATAAAACATTTATCGATGACTTTCTTAGATTTTTTTTCCTTCTTCGATTCTTTTTTTCTTCAAATT